>JAKXYG010000563.1:22500-75000 GCA_025895645.1 Cardicola forsteri | reverse complement strand
ACTTAGCATTATTTTAAATTCGTAATAATAATTTTTACAAAAAAACATTAAAAGATAACAAATTAATATAATTTTTTTTTGAATTTTTAACACTCATTTATTTACTAATTGTATGCTATACTTTCTGGTTTTAATGAGCAATATTTTTGGCATTCGATTTAATTAAAAAGCTCCTACTCCTAATTATTAGCAAAATTTGTAAATTGAAAACAACTGTAGCATACATTTTTCCCCAATAGCATAACAATTAATTATGTTATTGCGTGATAGAAAGCAATTCAACAATAATAATAATCATTTATCCTTAACATAGTGGTCACACTATTGACACGGATCAATGAATGATGTTTTGGTCTGTTCACACGTTCAATTCCCATTTTTTCCAACTTTAAAATATTCTGGGTGTGGCGTCCGTGTGGGTGGGGACTGCAAGTGACGGATGATGTACCCAACTTCATTCGAGATAGTCATAGGTTCGAGTCCCACTGCGTTGTCTATGGTTTGCCTCGATTTAAACTTGTTTAAGTTAAACATTGCAACATTTCATTTCATTGTGGTTGTTGATTACGTGGTCATCTTTTCATTATTTTTCATATTTATACAATATAACAAACAATCGTCTTCGATAGTTTGATAAGCGTAGCAGAACTAGAAGAATAACAAAGATTCTTGACTGGTAGAAGGCATCTTTTTGACGAAGCCGCCTGATTTTTTGTCAAGGTTATCTCCTTTAGCCCAACGCCTATATATGGTATACGCATACGTTGAGATACCTTTTAAGCATCTTTGGTCTATGTTCACAGCCGCATTCTGTAGCGGATGCCCAGTTATACCGCTGTGAACTCGAACCCAGCTGTTATTAGTCTAGATGCTCAGGAACATCTAATGCAGGATGGAACACATGGAGGATGAACAGTTAGGAATATCACCATCATTGGAAATTGAGACTACAAAAGCATTACTCATTAACATCCCAAGTATAATAAAAGCATCTTGATAAATTTGTATGTTTACTACTTAGCCATTCGGCTAAGGAAAATAACTCTGACAAAATCAAGCGGCCTTGTCAATCTTTGTGAACAGTGGCGACGTCACAAGGATGCCGTCTACCAGCCAAGAAACTTTGTTATTCTTTCCACGTTTGTGCTACGCTTATCCAGCCATCGACGTTGATCGTTTGCTATGACGTATAAATATGGAAAATAATGAAAACGTGATCAGGTCATTAACTATTGTCATTAAGCTAGATCAGGACAAACTGCCTAGCATGTCTCTTGAAATTTAAGCCATTGGGTTCTTTTTATAATTCCAAATAAAAATATTAGAAGATGTAGACTGAGAGACAAATTCATTTTGTATATTCTCATTAATCACATACATATAAAATTTTACTATATATATATATATATATATATGCAAAAAAGGTAATACAGTTGACATTCTAGTTAGTACAAATTTCAAACTTTACGACCAGACTAAGTTCAACGTAGTGGCAAACTGTTTTGTGCACACCAAGCAGATTTGATGATTTTCAACATATTCGAAAATTGAAAAGTAATTAGCATTTTAAAACAATTTTTGAAATCAATTTGATGTTTGGTTTGTAGTAGATGACGTAATATGGAAGAGGTGAGTAAGTGTTCACTTCCGTTCGACTTATTATTGATCCAGTTGGAAATGTGTTCTCTAGCTCGGTTAGCTAAGCAAGTGTAAGTGAACTGATAAATGCAGAGAATGTTGCTTTAGCTGTTTTAATGTTGGACAAAGAAAGACCTTTGGAAGTGTACAACATTCTCAGTTGGATTAAGAGAAAGATTCTGGCTATTGTTACTTTAAGCCTGGTTTTAAAAAGATTCATAAAATGGCAGTTTTAAATAAACGAACTTCAAATAATCTAAAAGAATTTGAAAATTTAATTAATAAAATTGAACAGTGGTATTTTACGTTCAATATATCTCTAGTGAGATATTAAATCTTGATGTAATGAAAATAATAAGATGTAAATATAAAACAATTTCAACATATTGGAAGTCTATTTTTTATTTTTGTTAATTTTATTTCTACTACTTCGAATGTATTGACACGGAAAACGCGCATGTTTTTCAGCAGTGGCGACATTTTATCGAAGCCGAAAGTGGGCCGGCGTTTAGTGGGTCGAATCTCGAGCCCCGCAACCGCCAGACCACACCGGCACAAGTTTTGAACTTATTTGTCTTTTGTTTCAAATTTCAGTGAACACATTCCCAATGTTCGGCTGTGGAGTTCCAATCGTCTGGTTGCTATGCAAGTAGGATTTCCAGTCAAAAATACGTATTGTCATCAAATTTTGTCCGTCTGGAATCAAAACACATCTGAAGTGAATAATACTCATCGGTGTAAGTATTGCGATTTTTGACTATCACTATTGTTATTGTTGCTATTCGTTTTTGTTTATTTTATGTTTATTACGTTGAATTCTTTTGCAAGAAACATCTTTCAACAGTGGGGACATTTTAGCGAATCCGAACATGACCCGCATTTTAGTGCCAGTGGTGGGATTCAAACCCCGATGCCCACCGAGGTCCAAATTCGAGCGCTATGCCGCTAAACCACACCGGTACATGTTAATATAACTGTTGCTATTGCTACAATAAGTACTTTTTTTCTGTACGTAAATAAGAGATGCTAATGATTCTGATGATTTGAATAATGCTTTTGAAGTTTCAATTTCTGATGATTGTGATAATCCTGACCTCCACGTGACATTTCGTGGAATAAGTGTACTTGAGAAGCACCGTAAACACCTGAGAGGTGTATTTTAATGTGCAAATATAAACAGCTATTACCAACAAATACTTCAAAAAAGTGATTTTTTAACTACAACATTTCCACCTATCACATAATATACAAAAAATTGTCACTTTAATTATAAAACGTACTATATTATGTAATAATTATAATACAAGTATAATTTTTTAGATATATATTGTAACTAATAAAAAAATTACATAAAATATTAACTGATTCATAATCTAAGATTGAGTAAAATTACCAACGTAAAATATGACTTCTAATATATTTAAAAACGCAAAACATATCTAATTTTTAGGGTTAATAAATTGTTTTATGTATAATTTACTCCAAAATATTAAATAATAAATGTGATGGCTTGAGTTTATAACCACTTGGCTTAGGTGTTTTGGTATGCTCTTGGTTAAAATGCTGATATAGTTTTATGTAATCCAAAAATTGAACAAAAAAATTAATTTATACAAATAATGTTGTGATTTGAATATACATGTTAAGTTTTATTCTACAAAAACAAAATAAATAACATTAATGCTAGAACCATTAAATGGTGATTTTCAAAAATATGATTATTTTTATTTTAGCCCGTATTGTGTTTAAGTTAAGTTTTTTATGTAAAGAAATAAATTTAAATACAATTAAAGTTAATTTTGTAAGATTATGACACAGATTATTGTTTTTGTAAACAATTGTAACCCTGGCACAAGTAAATTATATTTTGGTATTAAAAATATTGTTATATTTTGCTATAAAATACCACTGCTTAAATTTATTAATATAATTTTTTAAATAAGGGTTATTTAATACTTTTTTGTAAACAATTGTAACCCTGGCACAAGTAAATTATATTTTGGTATTATATATATATATATATATATATATATATATATATATATATTTATTAATATATATTTTTAAATAAGGGTTATTTAATACTTTTTATAAAACCAATATATAATATATATATAAACTGCTTCAATGTAGCAAATAAATGAATTTGTGTTAATGATATTTTATAATTAAAAAATAGTGTATTTTACTGTTTTTAAGTTATACAATACTTTTTTTAACAAACAAAAAATGTTTTAAATATTTTTAAGAAAATACTGAAAACATTAATGTAATTTTTAAACCTTTTTAACAAGATTTACAAAAACATTAATTTTTTGACTCACATGTAAGAACAAATCAAAATTTTAAAAAAGTAAACCATAGCAACGTTTTCAATGTAATGTTCCACTTATTAAGCCATTAAAATCAGTCGTTTGCTATGCCGTCCAAATATAAAATAATGAAGAGGCATCACCAAGCACGACAAACTAGTAGATGACATTTATGTGAGTATTACACTGTTAGCAAGACCGCTTGATTTGTTAAGTTCCTTCAATAAATAGCTACATACAGTATATATATATATAACCTAAAATACCATTTAAAATTTTAACATCTATCTACGAAGGTGGTAGCCCATTTATGCCACTATGCACTCAGTTTACAGTAGATTAGCAAACTGTAGTCAAAATCAATGCAGTATAATTCATTCGCTTTTGTAACACTATTTAACAATAAGATGTACATCTAAATTGTACTAAAACATTCCTTAAGCATTATCTTAACAGCATAAGTAAAATATTTCACAAAAACTAATATTTTTTACTAACATCACTAATGAATTGTACTTTAGGTCAAAAACATTTTTAAAAGTTAAAAAATAAGCAAATTTAAAAAAGTAAAAACCAAAGCAACGTTTTCAATGTAATATTACATGAAAAATCGGTTTTTGAATTATTTCAAAATTTTGGTTATTGTGCTAACTTCTAAGTATAGAAATATTTTCAAAATTAATTATTAAAAAATAATTCATTAACTAATAATTTTTAACTAATTTTTTAATATAACTTTTTTTTTTTAAATTAAAATTTACATTTAACTACAAAGCACAATTTTGTGTTGTATTTTTAAATGATGATTTTAAGCACATAAATTATTCATTCATTAACTATTATTTTAAAAAACCAACTCAGCATTTTTTAAATACATATTTCTAAGTAAATATAAAAACAACTATGAACTACTTTATATTATTTTAAATGTTTCATATTTATTTTTACAGAAAACAATAAGAGATAACAAATTAATTTAGACTACTTATTTCTAATTTTAACACTAATTTTTTCAAGGAATCATATCCAAATTGTACATAAAACATTTCTTAAAAATGATATTACAAGTATTAGCAATATATATTTTATAAAAACTAACATTTTATACCAATATTATTATAAAATTCCAATTTAGATAAAAAACAAGAATTTTAAGATTAAAAAAATTAAAAAAAAAGCAAATTAGTTGTTTAAAAATAAATTATATTAAAAAATATGTGTAAATATATCTAAAAATACATAATAAAAGCTATACAGTTTTAATACTCTGAGTAATATTTATGGATTTCTAGAATTTTCACAAAGCGTTTAATGTAGGGCTTCCTACGTATTTTAACCCAATGTTGTGGAATTTGATTTTGCATTATATAACAAATTTTTATTTTTCAAACCATTTACATTATATTTTAAAATGATTTTTAACAAAATTGCAATTATATTAAGGATTGTATTGTCTGGCGTCAATTGAATAAATGTAACGTTTATTTTAGTCAAGGATTTTGTAACGTGAGCATTGAACATTTAACAAAACCAATATTCTAGTCTATATTTAAAAAAAAGATAACATAATTTTTATTATATGTTTAAAATTAATCCCTTTTTTATCTTTATAACTTTGAATGTTTTTCACAGAAAAAGAGCCTTTCAGTAGTGGACATTTTAGCGAAGCGGAATGTGGGCCCTTATTTTAGTGGGCCGGTGGTGGGATTCGAACCCCGATGCCCTCGAGGTCCAAATTCGAGCGCTGTATCGCTAGACCACCTGGATCCGCAGCGGTATAACTGGACTTCCGTACACATCCACGTTTATATCTACCTATGTAGCTGTTGGGCTATGAAAGACAAACCCTAACAACAGACATCTGGACTAATAACAGCAGGGATCTAATGCACTGCGGTATAACTGGGCTACCGCTACGGCGGGTGGCTGCGAACATACACCCAGGATACTTAAAAGGTATCTTAAGGTATACGTACACCATATGCAACCTTTGGGCTAAGGAAGATAACCCTGATAAAAATCAGGCGGCCTTTTCAATTTTTGCGAACAGTGGCGACGTCACAAGGATGCCGTCTACCAGCCAATAAACTTTATTATTCTTCTACGTTTATGTTAGGATTACTAAATGCCGTATAAATATTGGAATAAAAGGGAAAAGTGATTACGTCACTAATCAAAGTGAATGAAATGAAAATGAAAGTCAAAACGGTTTGAAAAAATTGTACAAAGCAAAACATTCTAGCTAAAATATCTTAAATATATACCCTTTATTATTTATTATGTATGCACTGAAGTTTAAATACAGTTTCATAGTTTCACCGGTATTTTTTCCCAATTATATCTAGCCATTCAAGACAAATATTGGCCATTTTTATCAATTTTTAAGCCATGTTCAAAGTTGGACGTTTTATCAGATGGATTTCACGTGTCCCAAAAGGCAATGCGAGAGGTACGTTATCCGATTGGTTGGAAAGTTTTGACAAGAAACGCGCATCTTTCAGCAGTGGACATCGTTTGGTGCCCGCATTTGGTGAACCGGTTGTGTGATTCAAACACCAATGTCCACCAGGTCCAAGTCGACCGCGGTACCGCTAGACGAACCCGACCAAACCAAATGTAAGAGCGGATGAAAGAAGAGGGTGCTCGACTTGAAACTGAATGGGCATTCGGGTTCGAATCCCACCACCGACCCACTGAATGCGGGCATAAAGGTGTACTAGTGAAAGATGCGTTTCACGTGTAAATATTCAAAGTAGTACAAGTTAATAAATGAAACCGTAATAATCATAATGCTCCAAATCGATTGAAGAAAGAAAAGTCGTAGATGGAGATCAAGAAGAAGAAGTAAATGATAATATTAGTACCGGCAAGGAGGTCTCGAACACATGACTACTCAGCTACCATTCCAGCATCCTCGCTACTTTTGTGTTAGTCCTTCTAAACAACGGCAGATAAACTTGTGGGTCAAGTGTGGATAAGGAAAGAGGATGTAGATGATAATGAAGCGCGCTTAGAGAGGATTACAAATGAACCAAACTAGCCAGTTTCAAGGAGGAAGGTTTGATGTAGGAAGTGCATCGGGCAGTAGAACGAAAACGGGTTGGATACAGAACCAAATAAAGACAACTGACCAAAAACAACAATTCCTCATAAAGGAGGAAAAGCTATAAAAGAAACAGGAGATGATAATATTTGTGCCGGTATAGACATCCCTAAATTTTGATCACTCAGCTACTATTCCAACATTCTGGTTACTTCTGTGTTACTCCTGCTGAACAATTATGTAATACAATATCAAATTCCACAACATTGGGTTGTAAACGGAAGAGACCCGTACATCAAAATTGTTTTAAAAAAATTTAGAAAACAAAAATTACTATCTAAAATATTTCCAAAAAATGCACAGCTTTTATTATCCATTTTCATACAATGTATACATATTTCATAATTTAATTTATGTTTAAGCAACTAATTTGCTAAACCTAGCTATAATAATAAAAAATAATGAATAATAATAATAATAATAATAATAATAATAATGAATAATAATAATAATAATAGTAATAAAAGTAATAATATTAAAAATAATAATAATGATAATAAATAATAATAATAATAATATTAATAATAATAATAATACCAATAATAATATTAATAAGCGTAATATTAATAAATAATAATAATATTAATAATAATAATCATAATAACAATAATAACAACAATAATAATATTAGTAATAATATTAATATTATTACTATTAATAATAATAATAATAATAATAATAATAATAACAGTATTTTGTTTTTGACTTAAATTAGAATTTTATAATTATATTGGTATAAAATATTTTACTAATACTTCTACAATAATGTTTAAGGAATGTCTTAGCGCAAATTGGATATTACTTTATGTCTACAATGTTATTTTATGAATAAGAATATAGTGCATATATATATATACTATATATCATATATATATATATATATATATATATATATATATATATATATATATATATATATACTTTTATCTACCAAAGAATGTAAACATTTTGCTAAACCTGTACTGCAATGATGAAATGAAATTTGGCGATGGAATGTGCTGCCAAGCTTTCAAAACGATACCCAATGCGCAATACAAATGTTTTATCTTTTTACGCTTTGTGGTGAGTCCATCAATTTTATTGTACTTTTACTGTTTTAAATAGTTAGCGTGCAAAATACGCATCTTTCAGCAGCGGACATTGTTCAGCTAGCCAAGCCGAACGTTGGAGCCCGCATTTAGTGGGCCGGTGGTAAAGAGATGGAACTAGTGCTTACTGAAGTTCGAGTCGACTCCTCTAGTGACTTCTAGACGTACATTTACTATGTAGGTTCCGGGGTGGTCCCGCTACAGCGCTCGACTTGGACCTCGTGGTAATTGGGGTTTGAATTTCACCGCGGACCTACTATTATTAATATTATTATTGTTGTTATTATTGTTATTATTCATTCATTTTGGTTGGTGACGACATATAGAACGATCGATTTCGATGGCTTGACAAGCGTAGACAAACGTAGAGGAATAACAAAGTTTCTTGGCTGGTAGACGGCATCCTTGTGACGTCGCCACTGTTCGCAAAAATTGACGAGGCCGCCTGATTTTTTGTCAGGGTTATCTCTTAGCCCAAGGGCTACATATGGTATACGTATACCTTTAGATACCTTTTAAGTATCCTGGGTGTATGTTCGCAGCCACCCGCCGTAGCGGAAGCCCAGTTATACCGCTGTGCACTCGGACCCTGCTGTTATTAGTCTAGATCTCTAGGGGCACTTAGTCCAGGATGCACCACGTGGAGGACTAACAGTCAGGAATATCACCATCACTGAAAATTGAGACTTTATCAGCATTTCTCAAATCTTCAGGATCATTAGCATCCCATTGTTATTATTATTATTATTATTATTAATAATAATAATATTATTATTATTTTATTATTATTACTCTTATTATTGTTATTATTATTATTATTATTATTATTATTATTATTATTATTATTATTATTATTATTATTATTATTATTATTATTATAGTTAGCTTTAACACTTAAGTAGACCATCCCAGCATATACAGTGGATGAACCTGGTGGTGTCAAAATCCATACAGTTTAATTCATTTGCTTTAGCAATACTATTTAATTTATATGAAGTACATCTTAGTTGTACTAAAACATTTCTTAAACGTTATCTTATAAGTATTAGTAAAATAGTTTATAAAAACAAATTTTTACAATTTATGACCATTGACGTGTGAAAATGGAAGCACTGTGATACTTTTTAGCATCCTGCTCTAGTTACTTATTTTAGACATATTTAACTTTTACTAATATATACCTAAGATAATACTTTAGCAATACATATCAAGTAACATTATTTGCGAAAATAATTTCTAATTATAATATACAACAACATCTATTCTTTTGCAATAAAACATAATACACCACCATTTCCTAAAACTTAAATAAGAAGTACATAAGTCGTTAAATAAATAACTTTATTAACTAACACATGAATGTTAGGCCTGGGTGTTGGGCAGATTAGTGTTTAACTGAGCTACTTATTGTCTGAATACTTTGACTTGCTAACCCACTAGTCCCGGGTTGAAACAAGAAGTCAAAACACGTTTAGACCAGAATCAAATATTACCAATTACACATAACATATATATAGGAGTGGGCTTGCTATCCACTCCACTGGCTGTCTGTCCCACAATTGGACTTCATTATGATTGGTCTGTTAAGTCACTTATCAATTGTGGTTCGGTGTCGTCCCTTTTTTGAAAGACGATGTGATCGTATTTTTTTCTTCCAGGGTTTACTTCGATAAATGTAGACGGGTATCGTTTTCGCGTTGATTTGCGTAGCCTTGAGCTTGTCGTTTGCCATTTGTTTGATTTTTCATTTGCCTTCTCATTGTCAGCCAAGCTGTAATTACTTAAGATTCGTTGAAATTGATCTTCGCTCCTCCTCTCCTTCATTTTTAAGCATTTGACGCTTAAATTTATCGACCAGTCGTTCGACTTGTCCGTTTGATTGCGGATGATATGCAGGAGACTTTATGTGATGTATGCCATTATGAAGGCAATATTGAGCAAATTGAGCATAAGTAAAGAAAAAGTTACAAACTGTATAATGTCAACAATTTAAGGAATATTTACTGTATTTTATAACTTCTGCTAGCCAGTTTCAATCTCAGTCCATCAAGGTACCAATAAAATCCTTTGAAACTCAGTTTTTCATAACACATACAATATTCTCTATAAGTAATACGTCATTTTATAACTTAGCGTAATCCTATGAAAATTGATAGAATAAACCAGACAAAATTATCACCAAATTTACCAACATTTTCAAAGTGGCCACATTGACCTAATTCATTAAATTAGATATTTTTTATTGTACCAATTGTTATCAAACAAAGGATTTTTAAAATTATTTATATCAAATTATTATTAAATTGTTTTCATTTAACCAATCAAATGTTTGGTGCAAAAATTCTTTGTTTATGTGAGGCATGTATTTTTGGAAAAAATAATATTTATTTTTCAAAGAAATAATAATCTAAAAATTATAAATTTTTTTATTAATCAATTTAATAGATATATTGAAAATTAAAACAATTTAAATTTTCCATTGTGAAATAATTTCATAGTTTAAATATTGCAATCAGTCATTGTTTTTATTATAGTAAATTTTAAAAAATAACTTTTATTTACCAAACAAGTTTTATAAAATGCAAAAATTTTTATTTATTTTTAAAATGCTAAATAATGTATTCTAAAGACAAAAATAAAACTTTTTATATGAATATGCACATCGATCACTCCCTATTGTATACCGATATCATTATAAAGGTGTACTTTACGTTAAAACCAAAATATTAACATTTTAAAACATGGAATAACTAGCAAATTAGTTGTTTAAAAATAAATTAAATTATGAAATATGTATACATTGTATGAAAATGGATAATAAAAGCTGTGCATTTAAAATAGTTTAGATAGTAATTTTTGTTTTCTAAATTTTTTAAAACAATTTTGATGTACGGGTCTCTTCCGTTTACAACCCAATGTTGTGGAATTTGATATTGTATTACATAATTGTTCAGCAGGAGTAACACAGAAGTAACCAGAATGTTGGAATATTAGCTGAGTGATCAAAATTTAGGGATGTCTATACCGGCACAAATATTATCATCTACTGTTTCTTTTATAGCTTTTCCTCCTTTCATGAGGAATTGTTGTTTTTGGTCAGTTGTCTTTATTTGGTTCTGTATCCAACCCGTTTCTTGTTCTACTGTCCGATGCACTTCCTACATCAAACCTTCCTCCTTTGAAACTGGCTAGTTCGGTTCATTTGTAATCCTCTCTAAGCGCGCTTCATTATCATCTACATCCTCTTTCCCTTATCCACACTTGACCCACAAGTTTATCTGCCGTTGTTTAGAAGGACTAACACAAAAGTAGCGAGGATGCTGGAATGGTAGCTGAGTAGTCATGTGTTCGAGACCTCCTTGCCGGTACTAACATTATCATTTACTTCTTCTTCTTGATCTCCATCTACGACTTTTCTTTCTTCAATCGATTTGGAGCATTATGACTATAGCGGTTTCATTTATTGACTTGTACTACTTTGAATATTTACACGTGAAACGCATCTTTCACTAGTACACCTTTATGCCCGCATTCAGTGGGTCGGTGGTGGGATTCGAACCCGAATGCCCATTCAGTTTCAAGTCGAGCACCCTCTTCTTTCATCCGCTCTTACATTTGGTTTGGTCGGGTTCGTCTAGCGGTACCGCGGTCGACTTGGACCTTGTGGACATTGGTGTTTGAATCACACAACCGGTTCATCAAATGCGGGCCCCAACGTTCGCTAAACAATATTCACTGACAGAATCATGTGCTTTTTTTGTGCATACATTCCAAGTTATTCATTATTATTATTATTATTACCAAAACCCTTTTGCTTTAAAAAAAAACATGGGGCAATAAGATAACAATTACAACAAAAATGAACATCAAAGTCTTGTAATTCAATTTGGGTGGGTGCAAACAATACACCCTGGATACTTAAGAGGTATCTAAAGGTATACGTATACCATATGTAGCCCTTGGGCTAAGGGAGATACCCCTGACAAAAAATCAGGCGGCTTCGTCAATCTTTGTGAACAGTGGCGACGTCACAAGGATGCCGTCTACCAGCCAAGAAACTTTGTTTTTCTTCCACGTTTGTCTACGCTTGTCAAGCCATCGAAATCGATCGTTCTGCATGTTGTATAAATATGGGAAATAATGAAGAGGTGACCTCGTCACCAACCAAAATGAATGAATGAATGAATGAATGTAATTCAAAGAGAACATGAGAAATCGAAGATTGAGCTTCCTTTCGGCTTTCACTCAACCCTGTCATTTGTGTAACTCTGTCATCGAGATACGCGCAATCACTTCTTTGCTGTTGTTTGCCGGAATGGCGTCCTCTTATTGTTTCCGTAGCAGCATTAATTTTTTACAGAGGCCAGGTTGCTAACCTTGCGCTCAAACCCTTTATCCAGGCTTGGGACTGGCTAGATTATATATATATATATATATATTGGATTTGGTGCTAGTGGTGGAATTCCAACCTATGCCCTCTCATTGTATTGCAGTTTTTTAATATTAACAACTGTCAATCTTCAAGTTGCTATACTGTTTTGTCCATTAGAAACATTCAAGAACAATATAGACGGGAAGAGTTGAAAGGCCTTGCTTTTCTTAATAAATGAATCAGACAGCGATGAATTGTTATTAACAGCGATGAATGATGATGTTAATAATAGTAACATTTATGAAACGTAAATTGGCATAATATATGAAATGAATAATTCATTTCAAAGTAAAATATTATTTTAAAACACGAATTTGACAATGTAATTACACACCTATTTAAAAAAATGTTTTGTTGTCAATCTTTTCTTTTATTCTTTTTTTGTAGTTTTTTCTGTACATTTGTCTGCTTCGTTTACAACAAGTTATTTTTGACTAAAGGTAGGTTAATGCAGAATTTTAATTTTTTTGTTAACGTAATATTATTATTTTATGTTAAAGACCTTGAATGTTTTACAAGAAATATTTTTGAGCAGTGGACATTTTAGCGAAGTCGAACGTAGGCCCGCATTTTAGTGGGCCAGTGGTGGGATTCGAACCCCCATGCCCACCGAGGTTCAAATTCGAGCGCTGTACCGCTAAACCACCCGGGCACAAGCAAGGGAGTACCGTGAGGTTTCCCTACTGTCAAAAACTGCACATCCGAGCAAACCCGGTTAGGGATTGTCGCGAGCTTCGATCAGCCGAAGTGCAATGACGAGCCTCCACCCGGGGTCAGGGCATTCGTGATCACTCTGAACCCGGCGCCACGAACATTAGCGGTACAGCGCTCGATTCGAACTTGGGTGGTCATGAGTTCGAGTCCTACCACCGGTCCACTAAATGCAAAGTCAAATGACTTTGCTAAAATATCTACTGCCGAAAGATGCGCACGTTTCCCGTCAAAACATTCAAAGTAGCAAAAATAGTTTTTAAAAACGTATGGTGCTCCATTTGGATACAAATTCAACGTGCTATTCCAACAACATCTGCTTGTGAAGTTTCGATTTCTGACTGTTACATATATAGGTGGCACATTCGAGACTAGGTGTCCGTAAACACCCGAGTCTAAGTTCAATTCACACATACAAACTTGAACTCACACCTTGTTTAGTATCAGGCCACTGATCTGCCAGTTCTTAAATATCAAATGCTACTACGTTACTACCGGTTTAGCAAATGAGTGATTCCTTTCGGTAGGACTTTCACCATATGAGTTCTGACATACTGCTGAGGTTTCATAATCATTATAGCGCAGTTTGGTTATGTTTAATAATAGGTTTTTGAAGAGTTAGAATTTTCAGTATATATATATAGAGAGAGAGAAAGAGAGAGAGTATTATATTATTTATTTTTTGTTCATTTGTGTGCCTAATTTTGATTTTGATTTATGGTATTTCATTTTAATCAACTGATTTAAATGTAAACTCTAAAGCGATCATGTTACATATTAGGCATCATTCTGTTAAAAAGATTCAAATGTGGTGTTTAAATGACTTACCAAATAGACTGTTTATCAAATAGAAAAATGGAGAGATGGAGATAGAAAGAGCTTGGTTTTTAGAATTGTGATTGTCGAATAATAATAATAATAATAATAACCGACCAATATTAAACCTTAACATATGTTGATGGTTTTCAGGTAACTACATTGCATCATTATGAAAAACTAAAATATTGTTCAGTAGGATTATGGTTACGATAATAATTTGAATGGCTTCGCTAATTTAGAAACAGTTTTTTCATAAAAACAGTTTAAAGAAGAAACAAACAATGATTGGATAACACATATCCAGTAATAATAATGCAATTAACCAATAATAATTGACGAATACTCTGATTGGTCAAACAATCAACAACCAATAAAATTAATCCATACTTTTGCAGTTTCTCAGTATGTTTAATATTTGTTTGTTTATTTTTCAAGCCAATTGGACAGTCTATTTGCATCGTTTCCCAAATCGATTACTAGGTTGGACTAATTCAAACTGGCTTACTCGACTGCTCCACAAAACACGACAGCCAAATGAGTCGTATCAGACGAATCAAGACGGCGACAACGAAATGTTTGACGAATTTTACGAATGTTGTTCGGCTTTGGCCAAGTTTGGCCTAATTATGATCTACTTTTTTGTTTGTGATAGGTTTGTATTTGGCTTATTTATTGTTTACAAAATCCATCTTTTTTTAAATAAGCATGGATCAACAAGATAAGCATTACAAAGTCCCATAATTTAAATTTGGTGGAAGAGTCAATTTTTTCATTAATTCAAAGTTTGAATGGCTTCCCAATGGATACAAAATGAACGTGAAGAGATAAATGAAGTTTCTTGGCTGGAAGACGGCTTCCTTGTGACGACGTCAGTGTTTATAGGAATTGACTAGATGATCTTTTTAAGTTTGACGCCTAACTAGCTATATATGATAAATAGTTATCTTGAAATATTTTTAAGCATCTTGGGTGTATGCTAGAACCCATCCACTAAACAGGCAGCCAGTAAAATCCCAGTTATAACGTCGTGTTTCTGCTGTTATTAGTCTAGTTACCTGTTAGTACCTTGTTCAGGATTTACTATATGCAGGAGGAACTGTCAGGAAGATCACCATCATTGGAAACTGAGTTTTTATAAGCACTACTCAAATCCATATGCTAATATGGAGCAACAAAATAATTCTGTGTTGAAATATTTTGCCAAAATGTATGTTTTTATCCTCTTCATATGAGAAATTATTTTTAGTTAAATCTTCCCAATTTATCATAATTAATTTTCTATTTAAAAACCGTTCTTGCTGGTTTTTCGGGCAGTAAATGTGGAATTTGACCAAGTATTTTTGTGTCTTATTGTCACTTCTTTACCGTTGTTTGCCTGAATGGCATATATTTATTGTTTCTAAATAGCAATTAATATTTTTACAAAGGCTAGTTTGTTAACTTTACGCAAAACCCTCCTTCTTTATCCAGGTTTGGAACTGGCTATATTAGTTTATTTCTGATTCTGTTTAAGCAGAGTTAAGTGAGTGTATGCTGGCATAGATTTATTGAACGGGAATCCAGCGGAAACCCAGTTATACCGCTGTGCATTTGGTCCTTGCTGTTATTAGTCTAGACGTCTGTGGGCACCCTGGATTTAATAATAATAATAATATGGTGTTTGAATGATTTATCAGAAACCTATTTCTTATTAAGTGACGTCGATGTGATTCAGTTCTCCAAATTTCTTCAGCATTGCACTAACTTTGCCATTTCGGCGTTGTTTTAGAATATTTTGTTTTGTTTAGTTGTTTGTTTTTCTCGCGCGATCGTGTTACAGAAGTTGATCAAGTTTGTGGCTATATATATGTGTGTATGTCGGGTTGAACGGTACGACGTTTGACTTGGATTTGGTGGACATAAGCTCGAATCCCATCACCGGTACTCAATGCGGGTGCACGTTTGATTTTGCTAAAATGTCCACTGCTGAAAGATGGGTTTCCCGTAAATAAAATAATTTGCCCATCAAAATTAGTGGAAGCGAACTTACAAGATTGATAAGATGGTGGATGTTTTTCATCGCCGGTTACTTAGAAGTTGTTTAAAAATTACCTGGCGCAATCACATTTCAAATGATGAGATCATGAGAAGAACTGACTCTCGTTCACTACATGACATGATTACAATTAGACAAAGAAAATTACTTGGTCAAATTCTACCTTTACTGCCCGAAAGACCAGCAAGAACAGTTTTAGAATGGACAATTGCAATTAGTAAAATAAAAGTTGGGGGTAGACCACAGAAGAGGTGGCTGAGAACTATTTGGGAAAATCTAATTGAAATGAATGTTTCATGGAGGATCAAACAAAATAATTGGCAAAAAATTCAAATACATGGAAACATCTTGTTGTCTCATATTTTGTTGTTGTTGTTTTTTGTTGCTGTAATTGTTGTTTTATTGCCCCATGCTTATTTTTTTAAAGCGAAAAGATTTTGTAATAATAATTATATATATATATATATATATATATGCTTGAAATGAATTTCGTATTTTTATTGTTATTTGTTTTTACTTATTCATAACACAAACAGAACTAATTTCTTTATGAAAAACAACAAAACATACAGCAATCTGAATTTTTGCGTGCCCCTTATTTGTGTTTTCGTGTTGGGAATTTTTGCCAACGGTCAAACCAAACGTGTAAGTAATTTATTTTTGCTTTGAATTGCAGATTAACATGAGATAATCGGCATTGGGAGTGTTTGTCTCGATTTGCTGTTTTGATATTCTACAAAAACGTTTACATAGATGCGAGCCTACATTCAGTGTAGGCGGTTGGTTTCCCAGTTTGGAATCCAGTTATCTGCCAACCAAGGAGCACTTCAAAAAATTATAATGACACTTTTTTGAAATCAAAACTTACACATTTTTTAATACGTTTTACTAATTCAAATGTTTGCACAAAAAACGCATTTTTCAGCAGTGGGGACATTTTAGCGAAACCAAACGTGGGCCCGCATTTTAGTGGGCCGGTGGTGGGATTCGAACCTTCCCCCAATGTCCATCCAGTTCCAAGTCGAGTACCTCGACACTTCTAATCATTAACGTTGACTTGTAGAAATTATTTATTTTTTGGTCATATTCTAGTGCCAGGTAGCATCATGAAACAAGTTTCCGATTAAATTAATATAACTAAAACAAAATAGGAGCAAAAAAGAATGAGGCGGTATCCAGGTCTAAACTCTAACTTGTATGATTCAAATAATAGTGTTTTAAATAGTGCAATTTTTTTCATTTCTTTTACTGCTATGAACAGCACACGGAAGAGATCTTTTAACAAGTGAACATTTTAGCAAAGTCGTACGGGAACTTGTATTTGCTGCCGGTTGTAAGGATCTAATCCAAGTACGTTTTGATCCCACTGATATTACTTATTTAAATACTTCAGTAGAAGTGCATTTTTTATGCACATTTACTTTGTTCACAAATGCTACGCACATAGAGTATTATATCGACATATACATATATATATATATATTGATATATATCGCATTTAGTACCAGTGGTGGGACTTGAACCCCAACGTCCGATTTGAGCTTCGTGTACCGCTAGCCAACTCGGGTGGTGGTAGATTTACTGCATTTACAATTCAAGTTTATGTAAATTTATTTTGTTTAATTTCAATTCAAATTCAAAGATATGACACAGGTTTGAATTACGCCTGCCTCCATTTTCTGTGAATTTAAAATTTAGAAAGTTCACAAAGTTATGTTTTGGTAGACTAAATCACACCATTGGTAAACACAATTTACATATTTGTATTTTATCTTTGTACTTTTACACGTTTTCGGGTTGTTGTAATTTTGAATTAGTCAAATGTTACACCTATCTATAACATAATTTATTTGATTACAAAATAATTTTGTTTTGTTGTTAACTCTTCTTGCAACTGGCTGCAATAAAGGTTTTAGTATTGCATGCAGTGGGTAACGAAATTGAATCCTACTCTGATAGTTAAGAATATTTAGCACTTCTTACTTAGACATATGACTGATATGTTAAATCCGAAATTCGTAAAATCAGTATACACATTTTTTAAATTAAAATTATATAAAAGCAATGAAAATTATGTTTCAGAATACACTTTAGAATTGGTAATGCGTTTTTTTAGTATAACGTACCATTTAATACAGGTTTGATTTATTTAAACTACAAAAACTTTGTTGAGCAATAACCTGACCTTCGTACATTTGATTATTTACAGCCCGGATTTAAACGCTGTTAATTTTGGTTTTGGGTATTTTTAAAGGCTAGATTAACAAGCTGTAAAATAACGTATGTCTTATAGAGAATATCATTTAAGTTATGAAAAACCGAGTTTTAAAGGATTTTATTTCTACCTTGATAGTCTCAGATTTAAAACGGCTGCAGAAGTTATAAACAGAAGTGAATGTCACTTGAATTGTTGACATTACAAAGTTTGTAACTTTTTTTATATATTAATTTTTTTGGTCAATAAAATTCTTATTTTAACAAATTACACGTGTTTGTTTTTAAGTTTTAATAAACGGAGGTATAATGATTTATTGCTAGAACGACTGTTGTATGTTATAATTACAATGTTTTACTGTAAATGATATATATATTAATAAAGTTTTATCTAATAAGTGTTACATATGCCTAAGATAAGTAAAAAGTGCTAAATATTCTTAAATATCATAGAAGGTGAATATAGGATTCAATTTCGTTACTCACTCTAATTATTTTTCATTAATTATACTTTAAATTAATTCTACTTTACAAATACAAAATGTAGTTTTAAAATCAATCTTGTATTATTATTATTATTATTATTATTAATTTATTAATTTATTAATGAATTTATTTACTACAAAACCCTTGTGCTTTAAAAACAAGCATGGGGAATAAGACAACAATTACAGCAAAACAACAACAACAAAATCCCATAATTCAAAACAAACATGGGTCAACAAAATGTTTGCATGTATTTGAATTTTTTGCCAATTATTTTGTTTGATCCCCCATGAAACATTTATTTCAATTAGATCTTCCTGACAGTTTTTAGTCAAGTTTTCTGTGGTCTACTCCTAACCTGTGCCGGGGTGGTCTAGCGGTACAGCGCTCGAATTCGGACCTCCGTGGGCATGGGTTCGAATCCCATCACCGGCACTAAAATGCGGGCCCACGTTCGGCTTCGCTAAAATGTCCACTGCTGAAAGATGTTTCTTGTAAAACATTCGAAGTAGAAAACATAAAATAAAAAAAATAAATAAATAAAATATCATCTTCAATTGTCTATCCATAACCGTCCTTACTGGTTTTTCGAGCGGTAAACGTAGAATTTGACCAATTAATTTTCTTCGTTTAATTGTAATCTTTTCATGTAGTGAACGAGAGTCAGTTCTTTTCATGATCTTATTATTTGAAATATGAATGTGCCAGGTAATTTTTAAAGTAATTTTAAGAAACCGGCGATGAAAAGCATTTACCATCTTATCAATCTTGTCTGTTCGCTTCCACGTTTCACTCCCCTATATTGCAGTGGGAATGATTATTGATGTGTGCAAACGAAATTTTCTCTTCAAGCGGATGGAAAAACATGACCATATTGAGTTTATAAAAAATTGACATTACCTTTCCAAGTCTTGCTTTAACATCAATTTTGGTTTTCCTATAATTAACAGGTTGGAGTAGATTACAGATAACTTGGCTAAGAATGATTATTGATGTGTACAACGTTTTAAAATTTGTTGTCTTTTTTATTTTACAAGAAGTGTCAACACAAATAATTTCATATCCATTTATTCAATTGGTCAATAATTATTCCATTTTAAGAATTATTTAGGCCAAACCAATTGAAGATACAAACCATTGTTTAAAATATTATGGAACAACATGCAATTTAGAAATAAGGTCAATTACTTTTTACTATTTATACGCCTAAATCATTCATGTCTTGTTAACACGGATTCAATATTGTTTGCCATTATCACTACAAATCCTTTTGCTTGAATTAATAAAGTCCCATAATTTAAACAAGAACATATAGGGCAACAAAATGATTCCACGTGTTCGAACATTTTGTAAACATTATTATTATTATTATTATTATTATTATTATTATTATTATTATTATTATTATTATTATTATTATTATTATTATTATTATTATTATTATTATTATTATTATTATTATTATTATTACTATTACTTTGTTATTACCATTATTTTTATTATTATTATGATTATTACTGTTATTATTATTATGATTATTATTACTAGCGGTACAGCGCTCGAATTCGGACCTCGGTGGACATGGGGGTTCGAATCCCATCACCGGCACTATAATGCGGGCCCTTGTTCGGCTTTGCTAAAATGTCTACTGCTGGAAGAAGTTTCTTGTAAAACATTCAAAGTAGCAAACATAAAATATAAATAAATAAATATTATTATTACAAAACCCTTTTGCTTTAAAACAAGCGTAGGGAGTAACAAGATGACAATAACAACAGGAACAACAACAAAGTCCCATAAATGGAAATGGTTTGAAATGATTCCACGTGTTCGAACATTTTGCCAACATGATTGTTTAATGCCCCCCCAACCCCATAAAATCTTCATTTCAATTAGATCTTATCGAATGGTTCTTGGCCAATTTTTCTGTGGTCTACTTCTAACCTTTCTTTTGCCATCACTGTTCTTACTGATAAACTTAAAATTTGATCAAGTAATTTACTTCGTCTAATCGAAAATTGAGCTTCCTTTTGGCCGTTGTTTGCAGATTTTTTCTAGAGGCCAATTTGCTAACCTTATGTCCAAACTTTCTTCCTTTATTCAGGATTGAGAATGATATTCTCTAGTCAGAGTTGGATTTTTATGTAGGAGTAGAATAAAACTGCTTCACTCATTATTATGATCATTATTATTATTATTATTATTACTATTATTACTATTACTATTATTATTATTATTATTATTGTTATTATTACTATTATTACTATTATTATTGTTATTATTATTATTATTATTATTATTATTATTATTATTATTATTATTATTGTTATTATTAATATTATTACTATTATTATTATTATTATTATTATTGTTATTATTATTATTATTACTATTATTATTATTATTACTATTATTACTATTATTATTATTATTATTATTATTATTATTATTATTGTTATTATTATTATTATTATTATTATTTTTATTACTACTATTATTATTACTGTTATTACTATTATTATTATTACTATTATTATTATTATTACTATTATTACTATTATTACTATTATTATTATTATTATTGTTATTATTACTATTATTACTATTATTACTATTATTATTATTATTATTATTATTGTTATTATTATTATTATTATTGTTATTATTGTTATTACTACTATTATTATTACTGTTATTACTATTATTATTATTACTATTATTATTATTATTATTACTATTATTATTATTACTATTATTATTATTACTATTATTATTATTATTATTATTATTATTATTATTATTATTATTGTCTAAATTTTACAAACTTTATGTATTGCTTTTATTTAGACCGAAATCAATCACATCGATATAACGAGTGAATGGAAAGGCTGGATGCAAATATTTTTGTGCATTTATCATTATACCGATTCGATAAAAGTAAGTTATTGTCAAATCCCATTTGATATAATCTCGAACAAATAGACGTTGTATTGTCTATACAGTTCATCTAATAATTATACTAAAATGGAGTTAAGCTGCCTGTATGGCAATATATCTTGAATTCCAAAAGGTTTGGCAGATAACTCTATCCGTGTGTTCAAGAAACTTGACTAAAAAACAAATATTTGTTTTAGAATTGTCAGATTCACTTGAATAATAAATCCACTTGGTTTGAATCAACCAGAAGCACTGTACAGTCGTTTCATCCTTATTTGAGTCATCAGCAGTGCATACCATTTTCAAGTTTTACACAAACATGAACATGAACTCACGTCATTATTATTATTGGATAAACATCTCCCACCGGTTAGTATTACCCACGGTAGTCCAAATGCCAAAATGTCCCCAAAAACATCAACTTTTGCAATGTGTACTTAATGAACGACACTTGAGATGTGCTGACATTAAATGTTAATTGCATCCCGAGATAAACCCCTCTAATGATCTCTGTTGGCTCTATAGGATAAGCAAACAGACAACCAAATAAGTAATTTATTTAAACGAGGAAGCTTAACATAAATAAAAGGACTGACTTTGCGTGCTACAATATCCGTCCAAATTTTCCGTTTACTGCCTGGCCTTCTTTTCCATAGCTATTGTGGCTGGATGGATGGGCGATCTACGTAAAACATGGCCAATCCATTTCAATCGTCTTTCTCTTATTGTGTTAGAGATACATGACCAATAAATGTTAAGGGACTTACAAATATCTGAGAATTGTTGAAATATGTTATTAGTTATTAAACAAATGAGTTCAATAGAGGACAACGACCAAAAAAATATGAATCTTAAACAGCTTTGCTCAAAATGAACAAGCTTTTGTGTATCCACTTGGGTGAGAGTCCAAGTTTCGCATGCATAAAGTAGAATGGAACACACCAAACTCTTATATATTCTAATAGAAATATTACTTTTGTTCCATAAAGGTTTACTTAAACGCCCAAAGGCTGTAGAAGAGAGGCGAATACGACGCCGAATCTCTGAAAAGTTGGATCCTTTATTATCTATGACCAAGCCTAGGTACGTAAATTCATCAACCGCGGGGAGTAGGCTACCATTCACAGTGATTGGATTTCTAAAGGGGACTTTCGCTAAAACCAGTTTTTTAGCATTAAGATATAAACCTTATTTCTCTGAACTTGAACTCACGCCCTATCTGGTTAAGTCTTAGTTTAAGGGATCACTCACTCGATTGTTAGTGGTGGTAACGTAGAACATTTGAGGACACTGGGCAATGAGGATTGATCAAATTTACTATAAATAATAAATTTACAGGGTAAAGTTTAACCACCCGTAGCTTAGTTGTTAAAGGTGCTGACATGATACCAGAGAGGGCGTGGGTTCAAGTTTATGTGTGTGTAAAACTTGAAAATGGTATGCACTGTTCATGATTCCAAACAAAGATGAAACAGCTGTACAGTGCTCCTTGTTAACTCAAGCCAAGTGAATTTATTATTCCAATGAATCTAACAATTCTAAAATAAACTTTAAAAATCCGTTAATGAATATTTATTTATTCAATTACCGTGTTTGGCTGGTTCAGTCATCTCTTCGTTATTTGTACATATGTACTGCGATGGCTTTATAAACATAAAAAATGTAGAAAAATAGCGACGTTTCCTGATTGATAAACGACAGTCATGAGACAGTGCCATCGTTTGCAAAACTTGACAAGATAACCCGGAATTTTTGTCAGGGTTTGTCTTTCGTAGCCCAACAGCTACATAGGTAAATATAAACGTGGATGTGTACGGAAGTCCAGTTATACCGCTGCGGATTAGCGTTGTCCAGGTGGTCTAGCGATACAGCGCTCGAATTTGGACCTCGGTGGGCATCGGGGTACGAATTTCACCACCGGCCCACTAAAATGTCCACTGTTGAAAGGTGCTTTTTTCCATGAAAAACATTCAAAGTTGCAAAGATTAAAAAAATGGATTGATTATGTTATCTTCTTTTAAAATAAGCACTAGAGTAATGAGTTTTGTTAAATGTTCAATGCTCACGTTACAAAATCCTTGACTAAAATGAACGTTACATTTATTCAATTGACTCCAGACAATATAATCCTTAATATAATTGCAATTTTGTTAAAAATCATTTTAAAATATAATGTAGCTGGTTTGAGAAATAAAAACTTGTTTTGTAATGCAAAATCAAATTCCACAACATTGGGTTAAAATACGTAGGAAGCCCTACATTAAACGCTTTGTGAAAATTCTAGAAATCCATAAATATTACTCAGAGTATTAAAACTGTATAGCTTTTATTATTTATTTTTAAATATATTTACACATATTTTTTAATATAATTTATTTTTAAACAACTAATTTGCTTTTTTTTAATTTTTTTAATCTTAAAATTCTTGTTTTTCATCTAAATTGGAATTTTATAATAATATTGGTATAAAATGTTAGTTTTTATAAAATATATATTGCTAATACTTGTAATATCATTTTTAAGGAATGTTTTATGTACAATTTGGATATGATTCCTTGAAAAAATTAGTATTAAAATTAGAAATAAGTAGTTTAAATTAATTTGTTATCTCTTATTGTTTTCTGTAAAATAAATATGAAACATTTAAAATAATATAAAGTAGTTCATAGTTGTTTTTATATTTACTTAGAAATATGTATTTAAAAAATGCTGAGTTGGTTTTTTAAAATAATAGTTAATGAATGAATAATTTATGTGCTTAAAATCATCATTTAAAAATACAACACAAAATTGTGCTTTGTAGTTAAATGTAAATTTTAATTTAAAAAAAAGTTATATTAAAAAATTAGTTAATGAATTATTTTTTAATAATTAATTTTGAAAATATTTCTATACTTAGAAGCTTAGCACAATAACCAAAATTTTGAAATAATTCAAAAACCGATTTTTCATGTAATATTACATTGAAAACGTTGCTTTGGTTTTTACTTTTTTTAAATTTGCTTATTTTTTAACTTTTTAAAAATGTTTTTGACCTAAAGTACAATTCATTAGTGATGTTAGTAAAAAATATTAGTTTTTGTGAAATATTTTACTTATGCTGTTAAGATAATGCTTAAGGAATGTTTTAGTACAATTTAGATGTACATCTTATTGTTAAATAGTGTTACAAAAGCGAATGAATTTTACTGCATTGATTTTGACTACAGTTTGCTAATCTACTGTAAACTGAGTGCATAGTGGCATAAATGGCCTACCACCTTCGTAGATAGATGTTAAAATTTTAAACGGTATTTTAGGTTATATATATATATATATATACTGTATGTAGCTATTTATTGAAGGAACTTAACAAATCAAGCGGTCTTGCTAACAGTGTAATACTCACAGTGTAATGTCATCTATTAGTGAAAATATTTGTTTTTTGTTTGTCGTGCTTGGTGATGCTTCTTCATTATTTCTATATTTGGACGGCATAGCAAACGACTGATTTTAACGAACGTATAAAAATCACAAAGTTTGTTGGCTGGTAGACGGCATCCTTGTGACGTCGCCGCAGTTCGCAAAGATTGACGAGGCGAGCTGATGTTTTGTCACGGTTATCTCTTTTGGCTCAAAAGTTACATATGGTATACGAATGCATTAAGATACCTTTTAAATGCTTTGAGTGTATCCTGCATCCACCTACTGTTATTAGTTTAGATGAATATGGACACTTAGTCTAGGATGCACCACGTGAAGGATAAACAGTTAGGAATATTACCATAAAATTGAACATTGAGACTTTATAAGCATTATTCAGCATCCTCAGGACCATTAGCATCGCCCATTTTGGATATAATGAAAAGTGAGCACTTCACCAATTACCACATAATATATAACTTCTTAGCTATTGTTTTACAATTCTAGATTCTGCCCATCTTTTTGTCTGCCCGTGTTGTTGTTTCGGCCTATTTGTTTATTTTTGGATTTGGTCATTTTTCCTATTTCTGGAACAAGTCTTCTATCAAAATCAATGTCAACAATTTATTCAATGTACGTTTGAAATAATTAAACAGAATATTGTATACTACTTATTAATTTGTTAGCGACTTGTATATAAATTGTACTCAAAATGCCAAATGAATGAATGGTTGGAATAAATTATTGTTAAATTATTCTTATTATTTAATTATTGTTATTTGTTAAACAGTATCATTGTATGTGATTAATGTATTTTATAATTTCTATTTTCGGGTTTATTGGTTCGGCTTCACTAAAATGTCCGCTGCTGAAAGAGTAATGTATTTTTACTACTTTGAATATTTTAACTGAAAGTCCATCTTTTAACAGTGGACATTTAAGCAAAGCCGAATGTGGGCCCGCATTTAGTGGGTCGGTGGTGGGATTCGAGCCCTTCTCCATTCAGGTCCAAGTCGAGCGCTGTACCGCTAGACATTTAATGTTTTACATTTACTCTTTTCTTTTATACTTGTAAACTGACAATAATTAGGACTAGTGTCTTACGATTGAGTGGTTTTAAACATCAGTTTTGCATTTTTTGTACAAAATTGTTGATTGTTAGCAGCAGTTTATTCATTTCATTTCATTTTGGTTGGTGATTATCACATGACCACCTCGTCATTATTTTACATATTTATAGGTCATAGCATACGATCGAATTAGATGTCTTCATAAATGTAGTAAACGTAGAAAAAAATAACGTTTTTTGGCTGGTAGACGACATTCTTGTGACGTCGCCACTGCTCGCAAAGATTGACGAGGCCGCCTGATTTTTTGTCAGGATTATCTTCTTTAGTCCAACTGCGTTAAAATACCTTTTAAGTATTATAAGTCTATGTTTGCACTTATTCACTGCAGCTGAAGCCAAGTTATACCGCTGTACATTAGGACCCTGCTGTTATTAGTCTGCATGCTTAGGGGCATCTGTCCAGGATGCACCACGTGGAAGAGGAGCAGTCAGGAATATCACCATCACTGTTAATTAAGACTTTATAAGCATTACTCAAATGCTCAGAACATTGATAAATTATCATTGATTACATTTACTATAAATAATAAATTTACAAGATCAGTTTTAACCATCCGTAGCTGGGTGATGAAGGCATTGTGAATTCATGTTCGTGTATGACACTTGAAAGGTATCTACTGTTGATGATTATAAACAAGGATGAAACAGTTGTATAGAGCTTCCGGCTGACTAAAACCAAGTGAATCTGACAATTCTAATGTGTCATCCTTCAAAACTCATTAAAAAATATTTAGTTGATTTTTATAATAATTTGTTTTATGGCATCAAATGGAACTATGGCAGATTAACAGATTTAAAGTTTTCAGTTAATATTGATTTACTCAGTGAGACTCTAAAAATGATGCAAAATATGACAACACATCTCAGTAACATTAGTTTTCTTGTTGGCTTACGGGTTAACAGTTCAAAGACGAAAGTACTATGTACAATGTCAAACGATTATTTGTTCATCAAAATTAGTAGACAAAATATTGATACTGTTGATTCTTTTACATATCTGGAAAGCATATTTGAATAAGATGAAAAAAAACAAAATTGATGTTAAAGCCAGGCTTGAAAGGTAATGTCAGTCTTTCATATACTCAAATCAATATGGTCATGTTTTTCCATTCGTTTGTACGCATCAATAATCAATCCTACAGCAATATATGGGAGTGAAACGTGGAAGCGAACGGACAAGATTGATAAAATGGTAAACGCTTTTCATCACCAGTGTCTTAGAAATATTTTAAGGATTACCTGGCACGATCACATTTCAAATAATTTGATCATGAGATGATCTGACTCTCGTTCACTACATGACATGATTACAATTAGACGAAGAAATTTACTTGATCATATTCTACGTTTACCGCCCGAAAGACCAGCAAGAACGGTTTTAGAATGAACAGTTAAAGGTGGTAAATAAAGGTTGGAAGTAGACCACAGAAAACTTGGCTAAGAACCAGTAGGGAAGATCGAATTAAAATGTATGTTTTATCGGATCAAACAAAACGTTTGGCAAAATGTTTGAATACATGGAAATTTTTTGTTGTTCTATGTTTGTTTTGAATTATGGGACTTTATTGTTGTTGTTTTTTGCTGTTTTCTTATTACCTTAAGCTTTTTTTGAAGCAAATGGGTTTTGTAGTAATAATAATAACATTAATAATAATAATAATAATATTAATAATAATAATAATAATAATAATAATAATAATAATAATAATAATAATAATAATAATAAATAATAATAATAATAATAATAATAATAATAATAATAATAATAATAATAATAATAATAATATTAATAATAATTAACCACGTGTTCCAGTATGAACATTGCGCCAAAGAATTTCAACTACTTTGGGATATTCTTCATCGTTATTTAGTTGTAAGTTTTTATTTTCTTTATGTCATTTGTTTTCTATATTGGTTTTCTTTTATTAATTTGTTTTTTTTTAATGCCAATTTACAAGCGGCGTCGCCTGCGTTGACGCTGTGTTAGTCGACTTTTCCAAGAGTTACGTCTGCACTGATTACTTGAAGTAGTGAATAAGAACGTAAGACACTGAGGGAGAAATCAAAAAGCAATATAAAAGCGAAGATGACTGAATTGGTAGAGGATGTATGCAGTAACATGGGAACGGATCTTGATATAGCCGTTAATTGTAAAATCTTAAAAATGCAAGGCTGCTTGCAGTTTTATGCGGTGCTGAAGACAAATGAAACAGTCGTACAAAGTTATATGTCTGACAATTATACACAAGTTTTATTGATTTTATTCAAATGTAGATTTTTTATATCGTCGTTACTACAACGTGCCAAAATAATGAATAATAAAAAATCGGAATACTAATGATCCTGAGGATTTGAGTAATGCTTATAAAGTCTCCAAGAAACTTTGTTATTCTTCCACGTTGGTTATATTTATTAAGCCATTAAAATCGATCGTTTAATATGCTATAAAAATATAGAAAATAATGAAGAGGTGATTATGTATTAACCAACCGAAAAAAATTAAAATGAAGATAATACATTATAATTAATATGCTATATATATATATATATATATATATTGCTCCTACATGATTACTTTTAATTCCATTTTAGATTATGTTCCGCTACAACTTTTTTACACTTGGCCTGTGTTTGACAATGAATACTCACTATCTCGACTATTATTTTGTTACACTAGTTTCATTCTGGTTTACCCTCATCGTCATTTTTTTCTCTTTCCTTTGTCTGTACAAAAAATTCAACCAACCAGCATCTTCCTTGTCGCGTGCGGACAGTCTGCTGCGTTCCAGTCGCGACGTTGCCCAACCGTCATCTGTGTCGGTTACAACAAAACACCGCCGATCAAAATCCATGTTTCAACTGGCTCCCGACAAATTTGTCAGGGGCCATCAGAAGACCCTGTCGTTGACAAGTAACTTCGATTTGCTGTTGATTGACAACGGCGCCGTTGCTGCTCCAGTGAACTCCGACAACTGTCAATGGGGTTGTCGCAGTTGCATCACTGCAGTGGTATTTGTTCTCTTTGTTGGACTTATTCAATGGTTGTATCGGTCCAAAGTTGCTTTCGACAGTTTGTTTTACACAGGGTACGGATTGCATTTATTAAATATGACGTAGAATGCTTAGATTATAAGTGGAGGTGTTATTATTTAACAATTATATTATTATTATTATTAAAATTATTATTACAAAACCCTTTTGCTTTAAAAAATAAGCATGGGGCAATAAGATAACAATTACAGCAAAAATTACATTAAAGTTTTGTAATTCAAAGAGAACATGAGAAATCGAAGATTGAGCTTCTTTTCGGTTTTCACTCAACCCTGTCATTTGTGTAACTCTGTCATCAAGATACGTGCGATTACTTCTTTGCTGTTGTTTGCCGGAATGGCGTCCTCTTCTATTGTTTCCGTAGCAGTATGAATTTTTTACAGAGGCCACGTTGCTAACCTTGCGCTCGAACCCTCCTCCTTTATCCAGGCTTGGGACTGGCTAGATTGAATCATTTTTTATCCAAACCAGGCGGAGTTAATTATATTATATATTATATTACACAAAACCTCTTTGCTTTAAAAAATAAGATAACAATTATAACAAAAAACCAACAACAACAACAATAACAAAGTCTCGTTGGCATTGAAGATTGTGCAAATCGAAGATTGAGCTCGCTTTTGGTTTTCATTCAACCCTGTCATCTGTGTAACTCTGTCATCCAGATACGTGTAATCACTTCTTTGCCGTTGACTGCCGGAACGGCGTTCTTTTGATTGTTTCCGTAACAGTATAAATTTTTTACACTAGGCCAGGTTGCTAACCTTGCACTCAAACCCTCCTCCTTTATCCAGGCTTGGGACTGATTAGATTGAATCATTTCTGGTCCAAACTAGGCGGAGTTTTATTTAACAATAGTGATGTTAATTTGCTAAACAGTGGAATTATCAATTTACAAACATAATCGACCAATTAAAATGAAGATATCTTATAATAGGTTAAAATAGAATAAGCCAATAGCATTAATTCATATTCTCATACTTTGTCTATTTGATATATGTGTTGTTTTTATTGAAGTAGTTTAACATGTCATTATTATTGTTTTTAATTTTCAAATTAGCAAAACATTTTGAATTTACTGTTCACATTTTTTTGCTTAGCCATTCTTTTTGCAATAATATTTCGTTTAGAATTATGTGAAACATATTTTTATCACCATTAGTTTGTATAAGGTGATTATCGTTATTACAATTGTTACACATTTTAATTTAATCATTCGAAACAGTCGATGCAAAGTATGCATTATTTCAAATGTTTTTAAGACATTCATTTTTAGATTTTTATCAAATTTTTAATAATATGTTGCAAACTACTTGACAAATATTTAAAAATAAATTAAACTTAATCGCCAATGTACAGATTTCGCAAATATATATTTCAATCGAATTCTAATCGCGATGAATGGTTTTATCGCTGGTCTATGGATCGATATTCTGTGTTGGGCGGCATGTTGTTTGCCTTTCTCAACGAAACTGTCATTAAAAATTGCCGCACTTTGAACGGATTGAAAAGAAATGCCGCACTTAAAGTTTGCTCCTTGTTGAGCATTGCTTTTGGAACAGCTGGATTGATTGTAAGTTTTTACTTTAAACAAACTTACGGCAATGGAAATTATTTAAATGACAGTAGTTTGAACAAACAAGTGAAAACAAGTCACGAATTACAAAATTGTGATGTTTGTATATTTAAAGGAAAAGTTAATAATATTTAATTGAATGGTCATAGCTAAAAACTGTTAAAAGTAGATAGTCAAGTTGTAATTAATTTTTATAAATCATAAATTGTTTACGCGAATAGCGTTTTTTTATTGCTTCTGTAGAAATATAGATTTTTTTTAATTGAATAGTTGAACAAATTTGATGTTGAGTTCTTTTTCTTTTTTCTCTACAAATTTTTATGTAGAGTTATTGTTTTTGATCAGTTTTTTTATTCAGTTCTGTACTGAAACAATATGAAGCATTATGGCCATTCAATGATTTTATCGTAACTTTTTACTGCCAGATGTCCTTTTTCATCTAGGACGGACTAGAAAGGTTTATTTTTTCTACTTTATTTTATAATATTTTTTAAGAAAATAGATTCAAATTATATTTAAAATACATGCTTAACATAAATTTAAACAACAAATAAAATTGAAATATATAGTTTCATACTTATATTTTACAACTCTTCTTCAATTTTTGTAAATAAAAAAATTTCACACTATTAATTTTCCATTTTATGACGTTAGCAAAGTTTTAATAAATTCTGTTCTCCCGTTAAAATGAACTGATATTTTTTCTAATTATATATATTTTTTAATAATTAGACATTACTACTATTATAAATTATTCAGTAGTTATAAAATTTCCTTTATTTTAATCGTATATCACACAACTTATTGATCTATTGATTTTTCGTTATGTACAACATTAAAAAAAAATATTATTTATTATTATTTCCATTTAAGCTAACGTGTGTGTTTATATTCAAATGTCCAAGCAGAAATGTTGGCTTAAGTTGGCATCCATATTTTCAATTTATTCCCGTGAGTTTACAAACTACTTGTGAGTAGTTTGGATAATACAATTTAAATTTGTCTATATATTTAAAAAATAGATGGGTAAAATTAAACCAGTTCGCTGATTTGCTATGCCACTCATTCCCAAAGTTAAATTAAGAACACAAGTTAAGGTTGAGATCCGAGCATTTTATAATTAGAAATATGGATTATATATAGTACATTATTCCACTTGGTCAGTTTAGTTACTGATTTCTGATCATGTTTATGTGATCCCTTTCTTTCTAAATTCACAAACGTACATTGCTATTATCAAAATTACAGATTATAACCATTTGCCAAATTTCCAGGTTTTTTGTAACATTAGTTTAGATAAATATGAAAAAATATTAAGTAAGGAATTAATTTTTAACGTATTCTTAAAGATTTAATAAATGGAGCATTTGATTAGCAATCATTATTTTTAAAGTTATTTTTTAAAATATTTATTTATAGTTCAGTGATATTCATTTCATCATTATTTAAACATTTATGCAACATATTGAACAACTGATTTTATGGTTGGATAGACATGTATATAAGGAAAGCCAACGATCTTGGCGATATTCCTGACTGTTCGTCCTCCACGTGGTGCATCCTGGCCTAGGTGCCCACAGGCATCTAGACTAATAACATCAGCGACCAAATGTACAACATTATAACTTGGTTTTTACTAGATTTCCGTTCAATGAATGGGTTCTAGTATGCACCCCACATGCCTGAAGGTTATCTCAAGGTAGCTATTTACCATATGTATCCTGTATGGCTTATGAATACGTCTACCAGCGTCAACCCTATGGAAGATCGCTTCGTCAATTCCTGTGAACACTGGCGTCGTCGGAAAAAACCGGTGTTCTAGACAAGAAACTTTATTTATTGCGCCCAAGTTCAGTTTGCATCCGGCAATTCGTGTAGGAATTTGAGAAGCTATTCAAACTTGAAATTAATGAAGAGGTGGTTTATCCACCAACTTTCGTTATATATATATATATATATATAATTGCACACTTTTTATTATTTATATTTCCAGATACTGTCATACGTATTGTTACGTAATAGCTGCAAATTATTTCGTCAAACCTATAGTCTTTTGTTTTCCTGGTTCGGTAATATTTCACTTGAAGTAAGTTTAACCAGGTTTTGTTACGTTTATTTCTTATTATTCATATTATTTCTATTATTATTATTATCATTATTTTTATTATTATTATTATGATTATTATAATAATAATAATTATTATTATTGTTATTATTATTATTATTACTATTATTACTATTATTATTATTTTCATTATTACTATTATTATGATTACTATTACTATTACTATTATTACTATTATTATTACTATTATTATTACTATTATTATTATTATTATTAGTAGTAGTAGTAGTAGTAGTAGTAGTAGCAGCAGTAGTAGTAGTAGTAGTAGTAGTAGTAGTAGTAGTAGTAGTAGTAGTAGTAGTAGTAGTAGTAGTATATTTTCTTTAAAATAACTTATGTTATTAAATGTGAATAAATAAGTGTTATTTTGATTTGTGTGTGTTTGGTTATGTAAACACTTATATTCAAATTGAAAAATAATAATTTGGTTTAAAAGTTTAGTTTTATGTATTTATGACTTTTAATTACAACTATTAGTATTCGATTTGATGAAATTTATGTACGTATTTAGAAGCCATAAAAAGGCAAATATTTATACTTATAAAAAAATAACTATTTATCTATTTACGCTTTTGCAGAATGTCTATTTTACTAAAAAAGTCAAATTATTTTAAAATAAAATAAAAAATTCAAGGTAAGTGTTTGTAACTTGCAACAAATGTATAAAGATACATTCTTCTTCTCACTCTTCTACAACAACTACTACTACTGCTGCTACCGTTTTGCTGTAGACACATTTTATTTATTTATTTACAAAACCCTTTTGCTTTAAAAAATAAGCATGGGGCAATAAGATAACAATTACAGCAAAAATTATAATCAAAGTCTCGTAATTCAAAGAGAACATGAGACAACAAAATGTTTCCATGTATTTGAACATTCTGCCAAACGTTTTGCTTGTGCCCATGAAACATTCATTTCAATTAGATCTTCCCGAATAGTTCTTAGCCAAGTTTTCTTTGGTCTGCCAACCTTTCTTTTACCATTTACAATTGTCCATTCCAAAACCGTTCTTGCTGGGCGGTAAACGTAGAATTTGACCAAGTAATTTTCTTCGTCTAATTGTAATCATGTCATGGAGTGAACGAGAGTCAGTTCTTTTCATGATCTCATCATTTGAAATGTGATCGCGCCAGGTAGTCTTTAAAATACGTCTAAGTTACCGGCGATGAAAAACATCATATCTATGTCTAAAGTTTTGTTTAATGTGTCCCTTCAGCATACATACTCTACAGTCATTTGTTTTATACACTGATGCGAAATTTTATTAAAATTTTCGCTTGTTACTTCAGCTATTCATTGCTCAATATCACATCTGGCTGTCAGCCAACAATCGCGGCATACTCGTCCTTATTCCCGGCCTGCCTCTTGTCAACGTTTTCGTAACATCGGCCATTTTCGTGTGGATCAGCTACGAAATGCACCAGTTGACTGCACGTCTTCAGCCATTTATTGTGCCTCGATCACCGCCCAAATTTCTACGCAACGCACTACTTATACTACTCATAATTTATTTAATCCAACCTTCAATTGGAATGAAAATGGTTCAGCTCGATCCTGTTTAATGCTGATTAATTTATTGGGGGGGGGTTGTATTGTACATACACAATGTAGTTTTTTATTTGTGATGATTAGTTTATTTTACTAGATTTATTATTATTATTATTATCCAATCGTTGTAAAGTTTTTTTCGGTTGGATTTTGTAAACATAGATGTACTTATTTTGAAAAAGAATTGTTTATTTTTTTGTAATTGCATAATTGTGATAGAACTTGCTGTTTCAAATTAAAAAAAATAATTTTTAAACCACTGACTACTTATTTTCAATCGTCAGTTGTCAAATGTGTGCAGATTTCAATTTGATGTTGAATATCAATAATTGTTGCGGTGACACACAATGATTCAGTTTGCAAACTTTTATGGTGTAGGGCGCTAGAATTTATATGTTTGTACATTATTAGAGGTCGTTTCGACTTTTGCCATTAAAACTGAATATGTACCTTCATCTTCGTTCACTAGTCCAAAAAAAGGTTTTCAATTCAAACATTGAAGCAAGAACAACAGTATTTAAAATGTTTACTATTAATTTTCTAAAATAAATTATCTTAAATTGTACAGTTACAAGTTTTTAAATAAAATATTAATAATAATAGCAATAATAATAATATATTATTATATATATTATACAAAACCCTTTTGCTCTAAAAATAGGCATGGGGCAATAAGACAACAACTACACAAAACAACAACAAAGTCTCGTTGGCATTAAAGATTCTGCAAATCGAAGATTAAGCTTCCTTTTGGCTTTTATTAAACCCTGTCATCTGTGTAACTTTGTCATCTAGATACGTGTGATCACTTCTTTACCGTTGTTTGTCGGAATGGCATCCTCTTGATTGTTTCAATAGCAGTGTAATTTTTTTTATAAAAGCCAGGTTGCTAACCTTACGATCAAACCCTCCTCCTTTATCCAGACTTAGGATTGGATAGATTGAATCATTTTTGATCCAAACTAGGTGGAGTTATAATAATAATAATGACAATAATAATAATAATAGTAATAATAATAACAATAATAATAATGATAATAGTAATAATGATAATAATAATAATAATAATAGTAATAATGATAATAATAATAATAATAATAATAATAATAATAATAATAATAATAATAATAATAATAAAATAATGATAATAATAATAGTAATAATAATAATAATACTATAGTAATAACTATAATAATGATAATAATAATAATAGTAATAATAATAATAATAATAATAATAATAATAGTAATAACTATAATGATAATAATAATAATAATAATAAATACAACAATAAAATAATAGATACTAATAATATTAGAAATAATTATATTTTTTATTTCTCACACCTTTTACAATATATGTTTAAATGATTGTAAGAAATTACAATACTAGGGATTGTGTTATCTGGATGCAATTGTATAAATGTAGCGTTTATTTCAGTCAAGGATTTTGTACTTTATAGATTTTATATGATTTGAATAATGCTAATAAAGTCTCAATTTCCAATAATACATTAAACAAACAAGCTGCTGTCAAAATTAATGCAAAATAACCAAGTCCCTTACTACCTAATTATATTAAGCACATCCAAGTTGTGCTAAAACATTCTTTAAGTATTATCTTAGCAGTATAAGTAAAATATTTTATACCAACATCATTATAAAATTCTAATTTAGGTCAAAAACAAGAATATTGACAGTTCAAAATATTGAAAAACAAGCAAATTAGTTACTTAAAATAATTTATATTACAAAATATGTATACATATATAAAAATAGATTGTAAAAGTTATATATTTTAAACATTTTAAGTAATATTCATTGCTTTCCAGAATTTTCTCAAAGCGCTTAATGTAAAGGTTCCTAAGTTTTTAAACCTAACGCGTAATTTGGTTTTGCATTAGATAATTAATTTTCTTAATTAAAATTTATTATTTCTCAAACATTATATTTTAAAATGACTTTTTTTAATTTTAATTACATTAAGGTTTGTGTTGTTTGGAGGCAATTGTATAAATGTGACGTTCATTTTAGTCAGGAATTACATAATTTATAGGACAAAAAAATACATTAATTTCAAAAGTATAATAAAAATTGTTAACTTTTCCAACATACAGACTATTCTAGAGCATCAAGTTAAAATTCGTTACTTTATAGAACATTTTTAAGGCGTTTTTTAATCCAGTGCTGTAGAATTTGATATTGTATTACATAATTAATTTTCTTGCTTAGAAATGTTTATTTTTAAACTATTTATATTATATTTTAAAATAATTTAAAAAGTTACAATTATATTAATGTTTGTGTTGTTTAGAAGCAATTGTATAAATGTAACGTCTATTTTAATCAAAGCTTTATATAACTAAAAATTAAAATTATAATAAAAATTGTGTTATCTTTATTAAAAATATAGTCTAGATCATTGTTTTTGTTAATTGTTCAATGCTTTAAAGTATCAAGTTGAAGTTCAGTATTAAATAGAAAATAGAAGATTTTACCTATTTTAGTGCTACCTTAAACAATTGGAGGTTCCCTTTATTTTGTTGAACTTTTACACTTAATTTTACAACATCTTTTAACAAATAATAAGATTAAAACAGTTATTGTTTCGCCGGGTTCAGAGTAATTACGAATGCCCTAAGCCCGCGTGGAGGCTTACCATTGTACTTCCGCGAATTGAAGCTTGCGACCACCGGCCCACTAAAATGCGGGCCCACGTTCGGCTTCGCTTAAATGTCCACTGCTTAAAGATGTTTCTTGTAAAACACTCAAGGTCATAAACATAAAATAATATATATTTATATATATACATAAACTTTGCTTAAAAAGGATTAGAAACGAATTGATGTAGTTTCTCCTAAGCCTGAATAAAGAGAGGAAAAATACCCACTCCAAACCTCTTTAATAGTTATAATACTTTAAACTGGTTTGATACAAAACCCGATGGAAAAAATTTGTTTTCATGTCAACTTTTTTGACAGTGTAGCATGTCGCTGAAACCGAACGTGGGCCGCCTGCATATGGTGCCGTCGGTAGCAATTGGTCACTGGATCATCCCGACTGTCGGAATAATCAATTTGCCCATAGAGGCGCAAATTATTTCTAACTTCGGTTTCAAACCTGAAAAAGCGTCAGATGTTCAAATTGCTAAGAAATTGCACTTTGTGCACTTTTCAATTTTATTGTTGTTGAAGAAATAATAAGTAAGATACGTTGCATACTTTAAATAGTACAACTTGTGTATTTACACAATAACAATGATAATGATAATGACTGAACAACTTACCAATAAAAAATCAATCAACTGATTTATTTATCTAATTCAAATGTATAAAATAATAAGTTGATTTTTAAAAAGTGGTTTTTTGAAAAGAAATTTGGATTCCTATGGGCAAAATTAAATTGGTAAGTAGTTAAAAACGTTACATTTATTACTTTTTTTAATAATACCATTGCATTTCTTCTTATTATTGTGATTACAACTCCACCGCAGCCTGTTCCAAGTTTGGTTGAAATGGCCAGCGAGTTTGAGCGCAAAATTAGCAACCTGGCTTCCGTAAAAAATAATGATGTTAAAGAAACAAAATATATATATATATATATATATATATATATATTATTAAGCTTTATTATCTCACTAGAGATACATTCAGCGTAAATTGTATTTTTACCATTAATGTAAAAAAATAACAAAAATAACAACCAAAATTGAAAAAATAGTAGTAGAAATAATATAAATGAGCAATGCTTATAAAGTTCATCTTCCAGGTGGTACATCCTGAACTAGATGCCAACAGGTATCTAGATTAATAACAACAGGGAACGAGTGCACAGCGGTACAACTGGACCTTTATCAGATTCCCCCGTAGTGAATGGGCGTTAATATACATTCAAGATGTTTAAAAGGTATTTTATGTTAACTATTTATCATATGTAGCCGGTTGGGTTTGTGAAACCGTCAATCAGTGTCAACCCTATAGAAGGTCGCCCCGTCAATTCCTGTGAATTTCATTTATTCCTCCAAGTTCAATTCGCCTCCAACAATCTATTTGTATAGGCTCTGCCACTAATTCATGTTATGTTAATTATTCCTTTTGGCAAACGTTTCAATATCTTTGGTCCGTATGTTTGTAGACTTGTTTTCTGCTGTAATTTAGTCTAACTTTGTAGACGTTCCCAAGTTCGGTTGAAATGGGAAGTGGGTTTGAGCGTAAAATTAGCAACTTCAGTAAAATAATAATAATAATAATGCTAAAAAAAACAAAAAGACACCATTTTATTAACCTACGGCAAAGCAGTGAAAACAGCGTAATAATGGAGGTTGACCGAACTCATAACTGTGTTACTCAACACTTTTTTTTCTAATTTCTATTTTGCAATTATTGAATAATCGTCTCCGCCATTCTTTGCTTATACCCGAGTGCAATTTATTTTTGTATTCTATAATGTTTGAAGTACTTCTACTCAAGTAATTGTAATAATAATTATTAGATTTATTGCCCGGACAATTCGACGGCACGCTATAATCCACAAACAGGCGAAAAGATGCCTAACATCATGCATTCTCATTTTTCAAACAGCTACCGTAAGTTTATTGCAATATATGTATACTTAATTATTTATAAGTAGTATAGATACTGTTTTACAGGAAACATCTGTCAGCAGTGGACATTTTAGTAAAACCAAACGTAGACCTGTATTTGGTGCCGATAATAGGTATCGAACGCATCCTCATCGAGGTTCGAGTCGAGAGCTGTACCGCTAGACTACTCCGGCACACACACATGCACAAATATATATAACTCTAATTGTAAAAGGAAAAATGTATAATTGAAGGTCATCACCTTAATCAGCTTTTTATCTGTCAAGGTCGTTGTAATTTAAGTACAACGATTGAGTCAACTGGAGTTATTTAAATAGTGTAAACGTTATTTTATTTTTGTTTATTATTGTTTTAAAATCCTTTCACTCTGAATAGCATGGGGCAACACGATTGTTACATTAAGTTTGGTGGTTTTGAAAATAGTACAAATCAAAATGTGGAATATTTTATATTTTGTTAATATTTCTCTTGTTCAATATTTCTGTAAAAAAACGATTTTTCATAAAACCAACTAATTGGGTTCCAGTTGTGCCAGCGTGATTTAGCGTTACAGCGCTCGTATTTCGACCTCGGTGGGTATGGGGGTTCGAATCTCACCGCCGGCACTAAAATGCGGGCCCACGTTTGAATTCGCTAAAATGTCCACCGCTGAAAGGCATATTTTTTGTAAAACATTCAAATTAATAAATATAAAATAACAATATACCATCTAGTTAAAAAAGGAAAAATGTATAATTAAAGGTCATCACCTTAATCAGCTTTTTATCTGTCAAGGTCGTTGTAATTTAAGTACAACTGGAGTTGTTTAAATAGTATAAACGTTATTTTATTTTTGTTTATTATTGTTTTAAAATCCTTTTGCTCTAAATAGCATGGGGCAACATGATTGTTACATATAGATGTATATTAAATTTTCGGCTTTAAAACTCATGCATATAAAAAATACTGCTGTCACTTCTTTTCACTATCTTCAATTGTCTATTTCCAAAACCGTTCTTGCTGGTCCTTTGGGCGGTAAACGTAGAATTTGACCAACTAATTTTCTTCGTCTAATTGTAGTAATGTCATGTAGTGAACGACAGTCAGTTCTTCTCATAAGTTTACTGTTCAAAATGTGATTACGCCAAGTAGGTTTTAAAATACTTCTAAGACACCGGCAATAAAAAACATCCACTATTTTATTAATCTTGTTTGCTCGCTTCCACGTTTCACTTCCAATTTATATTAATAAAATTGTAATAGAGTAATGTATATTGTTGTTGATATAGGAATTTGATGCAAGAACTTTTTAAACGGTTGTAGTCTGCGTACGATATTCACACAAAAAAATTATCTAAATAATAAATAATTAAAAATAACTTAACTCTTCAGTTTTTAACATTTTCTAGTTATGACCATCTAATTAAACATTATTGATTATTATAATTATTGATTTTTCCTTCAAATAAACAAACATCACACTTTTGCAATTCGTGAGTTGTGTTCACTCGTTTATTTAAATATCGTCATTTGAATCATTAAATTGAACCCGACTAAATAAAAACTGGTTTTACTTTCTCGTTATATACACTATAATAATTTACTAATAATGTTCAGTTGTACCGCAAGACTTGAATCTGGAAGAGCTCAGTCGCCACGTTCGGCACTCAGTGGGGAGCATCGCATTCCTCATTCATTCATTTAAAACAACCCCATCTTTTTTCTGTAAAATTAAAACATTTTTGACAAAATCAGTTTAAAGTTGTAATTTTTTCAAATAATGTACCATTTGACAGCCAAATGTATGTATCAGTTTGGATTGAGTAAACGACTGGAAACCAATACGGACGCGCCTGTTTTCGCAACACCAAAAGGATTGTCCAAAGTAACGTTTTTTATTAAAATTGAAAAAGATATAATTTATAAATATTTTGTTTAATCATTAATATTTTTATTATTATATTATTATTATTATTATTATTATAATTCATTTAGTCATTTGGGATGGTAACGTGGTCACCTCTTCATAATTTCTATGTTTGTATAGCATGCTAAAACAATTAACTTCAATGGTTTGATAAACGTAACATACGTGTGAAAATAACATTTTAATGACATTCAATGAGTTTATAACGTAGTCGCCTCTTCATTATATTCCATATTTGTACGGCATATAGAACGATCGATTCCAATGGTTTGATAAGTGCAGAAGAATAACGACGTTTCTTGGCTGTTTACAAAGATTGACAAGGCCGCCTGATTTTGTCTCTTTTAACCCAAGGGCTACATATGTATACATATGTATACCTTATAATAATTTTTATATACCCTGGGTTTATGTTTACACCAATCCACTAAAGTGAAATCCAAGTTATACCACTGTTCACTCTATCCCTGCTTGGTTAGTTCAGGTACTTAATTGCACATTATCTAGAATAAAATTGGGTTATCATATTATTATTATTATTATTTATTTATGTTTGCTACTTTAAATGTTTTACAAGAAACATCTTTCAGCAGTAGACATTTTAGCGAAACCAAACGTGGGCCCGCATTTTAGTGGGCCGGTAATGGGATTCAAACCCATGCCCACCGAACTCCAAATTCGAGCGTTGTACCGCTAGACCACACCACTTATTACTATTATTATTATCATTATTATTACTATTATTATTACCATTATATCATTATTATCTACATTGCATTTTAATCAATTAAAGATGTCAAAACATTCAATGGAAAACACAATTAAATTTAAAGAATTCGAAGCAGATTTATTAAGAAAGGGATTGTTGTGGATTGATGACGAATTTCCGCCAAACGAAAATTCAATTGGCAATCTGCCACAGTTGAAAAATAGAATCGAATGGAAAAGACCCAAGGTAAGCAACAAATGTACTGCCAAAATGTTAGACACAACTCTTCCACTGCATTCAGTCCCAAGTTCGGTTGGGAAGGGCCCATTGCTAAAGGATCCACTTGAGGATAGCATTTTATTGGTCTGAGACAGGAAAGTGACGGAGTTTGGAACTAGTTTTTTTAATATTTGCTACTTTGAATCTTCTGACGGAAAACGCATCTTTGAGCAGTGGGCATTTTAGCAATGCCGAACGTAGACCCGCATTTAGTGGGCCGGTGGTGCAATTCGAACCCAAATCGAATCTAAATCGAGCGCTGTACCGCCACCAAATTGAATTTCAATCTTTGATATTCACAACTTTTAAATACCAAAAATTTAATGTAAAATCATATAGAACAATTTTTTTCCATATGCTCTTCAGAATAAAAGGGCTTTGAAATAAAATTAATAATAATAATAATAATAATATAATTAATTAATTAATTATTTACACACACACGTGATAAAATCAAATGAAATTAAAGCGAATTAATTTTACAATTTAGATAAATGCATCTTTTGTTAAATAAAAAATGTTTTTAAAACGTTTTTATAAAATTAAATAAAGCAATTACGGTTTTGTAATTACTATTTATCAATTTAATTTATTTAAAGGACATCAATTCAAATGCTCAATATATAATTAACGGCACTCAGAGATTTGATGTTCAGCAAGGTGCCTTGGGTATGTCTAACTATAATAAAAATAATTATTACAAAACTGTTTTGCTTTTTAATAAAAACCACGTGGCAACAACATAACAGTAACGGCAGAAACAGCAACAAAAAAGAACAATTGGGGCAACAATCCTTGTGGACTACTTGCCAACCTTCATAATCAGTTGTTTATTCCAAAACCGTTTTATATAGTCTTTTGGGCGATAAACGTAGAATTTGGCCAAGTAATTTCGTTTCGGCCTTTATTAAACCATGTCAATTCCTTGTTGTTATTTACGGAAATAGTGTTTATATGTATATATATATATATATATATACAGAATTTAGGTTGCTAACCTTACGTTGAAATTCGTCCCCTTTAATTATTTTATTTTATGTTTTCTACTTTGAATGTTTTACGAGAAACGCATTTTTCAGCAGTGGGCATTTAGCAAAGCCGAACGTAGGCCCGCATTTTAGTGGACCGGTGACGGGATTCGAACCCCAATGCCCACCGAGGTCCTTTTCTTTTTTCATCATACGTGGATGTTCTTCGACCAAAAGAGCCTGTTGTACTGTTCAAATATGCGGATGACATGGCGTTATGTGAATCCATCTCTTCAACCGAAGATAATATACATTTCCTGGAGTCAATTGATGAATTAGTTGATTGGTCAACAAAACATAGTCTAGAATTAAATCCTACAAAGTGCAAAGTAATTAATTTTAGCTCATACAAACCTTCATCTCAATTGACTCAACTTTATCCAAAGGTTTGTATTAAAAATGTGGAAATTGACACTTGTGATAGTTTTCAATATCTCGGTGTTTTACTAAATAGCAAACTTACCTGGTCTGATTACATTGACCATTTGTTTACAAAAAACTCGAGGTTTATGTTACTACATAAGACGTTTAAGGAACCTGCGTGTTCGCCAACATGTTATTAATACGTATTTTAAAGCTACATTTTATCCAATAATATTAAATTGCTCCCCGTAATATTTCCGGGACTAAAAAGAAAGGATTTTATGAAGTTAAAAAAATGTATTACCATAATAAGCCAATCATCAGGTACTCCTTACAATGACATTCTTTATGAAATAATTCATCGACACTTCAAGGAATGTTTTCAATTAATCAGTCGTATTTCCAACAACTCCAATCATCCACTTTATCGTGATTTCAGCAAATCATTTGCATCGGGAATGACGAGAAGATCACATATACACGTTAAGTGCAGAACCAATGTGTACTTAAATTCATGTCTGCCATATTTAGCAAGGTTACTATCCAATCCCAACAAAGTTCAAAGTGACCTTTACATTAGCCTATCCAAATCATGAGTGTTTTTTTCGTTTTCTTTGGTCTGACCAATTACCGTTGTTTGTAATCTGCCCATTTTAATTTGTGACTATTTATTAACCTTCATCCAGGGCATTACTTTATTAGCCATGCTCACTCATGAGTCATGAATCATTCGCATTTTATATATACTGACATATTTGCACATAGTGTCCCCTAAATAATACCATGCCTCTTTACGCATATCATATTGAACATGACTTTTGAATATACTTTGATTTTGAATTTTTTTCTTTTTCTAGCCTATGTAATTTAACCTTACTTTACTTTTTTTTTGGACTGATGTTATACACTGCTAATTGTATTGTATTTTTAATAATTGTACATATTTTTGTGTGTGCTGAAAAGCTACTTCTACTGAAGTATCCAAGCCAATAACCATAAATAATAAATAATAATAATAATAATAATATATACAGAATTTAGGTTGCTAACCTTACGTTGAAATTCGTCCCCTTTAATTATTTTATTTTATGTTTTCTACTTTGAATGTTTTACAAGAAACGCATTTTTCAGCAGTGAACATTTAGCAAAGCCGAACGTAGGCCCGCATTTTAGTGAGCCTGTGGCGGGATTCGAACCCCGATGCTCACCGAGGTCCGAATTCGAGCGCTGTACCGCTAGACCATCACGGTTATCCTTTTTGTTTTTTGATATTCCAACTTGTCGGTTCCAGTCCATTTAGGTCCCATTTCTTCTCTTTAATCTTCTTATCTTTAACCGCTTGCTAAATTTCTACATTCCATCACCAAGATTCTTTGTCTGCAGATCCTTTCTTTGCATTCTTTATCTTACTCACTCCTTTAATTACTTTTTCCTGACGTATAATAATAATAATAATTATTATTATTACTATTATTATTATTATACTAGGTGACAACAAAAGAATAAAAAACTTTCTTTCAGTAATAGTCTTGTAAAACATATTTGCCTATTTTAGGTGACTGTTGGCTTCTGGCAGCACTCGCTTCAATCGTTTCTTATCCGCAACTATTTTATCAAATTATACCACGTGATCAAAATTTGGACAGTCCCAATTATGTCGGCATCTACCGCGTTCGGTTTTGGCGTTTTGGTCAGTGGAAAGAAGTTATTATTGACGATTATTTGCCCGTTTACAAGGGAACTGACACACTGGTTTTTATGCACTCTGCTGATTCAAATGAGTTCTGGTCTGCCCTGTTTGAAAAAGCCTATGCCAAGTACGTACTTAGTTTAAGAAGAATTTTTTTGGACAATGGATTATTTGGTTTTTATTGTTTGAATAGAATTAACAACAATTATAGGAAAGTATCAAATCTAATTTGATCTGTTGTATGTCCGATTGTTTTTATGCAAAAAATAAATATTAAAAATTAAAATAACTTAAAATATGTAATAGCTGCTTTGTATTTACTTAGAAATATGTTACAATGATTGGTCAGTGTTTGGCCAATAAGAATATTTACTACTTTATTTTTATTGGTCAAATTATAACCAATCATTTACACTTAATTCTTATTGGTAATGCAATCTACCAATAAGACAGCATTATAATTTGTCAGTTCTTGTAGCTCAAAAATGTTCTTTTTTAGCACAATTTTCTTTTTATATTAAACAGATTGAATGGATCGTATGCAAATCTTGAAGGAGGATTTCAAAGCGAAGCTATGGAAGATCTTACTGGCGGAATATGTGAAACCATTAATTTACGACCTGATCAAAGACCCGAAGATTTGTTGCAACAGCTTAAAGTGAATGTCAAGCAGTGTACTTTAATGGGATGCAGTATTGCCGTATGTAGTTATTTTGTAAAATGTGTCAATTGTTATCATATTTTGAATAAATGTTATAACCTACTTAAATAATTTAAAGAAACTCGGATAAAAAAATTTGGAAATTTTAATCTCCATGTAAAGGATGCAGTGTAGTGCTAGAGTGGTTTAGACAATTGACATTACGAATGATTGTTTGACCCCACGTAACAAAATGTATTAATGCAGCCTATACTTCGAGGATTTAATTCGCCCACTTTAACTATGTAGAAAAAAGACGAACAAATTGGAAGCTTTTATTAACTGTTGTAATCGGTCACGTTCACAAAACAAAAGTAAAGCAAAAGGAAGCTTCTAGCAAACTCGTTACATTAAAACAAAAAGTATGAACAATAATAATAACAATAACAATAATAATAATAAAATTAATTGTTATAATAATAAAAATTATAAAAAATAGTTTTAAATATTTTTGTTATTAATATAGTCTGCTACAGTAGTCTAGTAGTACAGCACTTGACTCAAACCGAAATAAACATAGATTCAATCTCTATCATCGGTGAAACATTTTTTCTAGTTATACCGCTGTACATGTGATTTCTGTTGTTATTAGTCTAGATGCTTATAGGCATTTAGTCAAGGTTACATTACACGGAAGAAGAGGAACAGTTAGGAATATTACCATTATTGGAAATTGGAATTTTATAAACATTACTCAAACCCTCAGAATTGTTAGTATCTTTTCTTCAAGATACATTGTAAGTTATACTGTAAATTAAACATCATTTTTTTTAGTCTTCAGGGAAGTCCCAATGAACAACGGCTTAGTAGCGGGTCACGCGTACAGTGTAACCGGTATAACTTCGGTAAGTCTACAACAAATAATGTTGGGTATTTATAAATGGTTAAATTATATATTTTTTTATTTAAATAATTAATTAGTTATAACATTTCAATTATAAAGTTTTAAAGGGCAAAATATGAAATTGACAAATTTAGTATAAAGATAAATTTACTTGATTTTAGCCAACTATAAGTATTGTATAGCTGTTTTATTTTTGCTTAAAGTTATCAGCAGTTTACACAAACTTGAACATGTTCTTTTTTATTTTTTGTTTGACCAATGTTCAATACTGATAATTATATATTTTTTTAATTGTACCTATTATTGTGTGCTCAAAGCAACTTTTACTAATGTATCTAAACCAATAACCAATAATAATAACAAATTAATTATATAATAATTACTTTTTAAAAGATTAGAATTGTCAGTTTTATTTGGATAATACATCCACCTGGTTTAGTCAACCAGGAACACTGTACAGCTGTTTCATATTTGTTTGGAATTATTAACATTGCATACCTTTTAAGCCTCACTCACAAACTTAAACCTACACCCTATCTGGTGTCGGACCAGTGCCTTAACCACTGAGCTACAAGTGGCTGAAACTGTCTCTGTAAATTTACTATTTATAGTAAATCTAATCAATGCCAATTGCCTTCTGTCATCCAATGTTGTACTTTTCAACCGGTTTAACAAGTGAATAATTCTTTCTCCTATAGTTTTGTACCATATACCATAGACGAAAGTGTTGTGCACATTGTTAGAACGACACCAAATTACGATCAATAATTGAATGAGTCAATCAATTACAGCAAAGTCACAATAAGAACGAACAAGCAATGAGCTTGCTAAGTAATCCCATTCTTGTCTATATTTTCAAAAATATTTTATTTTGTTCTAAATCTTGAATGTTGTGTGTTGCGACTAGTGAGTTATTAGGATGTCAAAAATGGGATGCTAATGATCCTGAGGATTTGAGTAATGCTTATAAAGTTTCAATTTCCAATAATTGTGATATTCCTGACTGTTAGTCCTCCACGTGGTGCATCCTGGACTAGGTGCCCCTAGGCATCTAGACTAATAACAGCAGGGTCCGAGTGCACAGCGGTATAACTGGGCTTCCGCTACGGCGAGTGGGTGCGAACATACATCCAGGATACTTAAAAGGTATCTAAAGGTATACGTATACCATATGTAGCCGGTGGGCTAAGGGAGATAACCCTGACAAAAAATCAGGCGGCCTTGTCAATCTTTGCGAACAGTGGCGACGTCACAAGGATGCCGTCTACCAGCCAAGAAACTTTGTTATTTATCCACGTTTGTCTACGCTTGTCAAGTCATCGAAATCGATCGTTCTATATGTCGTATAAATATGGGAAATAATGAAGAGGTGACCACGTCACCAACCAAAATGAATGAATGATGTCAAAAATGTTGACATAACAAGTATCTTACGGAAACGTAAAGCCAAGTATAATACATATAAGACACAAAGGTTCGTAACTGTTAGTTTAAATAAGGAATATTTATCATTATTATTATTGTTATTATTATTATTATTTCTATATTTGTACGGCATATTAAACTATTTACATTAATGGCTTAATAAGCGTAACAAACGCAAAAGAATAACAAAGTTTTTTGGCTGGTAGACAGCATCCTTGTAACGTTGAGACTGTTTGCAAAAATGGATAAAACCAAGTGGTTTTGTATTAAGGTTATCTCCGTTAGCCCAAGTACCCTGAATGCATGCTTGCATTTATTTGCCAAAGCGAAAGTTTAATTATACTATTGTGTGCTTGGACCTGCTGTTATTAGTCTAGATTCCTGTAGATATCTAGTCCAGGATGCACCACGTGGAGGACGAACAGTCAAGAATATTACCATTGCTGCAAATTGAGAATTTATCAACATTACTCAAATTGTCAGGATTATTAACATCCCATATATATTTTTTTTCAATGCATATTTTCACCTATCTAATACAATTAATTTTGCAGTTTAAGTTTTTTGGCAAAACCATTTCGTTAATTCGATGTCGTAATCCATGGGGCAACGATGTGGAGTGGCGTGGACCGTGGTCAGATCATTCGGCGGAATGGAATCAACTGTCGGCGATACAAAAGCACAACTTGGAATTACAATTTCACGATGATGGCGAATTTTGGTAAAATAAAGATAATGTTCGAACAGCATTGCCAGCAACCAATTGTGTTTGATCCTATAATAACCAAGTTTTTTAAAGTCTACTCTCAACATTTTTTTTGCTATCATGAAACAGATTGTTCTTGCTGGGTTTTCAGACGATAAACTTAAAATTTGACCATATAACATTTTTTGTCCAATTCTCATTTCTTTGCTGTTATTTGCCAGAATGGCGTCCTCTTATTGCTTTTGTAGCAATGAACATGTTTTACAAACGCCAGATTTCTAACCTTGTACTAAAATCCTCCTTCTTTTTCAATACTTGGGAATGGTTAGATTGGTTCTTTTCTGATTCTCTCTAAATTCCTATAACGATTAAATTTTGGAGTAGACATGTTTATATAGTTAGACATTCAGATTTATTATTATTATTATTTCAAAACCCTTTTGTTTTAAAATACAATTTAACTCTGAAAGTTGACGTAAGACTAATAATTTACGGTAATTGGACAAAACGTGATTAACAATAGCAAATTACTTTAATAATAAACGGTAATTGACTAAAAAATTACCTGACAAATTATTGAAACAATCAATCAATAATAAACAAGACGCTTTCTAATTGGCTAAACAATTAACAACCAATGATATTAATTCATACTTTTATGGTTTACTTTTTATCTAAATGTTGTTTTCTTTATTTAAAATTTATTATTATTAGTAGTATTTTTATTTTGTAATTAACTTGACTTTTACAGGATTTCATTTGACGATTTTGTAAATATTTTCACTGATTTGGAAATTTGTCATTTGGGATTAGAAAGTTTAGAAAAAGACGATCAAGTAAGAAGCAAATCACGTCTCAACGAAGTGGTTTATTACGGCACTTGGCAAAAACACGTCAACGCCGGTGGATGTCTTAATAATACAAGTAAATTTTAACTAGACAATTCAATTTAGTGTTTTAAATTGACGAACTTCTTCATTTTATGTAGTCTGTATATAATTTTTTATAATAATGACAATCATTTTGGCTAATTATTATTTATTATTTATTACAAAACCTTTTTCTTTAAAAAATGAGCAATAAGACAACAATTCACTGAGTAGACCAATATCATCTACAAAATCCAAATCTGTTAGTCTTCCATGGTTCCATTTGATACCATAAGACAAATTATTCTTCTGGTAAATGATTTCATTTTGGCTAAATGATTAGTATATGTATATATTTTATTAATTATTTTATTTTTTATATTTTTATTTTCATACTTTAACAAATTGGTATTAATAATTTATTATTTTGTATTACAAAACTTATAATCGTTAATTTTTTTTATTTTACTTTATTTTGTACTATTTTAAATGTTTTACAACAAACAAGTGGATATTTAACCGAATCTGAACGTAAGCCCGTGTTTAGTGGGCCGGTAGTAGAAATCAAACCTATATTCATCGAAGTCCGTGTCAAACACTATAACGCTAGAATATTTTGACGTTTATTTCGTTGTTTCAATTTATCTGGCTATTCTAGTGATTTTATTTGGCAGAGCCCTACCTCTTCATTGATTCCAAGTTTGAATAGCTTCTTAAAGTTCTATACAAAGAGTTTATCGGATGCGAATTGTATTTGGCGAAATAAATGAACGTTCTTGGATAAAAGACCATTTCCTTGTGTTTACAGGAATTGACAAAGCCATCTTCTTTAGGGTTCACGCTGGTTGACGATGCACAAGCTTAACCGGCTTGAGATATCTTTTAAGCATCTTGAGTGTATGTTAGCACTCATTCACTAAGCGGGAGTCCAGTAAAAGCCCATTTATACCGCTGTGCACTTGGTCTCTGCTGTTATTAGTTTAGATGGCCGTTGGCATCTAGTCCAAGATGCACCACGTGGAGAAGGAACCGTCAGGAATATTACCATTATTGGAAATTGAGACTTTATAAGCATGACTTCAGTATTATTGGCATCCATATTTGTACAGATTTCTAATTATTAATTATTAACACAATTTTGCATCTGTTGGCTCATGTTTTATGCATAATACGTGTGTTAATGTTTACCTGTTGCTTTTCTAAAATCAAATTTAAACTCAATTAATTGTTTAATTACATAAAAAGGGATTAAGTATTGTTACCGTTTTTTACTATTTCGAATTTTTTACGGGAAACGCATCTTTCAGCAGTAGACATTTTAGCGGAACTTGCATTTAGTAGGCCGATAATGGAAATAGAACTCGTGATCAGCCAGATTCGAGTCGAGTGCTGTACCGCTGGACTTTCGGTTCGAACCCGGATGCCCACCGCTGTACCGCTTGGCCGCCTCGGTACTTGTTTTTTCTAACTTTACTGCCCGGAATTGACACAACTGCTTACCGCATTTATCCCAAAACAGAAACATTTCACACAAATCCGCAGTTCCAAATCGAAATAAAAGCTCCCCAATTCAATGACGACAATTATTTCGAGGATAAACAACTGCCAGTAGAAAGTGCCAATTTATTTGTCGGGTTGATGCAGAAAAACGATCAATTAAGAGAATTTCTTCCAATTGGATTTGCTGTATTCGAAGTGCGTGTCAATAGTTATGTTTGTTATTATTTATTTATTAACATAAACTTCAATACTATTGATGTAGCACATACATACATACATATATACACACATAACCTATAATTGGTGCCATCAAACAAAACAGTACGAAATAAAAGTACAAATTTGGACAAATTAATTAATTGATGTAATTGTCGCGTGTATTTGTTTGGCCATAATACTTTAATTAATATAAAACAACTGTGTTGACATGTATTTTCGCATTAATTATTAGTAGATGCAAATCAACCAATTGTATCAACAGTTGATCTTGCATTGAAAGATAGTGAAGTGACATATTTTGTGGTAAAGTTGATTTTAAAACACGTTGAAATATCAACCACAATGATGTTGTTTTTTAGATACATTTTCAAGAAAAAGTATTTGGTACAAACGAAGAATTAATTCTGCTATTAAGTTTTAATTATAATAACGTAAACGTGTCAAAACGAATTGTCATTATTTATTGCACAAATAAAGTGGAAAATAAATGTATAAACATAAATAAAATCATATGTTTATGTAATTTCCAAATGTTGAATAAAAAGATAATGGCAAATAAAAATGAGTTATATATGAAGTCATGGTAGATTAGAGTAGTGCAGCCATTCGAAGGCCCGCATTAGGGTTGGTGATCACGTGGTCACCTTTTCATTATTTTCCATATTTGTATGGCATATTATACAATTGACTTTGATGGCTTGATAAGCGTAACACAAACGTAGAAGAATAACAAAGTTTCTTGGATGCTAGACAGCATCCTTGTGACAGCGCCACTGTTTGCAAAGACTAACAAGGCCGCATAATGTTTTGTCAGGGCCTATTTATGGTACACATGAACCTTGAGATATCTTTCTAGTACCCTGGGTGTATGCGAGCACCCATTCATCGACCAGTATAGTTTATCCATGACTGAAACTTGATCTAAACCTCATCTGATGATAATATTATATTATATTATTTATTTATGTAAGCCTTACTACATCAATAAAGGTACATTTTGCATATACATACTGCATAACATATAATTGGTGCCATCAAACAAAACAGTACA
>JAKXYG010000563.1:0-17500 GCA_025895645.1 Cardicola forsteri | reverse complement strand
ATACTTCTTTCCCGCGTAGTATCCTCTTATGTTGTTCCTTAAACAATATTATTTTTTACAGAACCCAGATTGCTAATTTTGCGCTTATTAAAATACAAGTTTAATACTTGCATTAAATAAATAACAACTAATAGTATTGTTTGGATTAGACATGAATCAATTTAGCTTGGATAAAGGAGGAGGATTTGAACGCAAAGTTAGCAACCTAGCCTCTGTAAAATATTTCGGCAAAGAAGTGATCGCACGTATTAGATGACAAAGTTACACAGATGACAGGGTTGAGTGAAAGCCGAAAGGAAGCTCAATCTTCGATTTGCAGAATCTTCAATGCCAACAAAACTTTGTTGTTGTTGTTGTTGTTGTTTACTGTAATTGTTGTCTTATTGTCCTATGTTTATTTTTAAAGCAAAAGGGTTTTGTATAATGTATATAATAGTATTGCTTTCTTACAGGATGTTATGCAAGGACTAAAATTGGAAAGTGCCATTTATGTAAGTTAATAATTTTATTTAGTAAATTACGATTTATAATAATGATAAACCTTTTTTTATTTAAAACGTAACTTGTGTATTTCATTAAAATGTTTTATTTTAAACGTTTATATAGTGTTTAGTAAATTATTAAAATTTATTATTGTTATTCTGTCATAATGGCATATGTAAGTAGAGAAATATATTCCATTTGTTGCATTTAGACGACTAATTAGATTACATGTATAAACAAAATAATAATTTTAAATAATTGAGTATAAAGTAACCAATAATGAGAATTTATTTTAATATTAAACCAACATGTGTAAAAGTGATGTGATTGGATAAAAAATTCACTTTAAAATAATTAACCAATGATAGTAAAGATAGTTTTTAATTGGTTAAATAATTAACAACCAATAATATTATTTCGTACTTTTATAGTGTACTTTTTTATTAAACATTCCTCCTAGCTTATTGTATGTAGACATTATTGAAAAGTTTTAAATAAATATAATATTAAATAAATATTTAGAATTTGATTTTTAAAAATTTTAATATTTTATTATTAAAATTTAAAAGAACGAACAACAATTAATTAAAACTAAGTTTGAACAGTTATGCGATCCGGTTAATAAAACAATGAATGCTCTTCAACTACAAGAACTTTTAAACCAGACTTCTTTAAAAAGTAAGATTTTTGTCAACCTTTTTTTAACGTTAAGGAAATTTTTGTGCCTATAAATAAATGAGTTGTTTTGTTTTATTATTGTTTATAGAAGAATTGGGAATAACCGATTTTACATTTGAATTTTGTCGCAGTATTTTAGCATCTGCAGACGTATCCTTTAATTACATGGTTATTTATATAATATTAATTGTTTTAAAATGTAAATATTTTAAATTTATTAATTATAAAAACAATGTATATACAATTGTCTTACAGTTACAACAAGAAGCTTCTAGAACATTGGGTTTCTTTTATAATTCCAAATAAAAATATTGAAAAATGCAAACTTATTTCTTTTAAAACAAGCTTTAGTTTTTAAACAATACTTTTTAAAATATAATTTATTTACATTATTTTGTAACTCAATTTACAATTTTCCTAAATTAATAAAATGCTAATTAAAGTACAATCTTACTGGATTAATGGAATATTCGGAATTTATGGAATTGTGGACATTTTTGCACGGCTTAAAAGTAAGTATTACTTTAAATATTTACAATTTATAATTTTGTTAAATCGTTTACACATGCATTTAATGTATAAAACGTAAAAAAAACGGTTAAATCTAGATAAATTTACGTTTATTTAAATATAAATCACAGCATTTGAAGACGCTGGGTAATTAGAATTGATTAGATTTACTACAAATTGTAAATTTACAAGGTCAAGTGTAGCCACTCATAGTTCAGTGGTTAAGACGCTGGCCTGGCACCAGATAGGGCATGAGTTCAAGTTTATGTGTATCTGTAAAACTTGAAAGGTATGCACTGCTGATGATTTTAAATAAGGATGAAACAACCATGAGGTTGACTGAAAACAAATGGATTTATTATTCAAGTGAATTTGACAATTCTAATAAAAATTCTTAAAAACCCATTAATAAATAAATTATATTAGCTTTTTTATAAACGTCTACGTAATTAACAACATTATTTTCAATATTTTGTTTTTTACATGCAAACATAACAGTATCCTATATTCACCTACTAACATGTTTGAAAATATTCTGTAGTTGTTACATATTTTAAATATATCTAACACTTATTAACTCCACCTAGTTTGGATTAAAAATGATTCAATCTAGCCAGTCCCAAGCCTAGATAAAGGAGGAGGGTTTGAGCGCAAGGTTGGCAACCTGGCCTTTGTAAAAATTTATACTCCTGCGGAAACAATGAAAGATGACGCTATTCTGGCAAACAACAACGTTTCTGGATGGCAAAGTTACCAGATGACAAGGTTGAGTGAAAGCCGAAAGAAAGCGCAATCTTCGATTTGCAGAATATTTAATGCCAACGAGACTTTGTTATTGTTGTTGTTGTTTTGCTGTAATTGTTGTATTATTGCCCCATGCTTATTCTTAAAGCAAAAGTGTTTTGTATAATATATAATATATAATAACACTTATTAATAATTACCTTAGGTAATACTTTACCAATATATATATATATATATACATATATTATATAATTTACAACATTGTAATTATAATGTACAACAACAGTCGTTCTCGTAATAAATCATTATACCTCCGTTTATTAAAATGTAAAAACAAACACGTGTAATTTGTTAAAATAAAACTTTTATTAACCGAAAAACATTAATATATAAAGAAAAAGTTACAAACTTTGTAATGTCAACAATTCAGGTGACATTCACTTCCGTTTATAACTTCTACAGCCGTTTTAAATCTGAGACTATCAAGGTAAGAATAAAAACCTTTGAAAGTTGGTTTTTTTTATAACATAAATGATATTTTCTATAAGTAATACGTTATTTTACAACTTGTTAACCTACCCTATAAAAATACCCAAAACGAAAATTAACAACGTTTAAATCAGGGCTGTAAATAATCAAATGTACGAAGGTAGGGTTTTTGCTCAACAAGGCTTCTGCTGTTTAAATAAATCAAACCTGTATTAAATGGTACATTATTCTAAAAAACACTACCAATTCTAAAGTGTATTCTAAAACATGATTTTGAACAAGATTTCACTGCTTTGAAGCATCTTATTAAAATCTAAAAAATTATAAACTGTAAAAAAATGTTGTCATTTTAAAAATGTATAATAATTAATTTTAAAAACAAAATTTTAAAAATCGTTGTATTCAAATTTATTGTATTAATGTATTTAAACAAAATCAATAAATTTGTTTTAATAATGTTTTTCGATAGCTTAGTTTTACCGTTCATGACACGAAACGAAACGGCTATATCCAGGCTTGCGAAATTAAAGACCTGTTTTCTACAACTGGTAATCATTTTTAATTTTGATATTGTGCCAATGTAACAAAGGTAACTGAACTCAACGAGTTGGCAGCAAGTGCCTATTTGAGTTTTATTATCGGTATTAATGCTAAATTATTATCAACATTATTGCTATTATTATTATTAATAATTTTATTACAATTATTATTAGTATTATTATTATTGGTATTTTCATTTTTGGTATTATTATTATTGCTATTACTATAACTATTATTATTATATTATATATTATACAAGACCCTTTTGCTTTAAAAATAAGCATGGAGCAATAAGACAACAATAACAAAATCTCGTTGGCATTGTACATTCTGAAAAATCGAACATTAAGCTTCCTTTCGGCTTTCACTCAACCCTGTCATCTGTGTAACTTTGTCATCTAGATACGTGCAATCACTTCTTTGTTGTTGTTTGCAGGAATGGCGTCCTCTTGATTGTTTCCGTAGTAGTACAACTTTTTTACAGAGGCCAGGTTGCTAAACTTTTGCGCTCAAACCTTCCTTTTTTATCCAGGTTTGGGACTGACTAGATTGAATCATTTCTGATCCAAACTAGGCGGAGTTATTATTATTATTACTATTAATATTATTATTAATATTATTATTATTCTTATTATTATCAAGTTAAATACTTTAGCAGTAGTATATTTAGTATAATTGGGTATATAAAAATATCTTACACACTGTTAGCATGAAATAGTTAGAAAAGAAAAACTTTAAATTATATGTATTTAATCAATAGTTATATTCGTAATATAATTACAGATAAACGTCTCATTAATTAATTAATTAATTAATTATATTTACAATAGTTTAAAAATACTGAGTTAGTAATGTAAACTAATAGTTTAATTTTACTTGATAAAATATAAATAATTGTTGTAAAACATTCAAATAGTAAAACAATTTTTTTTCTATTTTTCAGGTTTTCATTTAAGCAATAGCGTTCTAAGCAGCATCATTCATCGTTACGTACACCCTGACTTGGGGTGGCTAATATTTGAAGACTTTGTGTTGTGTTCAGTTCGTTTGAAAAATATTTTTTCAAATCTCGAGGCACAAACTCGAACATCGCGTGGCCATATTTGTTTTTTGGAAGATGATGTAAGTGTTTGCAAATCAATGCAATAATTAAATTAAATAAGTGTGCAAAATTTAAATAGTAAAAATAATTTAAAATAGTATTTAAATAAAATATTCTAATTTGATAAAAAACATTTTAAAATATTGGATAATAAATTAGAATGTTAAATGTATTTTAAATGTATTTTAATGTATTTTTAAACATTAAACAAGAATATAATTCAAACTAAAATATTAATAATACGATATATATATTAGTTATTTATTTTTACTATTTTGAATGTTTTACAAGTAGCATCTTTTAGCAGTAGACATTTTAGCATTTAATGCTGGTAGGGGTATTTAAACTTATGCTTACCCAAGTCCGAATCAAGCACTGTACCCCTAGGCCATACATACATATAATAAATTTACGGTTTGAAATTGTGGAGTTCAAATACTCTACTTATAATTTTAACAATTAATGGTGTTTATGTAATATTAAATATTTTAAATACAACTATAAAAAATTGTTAAAAATTTTTGTTTAAAAATGCCATTAATAAATAAATTAATAAATTACTTTACGCATTATATGCAATAACTTTACCATAGTTAGTCCCAAGTCCGGTTAAAAAAAATAGAGTTTGTGCACATGGTTAGCAACCTGTTAAAAACATATTGATAAAAAAGCGACAAACAAAATTTCAATCTTTGACATGCACAATTCTCAAAGTCAAAAATTTAATGTGCAATTCTATAGGACAAAAATATATTTTAAATAAATAAAATTACATGCAATAATAGTTGCATAATTTTTAAATATGCAATAACAATTTAATAAAACAATAATAAATATTATTTAATTATTATTTATTTTCTTTTTAGTACATACGGTTATCCATATACACATAGAAATGTGAATAGAAAACTACACATTATTTTGTAGATTATTTTGTAGTTTTAAACAATTTGATAACAAATATTTTTTAAATAAATAAATTCAAAACAGTTTGGTTTTTTGTAAGCTTTTTTAGTAAAAAAAATTATGATTTTTTTATTCAAATACATTATATTTCAAAAATATTGTTCGCATTATTTGAATTACTATTTGTTAAAACAAATATAAAATTTTTAATTATTAATAAACAACAGTGTTTTACAAAACATTCTAAAAATTTGTATCTTTACTACTTTAAAATTGGACATTTTAGCGAAACCGAACTTAGGCTTGTATTTAATGACCGGTAGTGGAGATCAAACCCATGTCCATTCAGATTTAAGTTAAGTGCTATACCGGTAGATCATACGTTTCATTAATTGCTTTAAATTATTTGTTTTTAACAAATTTAATACAAAATAATAATAGATCTAACCAACTACAGTTAACATAAAGCTATGTATTGCATAAATATTTGAAATTATTTTTTGATTTAATAACAAAACAGTTTGTTAAACTGGCAACAATAAATTACAAAATTATCAACAATTTATACGTTAGAAGTTTACATTAACTGATTTAAATTTTACATTTTTTAATGTGTTTAATAAACAAATAATTGAACTTGTTTAAATGATTATATTTATATATATACTAAACAGTTTTCATACATTTTTGTAAATTTCACATGCCTTTTTCTATGTTGTGCTGTTAAAAAAACTTGGTCAACGTTTTCTGTAACTGCAAATTAACTGATTTCTCTTAATTGCAAATAAGTTAATATAAAAAATTAACTAATTCTTCTTTTTGTATTTGTTTTATATAATTAAATATTTATATTTATAAAAAACTTAGAAATCAATAAACTTAAAGTACTGATAACCTATATTAGTTTATTGAAATTATTTTGTTAAAAAATATATATTTTTTAAGTTAAACTAAAATCAATTGGAAAATAAGAGTTTATTGACAAATCCCATTTTAGACCCTGTATATATATTCAGATGTTTATTAAAACATATTCCATAACGCTATATAGTTCAGCTGTTTAAATACAAGTGTTTGGATAATAGTCATTCATTGCTTTTTATTAATTATGGGGCTTTAAAAGAGCAATTGTTAACCGTCATATAAAAAAAAATTATAAAATTTTATGACTCTAATTTGGACCAATGAAAATGGTTTCAATGTGATTTTATAAACTGTGGCCTAGTAGTATAGCGCTCGAGTTGAACTTGGTTGACATGTATTCGAATCTAACCACCGTCACTAAATGGGGCTTCGCTAAAATGTTCACTGCTAAATGTGTTTTCGGTAAAACGTTCAAAGTAATAAAAATAAATAATAAACAAATAATTTACTGTGTTTGAGCTAACCACAAGTATAATACATTTTTATTTTTTATAAAAGTCATTAGTTGAGCACATCTTTTCAGTTTTACACGGACTTAAACTCTTTTTTTGGATACTAACCAAACTAACAACAGATGTTGTTCTGTTATTAACCCACCATTTATATTCCATTATTTTTGCTGCAAATCGTTTTTATATACTACACGGATAATTAATTAATTTAAAAATAGAAATAATAGTAATAATTATTTCACATTAAAATTTACATTTATTTTCATTAAAAGGAAAATTTATTTTAATAATAAAACTACTTATTAACATTAAGTCAACAATAATCACAATTTTTTTTATTGCCTACTGATATTTCAATGGCCTTGTACGCTTTTTTCATACAAAAATGAAAAATGATTTCTATTGGTTTAAAATTTTTCACAATTTATCACTCATTTTTGAAAAAGTCGGAGATATGCAGTAATTACCTTTTGTATACAGGTAGCGCTTCAAGTACGCGGTTTTACATTACGTTTTATAACTCTTTCAATAAACATTTAAAGCTATTTCTGAAAACAATTCTTATTAATACATTTTTAAAAATTAATAATTTTTAATTAAGTAATTTTTTTCAACAATTATATTGTGCAAAAATATAAAATTACAATGTTACAAATATAATATGATGTTATAAATAAATAAATAATTCCTGGTTTTATAAATTATACGTACTTATTTCAAATTTATTAAATTTTATTTTAAATATAAAAATAATATGTACTAAAACAATATTGTATTTTTTAATTTTTAATTAATTATTTTTAATTATAAAAAATAATTTATATGTTTTGTTCATATATTGAACGACCTTTGTTGTTATTTTAATTATACTAAAAATTGTATAGTTCTATCTATGTTGCATGCTTAAAATGTCTTCTATCTCTTCAGTAACTGAGTCAGATCAAAATCGTAGTTCATTTAGAGATTGGATAACGTATATTTCAAATGACAGAGTATATTTGTTACATATATCTGATGGGCGTTATGTATTAGTTAAATATATGAATGGTTTGCAAGTTCTATGTTCTAGTATGGTTTTTTTGGGATTTGTCAGTATTTTGTTGGGTAATTTTTTATTTTTTAAACGATAATTTTAAGGTGTTTTGGATGTATTTGTATTACCGAATATATTAGCTACATACGATAAATACTATATCGGTATTAATGTGGCTAACGGTTATGGATTACCAATATATTCAGGGTTTTTTGTTATTATTACGGCGGTTTTAGGTTTGCGTGCACTTTTAACAGAACGTTTTTTATTTGTAAGTTATGATTACATAATATTTATATTTGATTTATTTTACTTGGTATTTTTCTTATTAATTTAGTCCGCTACATTATCATATTTTACAAGTAGATGGATGTATGATGATCGAATCTAATACTTGTTAATTAGTTATACAAGTTATTTATTCACATAAATTATATTATCAGCAAGCGAACAAATTAAGATTAGCGTTTATTCAGTAATTAAACCTACAATTGAATACAACTTACAGATTACAAAAATATATTTGTTCATTTAAAGAAAAATCGAAAATTATAATTATCAGTAACGCCCTATTAAGAGGTCATAATTGGAAAATGTTAAAAACTGGATAGTTTTGTTTCTTTGTTTTATGTTTATTACTTTGAATATTTTACGAGAAACATCTTTCAACAGTGGACATTTTAGCGAAGCCGTGGGCCCGCATTTTAGTGCCGGTGGTGGAATTTGAACCCATTCCCACCGAGGTCCAAATTGAACGCTGTATATTTTTGTTTAAGTTAATGTATCATGTGAGAATAGTGCATTTTAGTACTCAGTTCTATTCTTTTAATGTCGGGGAAATAAAGGATGAGGTAAAAGGAAACATTTAAAAATTAAGATAAATAGCAGAGAAACATAGTGAAAGGGAAAGCGTAAATAGGAAAAAAATAATAAGCATATAAACAAAAAGACAAATAAAGGAAGTTAATTAATAATTAGAAAAAGTAGATGATAAAAATTAATTAAATGACTATAAAAACAAAAACGAATGAAAATAACGAAATTCCTAATCCAGTTTAGAAGCACTGTAGTAATCTTTGAAATATTAAAAATAATATTTTATGTACGATGCACCACCCCTCATACACTGCTTTATAAATAATTTTATACAGACGGTATTTTCTGTTTTTAACCTACCAATATTGAGCAATTATTATGCAGTAGCATAAATATTTATATGGTGGCATTCCTGACTGTTCATCTTCTGCATAGTGCATTCTGGACTAGATGCCCCTATGCATTTAGACTAATAACAACAGGGACCTGGTGCAAGGCAGTATAACTGGGCTTACGCTATAGCGGGTGGGTGCAAGCATATACCCAGAATGCCTAAAAGTTATCTTAAGGTATACGTATACCATATGTAGCCGTTGGGCTAAGGGAGGTAATGCTGACAAAAAATTAGGCGGTTTTGTCAATCTTTACGATCAGTGGCGCCGTCACAAGAATGCTGTATCTATTAGCCAAGTCATCGAAATCTGAAGTGCTAATGTTCCTGAGGATTTAAGTAATACTTATAAAGTCTTCAATGATGGTGTTGTTCCTGACTGTTCCTTCTCTATGCGGTGCATCCTAAACTAGATGTCATCAGCCATCCAGACTACTAACAGCAGGAACCGAGTGCACATCGGTGTAACTGGGCTTTTACTGACTTCCCGTTCAGTTAATGGGTGCTAGCATCAACCCAAGATGTTTAAAAGATATTTTAATGTAATTTTTTAACATATGTAACCGGTTGGGCTTATATATTCGTCAACTGGCATCAATCCTAAAGAAGATTGGTTCGTTAATTGTTTTTCAAGTTTTAAACTGTGCATTGATTGTGGAAAGAGGAAATTATTTGATAATCTGTGTTCAAAGAAAATTTTAATTTTTTACATTTCAGTTACGAATATTTTACATTTTTATTTGGATTATTTTGTTACTAACATTATTTTATTGGTCGTGTTTCATTGTTGCCATCAGTTGGGGTTATTTATCACCAAGTACTTCAGCAGACAAAGTAAGTTGCCTTTTCTTTATTTTGGCTGGTACTCACGTCTTTATTATTTATGTGTACAAGGATGCTAATGATTTTGAGGATTTGAGTAATGCTTATAAATTTTCAAATTCCAATGATGGAGATATTTCTGACTGTTTCTCTTCCGTGGGCTGGGTACCTACAGGCATCCAGGTTAATAAAAGCAGGGACCGAGTGCATAGCGGTATAACTGGGTATTCACTGGATTCTCGCCCAGCGAATGAGAACTAGCAAAAATCCAATATCCATTGACTATATGTAACTGGTTAACTTTGTGAATCTGTCAACCTCAAAGAAGATATTTTCGTTAATTCCTGTGAACAACAACACAACAAAGTTGGTGGCAAATCCACCTCTTTATTAGTTCCAAGTTCTCAAAGCATCACGAATAATTCTTCTCCAATGTTCACGGTTTTCGGAGGCGAGCACAGATATGTCAGTCCAGCGACTTTGCCATTGTTTCCAAGATAAAGTCCCGGTCAAAATAGGATGAAGATTGTCCCGAACAGCGTCCATCTAAGTACGTTTCTGACTACCTTTCCTTTTCTTCCAATCGGTATTTGGACAAGCCAAAGTTACGGAACGTGAGATTGCATCATGATTTTGTACGAAGAACGTGACCAAATCAGCGCAATCTACGTTGTCGCGATACCAAAGAGGGAAGTTCATGAAATTGGAGGTCATCTCGAATTTGGCGGTTACTGATCTTTTTTATCCAATCTCTTGATACGGATGATGCAAAATGGGTGTTGTGCCAAATATATTTGAGACATCTTGGTTCAAATTTGTTGAGGTTCATGATGTCTGACCCTGTAAAAGTCCAGGTTTTAGCTTTATACAGAAGCACTGTGCGAATTAATAAAGAGAAAATGTTCATCTTTGTCTTTGGATTAGGATGCTAATGATCCTGAGGATTTGAGTAATGCTTATAAAGTCTCGATTTCCAATGATGGTGATATTCCTGACTGTTCGTCCTCCACGTGGTGCATCCTGGACTAGGTGCCCCTAAACATCTAGACTAATAACAGCAGGGTCCGAGTGCACAGCGGTATAACTGGGCTTCCGCTACGGCGGGTGAGTGCGAACATACACGCAGGATACTTAAAAAGGTATCTAAATGTATACGTATATCATATGTAGCCCTTGGGCTAAGGGAGATAACCCTGACAAAAAATCAGGCGGTCTCGTCAATCTTTGCGAACAGTGGCGACGTCACAAGGATGCCGTCTACCAGCCAATAATCTTTGTTATTCTTCCACGTTTGTCTACGCTTGTCAAGCCATCGAAATCGATCGTTCTACATGTCGTATAAATATGGGAAATAATGAAGAGGTGACCACGTCACCAACCAAAATGAATGATGAAATGAAATCCGATATTAGCTGCAGTCAAATTTTGCTTTTGTAAATGTTTTTTATATTGGTTTCGAACATAACGGGATCCTACTGAAATTTGTGAATCTCCCACATAGGATGTAGGAGAAATCCGTGTTTACAACAAATTAAATATCAAAGCCGTAAACTGTAAGATGAATACATTTTGTATATTCTCGTTAGTATCTGTATATACAGTTGACATTTAAGTTAGTACAAATTACTAGCATACACAAACATTACGATCAAGTTAAGTTCAATATAATAACGAACTGTTTTTGTGCGCACACAAAGTACGTTTCAATGTGTGAATATAAACATTTTATTTTGGTTGGTGACGTGGTCACCTCTTCATTATTTCCCATATTTATACGACATGTAAACGATCGACTTCGATAGCTTGATAAGCGTAACAAACGTGGAAGAATAACAAAGTTTCTTGGCTGGTAGACGGCATCCTTGTGACGTCGCCACTGTTCGCAAAGATTGACGAGACCGTCTGATTTTTTGTAAGAGTTATCTCCCTTAGCCCAAGGGCTACATATGGTATACGTATAGTTTTTGATACCTTTTAAGTATCCTGGGTGTATGTTCGCACCCACCCGCCGTAGCGGAAGCCTAGTTATTCCGCTGTGCACTCCTACCCTGCTATTATTAGTCTAAATGCCTAGAGGCACCTAGTCCAGGATGCACCACGTGGATGACGAACAGCTAGGAATATCACCATCATTGTAAATTGAGACTTTATAAGCATTACTCAAATCGTAAGGATCATTAGCTTCTTATCATAAACAGGTTCGAGGATTTTCAACATATTCGAAGCTTGAGAAGTAAATCGATTTGATGTTCAGTTTGTGGTATAACAAAGTTTTTCTTGACTGCTAGATGGCATTTTGTGTACCCTGTCTTATGTTCTTGATGCTTCAGTTCTTGCTAGTTACGCAAAGGGGATTAAGTTGCCCTGGATTACTCAACAGTTAATCCCATGTCATATATTATTTGTGATTGGCATTATACGAATATTTGCACAGATTATAAAGATTAAAAGTCTGATTTTTGTTAAATAAAGAAAATTGGAAATTATAAAAATAAAATATTAATAATAAAAATGGTGGTTGAAAACAAATATTTAATTAATTGTCTACTTATTTTCTTATAAAAGTAGTATTCTATTTTTAAAAATATTTTCCTTCAACTTACATTATGGCCTCATTTGAAAACCATTTAAAGAATTGTAGTTTTGTTTTGAAAACTGTATTTTTACATGATTTTTTATTTTAAAATGTTATTGTGAAATGCAACCTTTACGATTTAGTCTTCTTTTTCCCTCTTTTATTAGGAGTCGATGTTACTGGTCATATTTCTTTATTTTCAAGAATTGTGACAATTAAATAATTCTGGCGTGGGTGTTTTTAATACCAGACGTCCCCCTTTGTCCAGGCTAGGAACTAGCTACATTAGTCCATTTTTTATCCTTTCTTAGGATGCCAATGATCCTGAGGATTTGAGTGTAACGCTTATAGAGTCTCAGTTTCCAAAGATTGTGACATTCCTAACGGTTCGTCCTCCAAGTGGTGATCCTGAACTAGATTAATAACAGCAGGATCCGAGTGCACCTTATGCCTTAAGTATTTTGGGTGTACGCTCGCATCCACTCACTGTAGCGTAAGCCCAGTTACTCAGCTGTGCATTTGAACCCTGCTGTTATTAGTCTAGATGCCTAGGGGTACCTCGTCGAGGATGCACCACGTGACTGACGAACAGTCAGGAATATCATCATCATTGGAAATGGTGAGACTTTATAAGCATTACTCAAGTCCCCAGGATCATTAGCATCGTATAAAGTGCTCATTTATATATATATATTTCAAATAATGTGACACTGGTAATTGCAATCAACTTTAGTCAAAAGGTGCGATAGTGATTAAATTCGTTTATGAAAAGAACTATTTGACAATAAATTATTCTATGTATTAATATTTTAAAAATATATTTGAAATGTAATTGACAATTCAAAATTTTGGTATTCCATCAAAATTGCATTAAACAATTCTCACTTTAGTTAAGAACAAACATTAAATACTTTCTATTCATCGTGGTCAAAGCCACCTCTTCACTAGTTCCATATTTTATGAGAGCATAGCAAACAATCGATAAGCGTAACTGACATTCGTAACTATTTACCCCTTACCAAATCATAAACCGTATAGTGTTGCAATCCAATCATTTGAATTGTAACATTTTTGAAAAATAGTCACATGACCGTTAACCAAATATGTGTTATTGTTTAACATGTGTGTTTGTGTATGTGTACTTTATCAAACCTCAAGATAAACAAACGTGATTTGCAGTCATCTCGTGATGTGTACATAGATATCTTTGTTTTTTAGCAATGCTTATAAAGTCTCAGTTTTCAATGATGATGATATCCTTGCATGTGACGCATTCTGAACTAGGCTAACATGCATCCAGGGTACTTAAAAGGTATATGTAGACGATGGATTGGGGAAGGTAATCCTGGCAAAAAATCAGGCCGTCTTGTCAATCTTTCCGATCAGTGGCGCCGTCACAAGAATGCCAAGGAAATTAATTATTTTCCGATGTTCGTTATGCTTATCAAGTCATCGAAATCTGGGATGCTAATGATCCACGAGGATTTGAGTCTCAATTTCCTAACTGTTCGGCCTCCACGTGGTGCATCCTGGATCAGATGCCTCTAGGCATCTAGATTAATAACAGCAGAGTCCGAGTGCATTAAAGTATGAATGGGCTTCCGCTACAGCGGGTATGTGAAAGCATACACCCAGGGTAGTTAAAAGGTATCTTAAGGTATACGTATACCATATGTAGACCTTGGCTAAGGGAGATAACCCTGACAAAAAATCAGGCGGTTTTGTCAATCTACTGTTAGACTACTCTGGTACTTCGTTTACATCATTGTATATTTTGTATGTTTCATTTTTCAGATTTTCAACTCTCTCCTAGTCACTCGCGTCTTTACTGCTGTCAATTTCGCTCTGAACATCATCCCATGCATTACTTGCATTGTTCTCTATAGCCATCCTGTCTTGGGAGCCTACCCCAATCAAACCTACCTGAGTTTCCTATTTCGACGTCGGCCGTCAGTACTCATTTTCGACAGCCTACCGCGGCGTCGCCAAAGCAACTATCGAACATCGATGGAACAAAGCGAATATACGCCATTGCTGTGATGGGGCCTAGAGAACTCAATTTTACATTATGACGCTTCGTTTTTTTTCTATTTTGTATAACGCGAGACACGTCTTTGTTTATTGATTTTTTCGAGCATAGCCCTGGGGTTTCGCATGTCAGCTGGCGGAATCATGTAGAGCATTGACACATTTTTAGCACATATTTTCAGTTTATATAATGCCAAGTGCCTATCTATTGACTATTAAATATGGCTGCTTGAATTTTTGAATGCAAATCAATATTCATCTCAGAGAGCAGTTAAATAAAATCAATAATATATCAAACGTTTTCATCACGTGACTTTAAAAAGTGTTAAGGGATAGTAATGAATGGTGTGGTTTAGAGTTGTACTTTTACTAGGGTCTTAAATACCATAAATATAGATGCTAATGATCCCTAGGATTTGAGTAATACTTATAAAGTTTCAATTTCTAATGCGCCGAAGTACCTAGAGAAGAACAGAAATGATCCAATTCAGCCAGTTCGAAGCCTGGATGAAGGAGATGGGTTTGAGCGTAAGGTCAGCAATCTCACTGCTGTAAAATATATATAGTGCTACGGAAACAATACAAGAGGACACCATTCCAGCAAACAACGGTGAAGAAGGTGAAAGAAAGCTTAATTTTTGATTTGCAGACGAAGAAAATTACTTGGTCAAATCCTACGTTTACCGCCCCCCGAAAGACCAGCAACAACGGTGTGTCTGGATGCAAGCATATACCCATGATATCTTAAGGTATACGTACACCCTATTGTAGGCATTGGGATAACGAAGAGGGGCACTTAACCCTGACAAAATCTGGTGGCCTTGTCAATCTTTGCAAACAGTGGCGCCGTCACAAGGATGTACATAAATGGAAATGGTGACGAGAAGATTACGTTATCAACTCGAATAGGATGAATGAATTAAAACAGAACCCTTGATTGTATTTTTAGTATTGAAGTAGCAAGGGGTACATTCTAGATTTAGTAAGCGGCGCATTATCGCGAGTACTATTCACAAAGTAGGCAGCAGCGTTGCGAGTCACATTCTGCCTTGTCTGACCTCTGAGAATAGTATTTGTTTGAATTTGGTCATCAGTATCTACCCTGTTGACCACAGCATTTGATTGGTTTTTGTATGAGTTTCGACCACGAGTATATCAGTTAGCCGCGGCCAGCCATCCTGGTGAGAAGACAAGCAATATTTAAATCACCTTTTCTAGGCTCCTCTCCGAGTGGAGCAAGCAGTGCTGTTTCTAAATAGGGCTGCTTGGTGATAATACTCGGAGTGACATTGATAAACGTTGTCGCCTTCTTGTTAATGTCTGGGTATCCGTTTGGTCCACAGCCTTATGCACAGCTAACCTTTATTGCTTAAGGTTGTTCCACTATCCGCCACCTGTGGATGAGCTAAGTAGGAGTCGGTCTACTCCCTTAGTTCTTTTTTAATCGGATTTTGGATTGGTTTACTGTCAATTAGCTTGGAATTTTTAACTCCCAAAGTATAATTTTACCAGACAGGTGAAAGGATAAATGTCTTGAGAATGTTTGATTACAGTCAGCTTAGATACTTCAGTAGAGTACATTGAGCATTACGAATTACAAAAAATTGAACTATTGGTAGTAGCGTTTAAGGACGTTGGGCAATTAGAATTGATCATTACAAATAATAGTTGATTTCATCTGTTCGTCTAAATGTTGTACTTTGTGTAAGTAAATTCAATTGATCGTTTTTTAACGCGACTGAATAGATGCTGGTTTTAATTTGGAAGGGATTACCCACTTGTTAAGTTGATAGTTTACTTAAACGCCCAAAGGCTGCAGAAGAGAGTCGAATCTCTGAAGAGCTGGATCCTTTATTATATATGACCGAGTCTGGGTGCGTAAATTAATTAACCACAGGAAGTGAGCTACCATTAACAGTAATTGGATTTCTAAAGGGGACGTTTGCTAAAACCACTGTTTTTTAGTATTAAGATATGAACCATATTTCTCTGAACTTGATCTCATGCCCTATCTGGTTAAGTCTTAGTTAAAGGGATTACTTACTTGGTTGTTAGTGCTAGTAACGTAGAGCATTTGAGGACACTGGGTCAAGTTCAACTACCCGTAGCTCAGTGGTTAAAGGCGCTGGTCTGATATCAGATAGGGCATGGGTTCAAGGTCATGTGTCTAAGACTTGATGGTTCCAAATGTAAGGATGAAACAACTGTACAGTGTTCCCGGTTGACTTAAAACCAAGTTTGATTTATTATTCAAGTGGATCTGACAATTCTAAATAAACAAAAAGTCAGAAATCAATAAAAATTAAGGTTATACAATAATTGTAAATTGAAAACGAAAACAAGGTCATAGTAGAACGTCGTTATGGGCATCGGGGTTCAATCCTCATTGCCCAGTGTCCTCAAATGCTCTACGTTACTACCACTAACAACCGAGTGAGTGATCCCTTAGACTAAGACTTAACCAGATAGGGTGTGAGATCAAGTTCAGACATAAGGTTTATAGCTTAATGCTAAAAAACCGGTTTTAGCGAAAGTCCCCTTTAGAAATCCAATCACTGTGAATGGTAGCCCACTCCCCGCGGTTGATGAATTTACGTACCTAGGCTTGGTCATAGATATTAAAGGATCCAACTCTTCAGAGATTCGGCGTTGTATTCGCCTCTGTGCTGCAGCCTTTGGGCGTTTAAGTAAACCTTTATGGAACAAAAGTAATATTTCTATTAAAACCAAGATTAGAATATACAAGAGTTTGGTGTGTTCCATTCATGTTCTATGCATGTGAAACTTGGACTCTTACCCAAGTGGATACACAAAAGCTTGTTCATTTTGAGCAAAGCTGTTTAAGATTTATATGGTTTCGGTCGTTGTCCTCTATTGAACTCATTTGTTTAATAACTAATAAAATATTTCGACAATTCTCAGATATTTGTAAGTAATTTAATATTTATTGGCCATGTACCTCTAACACAATAAAAGAAAGACGATTAAAATGGATTGACCATGTTTT
>JAKXYG010001229.1:0-24168 GCA_025895645.1 Cardicola forsteri | reverse complement strand
TTGAGTACACACTACAAAAGTTGACGTTTTTTGCAGACGTTTTGGTTTTTTTGGACTACCCTGAGTGATAATAACCAGTGGGGGATGTTTATCCCCGATGATGATGATGATGATGATGATATTATTATTATTATTATTATTATTATTATTATTATTATTGTTGATGATGATAATGTTGTTTGAATGCTTTAACAGTACACTATTAAAACAAGCGGATTTTTAGCCAAATGCTTCAATTTGAAATTGGCCGTTGCTTTACTTGCATCTTTAAAAAATTTTTCCTGCTTTGATTATTTTACGAGTAAATGGATATTTTTCTTATACCCTCGACCGTATTTTAATTTCAGTTGTAGAACTCAAACCCAATTTGAAGTTGAGCGCTGTACCACGAGACCGCCGCAAACATTTAACAAATTTGTAAACAAAAACTTTACGTTTTTATAAATTAGTGTCTTTTTTTGGTTCAAAATAAAAAAATCCCATTTTATTTACTTGTTTTCGTTGTTCACTTTTCATTATTGAAGCCATTCGTAGTCCAGAATTTGCCGATCTATTTTTACAAATAAAATGGTTACAAGATTGCATATTGTACATGAAACTAATTCGTTTGTGTTTGTGTACTATATATCTGTAAAAAATATCACTTCAATCATGTGCCGGGATGATTTAATAGTGCAACGCTAGCCTCGAACTTGGATAGGCATGGGTTCTAGTGCCACTGCTGGCAATCAATGCGGACTCGCGTTTGGTTTTACTAAATCTCCACTTGCGTCCACATGCATCTTGCGTATAAAAAATGCTGACAAGAATCGAAACGAACTGATAACCAAAACAAACACCTATTAATAAACATTTTGAAAAGATGAAACTTCATAATAATTTTATTCTTCCTTTATTATGTTTAACTCCTCCTAGTTTAGATCAGAAATAATTCAATTTAGCTCGTCCCAAGCCTGGATAAAAGAGGAGGGTTTGAATGCGCAAGGTTAGCAACCTGATCTCTGTAAGAAATTTATAATGCTACGGAAACAATACAAGACGACGCCATTCCGGAAGCCAACGGCAAAAAAGTGATGGCACGTATCTGGATGACAGGGTTGAGTGAAAGCTGAAAGGAAGCAGAATCTTCAATGTCAACAAGACTTTGTTCTTGTTGTTGTTGTTTTGCTGTAATTGTTGTCTTATTGCCCCATGCTTATTTTTAAAGCAAAATGGTTTTGTATAATATAATAATATATAATTTATTATGTTTAGTTATTTATAATTAATTACTAAAGGAAATTGTTAAACTTATCAAGTTTAATAAAATATATACAAGCAATTAACAAATAACAATAGTAAATAAATAAATCAATAAATAATGATAGTAATAATAATAAAAATAATAATAAATATTATGCACTTTAGCACTATTAAAGTAAAAGCTTAATCAACATTTGTACAATCTGTCAAACCATTTATTTATGCATCGTTACATGTCCATCATGGCAGTAGAGCATCTAAAATAATTCCTTTCAACAATTTTAATTTTTCAAGAATTTTGCACATGGAATAAAGAAGTGGAACATCTAAATCAATCCACTTAGAATAACTTTTTGTCGTCTTTATGCAAAGTCTCAATTGACAATCATGGTGATATTCCTGACTATTCGTCCTCCACGTGATACATTCTGTACTAAATTTCCTAAACATTTAGACTGATAACAGCAGGAACCAAATGCAAAGCGATAGAACGGGGCTTACACTTCAGGGGGTTAGTTCAAGCATATATCCAGGATACTTAAAAGGTATGTTAAGGTATACGTATACCGTGTGTAGCCGTTAGGCTAAGGGAGATAACCTTCACAAAAAATCAGGCGGCTTTGTCAATCACTGCGAACAGTGGCAACGTCACAAGGATGCCATCTACCAGTCAAGAAACTTCGTTATTCATCCACACTTGTTAGGCTTATCAAGCCATCGAAGTCGATTGTTTGCTATGCCGTATAAATATGGGAAAGAATGAAGAGGCGACCCCATCATTAACCAAAGTGAATAAATGCGTAATTTTCAACCATGTTTACCCAATCCAGTAGGCTATTTTTCTTCTTTCTTTGCAATACAACTATTTTTGCAGTCTTAATTGGTTGCAAATCCTGTTTAGCAAGGCTGTTTATACGTTGTACTGCTGTGTCACAAGTGTCGAAGGCGTGAAACGTGTAGTCCAGTGGATATGGGTTTTGACTATCAGTACCAACACTAAATGTGGCTTTTTGCTTAAAATCCACTTTCTAAAAACATTGAAGCAATAAGTACTTAATAAAAGTCCTTTTTTCAATAACACACCCCTCTATTAATTCCTTCTCCTAATTCCAAAAACCTTTCCTTATTTCTATTATTTTCCCAATGTAATTAATGAAAATGGATGTTCCAACCGGATTTTATTTAACAGTAAATACAAAATTAGGCGGTTTCATTAATCTTTGAAAACAGTGGTAACGTTACAAGCATTCTGTCTGTCAGCCAAGTAACTATTGTTATTCTTCTACGTTTGTGTTACGCTTATCAAGCCGTCGAAATCGATCGTTTGCTATGTCGTATAAATATGGGAAATAATGAAGAGGCGACCAACCAAAATAAAATGAATATGACTCTTCCAACCGGCTTTTATTTATCAATAATTTATTTTTATTCTATTGATTAGACAGAAACACATTTTTTACCAAGTCCAGTAATAAAACTTAAACTCAGGTACAAGTCTAGTTCCTTGGTTACTTGTTCCACCGCCCCGGGGTACTAGTACGATACCCTTGACTATAAAAACGAAAAACATAACACCAACTTTGACTTAGTCGAATGACCTTCACTTTGAATGACCTTGGGCAAATGAATTTGACGTGTCAAACAATTTGTAAATCGTTCAAACGTAGGCCAATGCATCATTGTTTTCGACTTGGTAATTTGCAGAGGCGGCGCCTTCTCATCAATCTCATCGTCATTATCGATCGATTGTTTGACACTCGACTTGACAGATCGATTTGAATACTTGTTCAGTGATGATTGTTCACCTTGAAATTGGTTAATAATATGAACATTGTAGTACTGTCCCGTATATTTGGAATGAAAAAAGACACGCACTCACACATACACACACACAGAGTTTAATAGTAATAATTAGACGAGGACAAATTTGACGAAAATTATTAAACTTTAAACTACTTTTCTGTTGTTTATTTGTTTAGAAAAGTGAAAATTTTAATCTATATTAATGGACAGTATTTAGTTGGTTGTGTTACTGATTTGATTATTATCATTACTATTATTATTATTATTATTATTATTATTATTATTATTACTATTATTATTACTATTATTATTATTATTATTATTATTATTATTATTATTATTATCATTACTATTATTATTATCATTACTATTATTATTATTATTATTATTATTATTATTATTATTATTATTATTATTATTATTATTATTATTATTATTATTATTATTATTATATAACAATAATAATAGTAGTAAATAATAATGACAATAATAACAATAATAATAATACTGGTAATAACATTAATAATAACAATACTAATAATCATAATCATAATAGTAGCAAAGTAATAATAATAATAATAGTAATAATGAACATAATCATAATAATACCAATAATAATAATATTAACAATAGTAATGATAATCATCATCATTACTATAATCATAATAATTATAATGATGATCATAATAGTAATAATAATAATAATAATAATAATAATAATAATAATAGGAATGATAATAATTGTAATAGTAATAATAATACTAATAATAATGTATTTATCGACTTATTTTATGTTGTTAATCAAAAGACATTAGGTACAGGATGTAATCTTTAAATATTAATACAAATAATAATTGTAGTAATAATTGTAATTATAATCACAATTATATTTAAGATAATTTAAATACCACTACTACTGCTACTACTGGTTTCTAATTTTTTCATTCCTTTAGAAAGTAAACTATTCATCTCTTTATGATTTCTATGTTTGATGGCTTAATAAGCGCACCAAATGCAGAAGAATAACGAAGTTGACTGGCATACTGCATTATTGTGAAGACGCCACTATCTGCAGATGTTGACGAGACTGTCTAATTTTTGTCAGCCCTATCTCCCTTAGTTCAACGGCTACATATGGCATACGGCATACCTTATAATACCATTTTAAGTAGCCCGGATGGATGCATTTCACTCACCCACAGTAGCGGAAGCCCAGTTATACCGCTGTGCAGTTAGTCTCTGTTGCTATTAGTCGGTATCTAGTCCAGGATGCACCACATGGAGGAGAAATAGTCAGGACTATTATCATCACTATTACTACTACTGTTAATAATAATAGAAACAATTGTATAATCACAAACGGGGTTGTAAGTAATACTTGTTTGTTTTTACTTATTTAGATAACACTATACCCCACTCACAACGTATTGAACCAGTTACAATTGGAAGATATCTATAAAAGTCAAAGATTGCGGAGTGACACACAGACACACTCAAATACAGCCCCCTCCCAAACACGCAATACCAATTACTTGTACTAATTCGACTCAAATGCATCCGACGCAATTGCGATATTCGGGCGCTTTGCATCGTCTCGCGTGAACAAAAATGGTCGGCTTCGGTCAGCGTCGTTTTCAAGAAAATGGGCAACTCGGCCAAATAGACGAATTGGCGGCAGAATGTCGGATTCAAAAATTCACTGTCAGCATTGGTCCGATCGATTAGCAAAATGTGCGGTTTGGCTGCCATTAGCGAATGCGTCGTGCTTGTCGCCGCCGATGATGGTGATTTCGGTGTTGACCGTGCGGTTGACAACAGTGGCTTGTCTTCGGCCGACATGATTTCGTAATAGTTTAGCAAACAAATGGTTAGAACCGTCAGGCCATCGTCAGTTAGCTGATTGATATTTGCTCCGTTGTCTAATAGCAGATTGGCCAGAACGAAATTCCAGTTTAACTGTACAATGGCAAAGGGTATTGTAATGGTTAATAATTTAAGGGGATTTGAATAATACTTATAGAGTTTCAATTTCCAATGATGGTGATATTCCCGACTGTTCCCCTTCCATCTAGTGCAGCCTGGACTCTAGGTGTCAACAGATAAATGGACTAATAACAGCAGGGACCGAGTGCACAGCGGTATAACTGGGCTTTCATTAGACGCCCGTTCAGTGAATAGGTTTTAGTATACGCCCAAGATGTCTATATATAGTATATTATTACCGGTTAATTGATCATTCTCCTGATTTAGATTGGTCCGACTTCTGTATCTTCGAGATAACGAACTACTACCACAAGATAACGTATTCAGTCGGAAGAATCATTACAGACGGTGTCACTATCTTCAAAAATTAACAAAATTGTTTGATTTTATTAGGGTTGTTTTGTTCAGACTACATATAGTATGTGTATACCTTAAGATACCTTTTTTATTGACAGATACTAATTGTGGGTCCTTGTTTCGCTTTGCTAATAGTATTGTTTTTGGTTTCAGTCAGTAACAACTAAATAAATTTTAAACAATCAAAGTAATTGTTAAATAGGAATTATTTATTTTCCACTTGTCTGGTTCCGTGGTGTAGTGGTTATCACGTCTTCTAACACACAGAAGGTCCCTAGTTCGAGCCTGGGCGGAATCAATTCTTTTTTACATCTATATTATCAAATATATATTTTTTATTTTAAGCAATAATTACAATATAATATTAATGTTCATTTTTGTAATTGATGTTAATTTTTTAAGTTTTTGAAAGGCACTACATTGAGGTAAAAAAACATTTACAGAAGCAAACAAGAGGACGCCATTTGATTACTCGAAGAATGTTATTACGTCAAATTGTAAATTTGAAATCCAAAAAACCGGAAATAAATATTATAATAATAACAACAATGATAGTAATAATAATAATGATAATGATAATGATAATAATATTAATAATAACAATAAAAATAATAATAACGATAATAACGATAATAACAAAAATAACAATAATAACGATAATAATAATGACAATAATAACAATAACGATAATAATAATAGTGATAATAATAATAATAATAATAATAATAATAATAATAATAATAATAATAACAATAATAATAATAATAACAATAATGATAATAATAATGATAATAACAATAATAACGATAATAATAATAGTGATAATAATAATAATAATAGTAATAGTAATAATAATAATATTAATAAAAATAATGATAATAATAATAATAATAATAGTAGTAATAATAATAATAATAATAATAATAATAATAATAATAATAATAATAATAATAATAATAATAATAATAATAGTTATATTAATATTAGTGATATCAATAATAATGAAATAATAATATTTAGTTGAGGTAGGTGAAATTAGGAATATTATTATAGTAATAATAATTAGGCCAGTTGGAAGTCAACTCTGTCTAGAAGAGATTAGAAATGTACTGATCTAGCCAGTTTCAAGCCGGGGTATAGGATGACGATTTGAGCACCAAGTTGGCAACCTGAACTTTGTAAAAAATTTTACAGAAGCAAACAAGAACACGCCATTTGGGAAAACAGAGGCCTCATAATCATCACCATTAGGGATATGCATCCCCCACCGGTTATTATCGCCCTGAGTAGTCAAAATCCCAAAACGTCTGCAAAAACATCAACTTTTACAATATGCACTTTATGAACGATACTTGATGTGTGCTGACATTATATGTTAATTGCATCCCGAGTTAAACCTCTCTAAAAATCGCCTAGTTTGGATTAGAAATGATTCAATCTAGCCAGTCCCAAGCCTGGATAAAGGAAGAGGGTTTGAGCGCAAGGTTGGCAACCTGGCCTCTGTAAAAATTTATACTGCTGCGGAAACAATAAACGATGACGTCATTCCGGCAAACAACAACGTTTCTGGATGGCAAAGTTACCAGATGACAAGGTTGGAGTGAAAAGCCGAAAGAAAGCGCAATTCTTCGATTTGTCAACAAGACTTTGTTATTGTTGTTGTTGTTTTGCTGTAATTGTTGTCTTATTGCCCCATGCTTATTCTTAAAGCAAAAGGGTTTTGTATATATATATATAATAATAAACAAATGGACGCTCAATTAAGTAATCCATTGGGACTAGGGGACTTGGGATAAATAAAAGAACTGATGTCGCGTGCTACAGACAACAGCAAGAAAGTGATAACACGACCCAGATGACAAGGTTGAATAAAAGCCGAAAAAAAGGTCAATCTTTGATGCCAAAAATTTAATCAGCCGAGAAACATGGAATAGTAAGAACAAATTTATCAAGAATTGAAAAGTCATCATTTAATAGCGTAAATAATTTACAATAGATACATTTTATTAAATGCAAATTTAGTGCAATCAAATTCCTGTCCGTTAAAGTATTGCTATTAGCACCGCCTTGATAAGCACTCTCAAGACTTACCACGGCTCCCAACAATCCAAATTGACCATTCTGATCGGCCACATTGAGATCCAATTGATGTGAACTGGAATCGGATCCCGTTTGGATAAGCAATTGTTTTACTTTCTCAAACGATCCGCCATAACAAGCACGCAAATAATCGCTGGCTACTTGTTCATTTGGCCCAAGCGTTTCGGGTTTCGATTTTCCCTTCTCATTGGTCCATAATTTTGACCAATCAAAATTGGGTAATTTAAAGTAAGGTTTATCGATTGATGACGGATCAATTTCATTGGTCAAATTTTCATCGTTTGAAGCCTGAGAAATAATGTTGTCAGTTGGAGTATGTGGATAAGTGGCATTCCACTGAGGCCAGACATGATGGATAAAGTTTTGCAAGTAAGCGATTTCTTTCGTTTGGTTGCGAATTGCAATTAGTGAAGTAGTTTGATTTTGTTTGAAATTGGAACTGTCATAAAAGATATTATTTTATTTTATTGTTTATTTTTATTACTTTGAATGTTTTACGAGAAACGCATTTTTCAGCAGTGGACATTTTAGTAAAGCCGAACGCGCCGGTGGTGGGATTCGAGCTCACGCCCACCGAGATCCAAATCAAGCGCTGTACCCCTGGATCACCCCGGCACGTTTTACAATAATAGCTTGTTTGTTTAAAAAACAAAAACTGCCCTACACCAGGTTACCATGACAACATAGCTAACATATTTTATATATACCACTATCATTTTATTCACTTATATATTGTTAAAATGACATGTACATATCATTTTATTTATTCATATAAAAACATTTTCATTTTTCTACTGTAATGCATAATAGAAATTCGTTTCGACAGAACTATTTTATTGTCATTGAAATCAAATACTGGAGTTGACTTGTCTTTCATAATTAATCCATTTTTCGAAAATATAACTTGAAAACAACATTTTAACTATCATTTTAAGGGCTTTCAACGTTACCAGAAATATGTCAGTGCCACTATTGCAGCTACTTTTCAGTGCAAGATCTATTGTTGACAAAAGTAATCCTCTACAACAACTAATTAATACAAAAATTCATGTCAACCGTTGTTTTTATATTAGTTGGAGAACTCTGGTTAACTAAATACATGGATAATACGTTCAATTGTTATTTTGTACTTTTACCCCGTATTGATATTTTTTGTTAATGACGTTAATTGTGTATTATGTATGTATGCATATACTGAATACACTCCTACTCGAGGTGTTAAAGCTTAAATCAATGACAACAAGATTTGGGATCTTAATGGTCCTGAGGATTTGAGTAATGCCTATAAAGTTTCAATTGTCAATGTTGGTGATATTCGTGACTGTTCCTTCTCCATGTGGTGTATCGTGGACAGTTATTTAGACTAATAACAGCAGGGACCAAGTGCACAGCAGTATAACTGGACTTTCACTGATTCCCATTTAGTCAATAGGTGCTAGCATACATCCAAGATACCTAAAAGGCATCTCAACGTAACTATTTATCATATGTAGCTGGTTAGGCTTGTGAATCCGTCAGCTGGCGTCGTCACGAAGAAGTGGTTTTCTAGCCGATAACTTCATTTATTCGTCCAAATTCATTTCGCATCCGACAACCTTTTCGTACGGGAATCTATTCAGACTTGGAATTAATAAAAACATGGCGGGTGCCATCAACTTATGTTATGTTTTAACAATGTGTTTGCCCATTGCTGCATTAATCAACAATAACTTAACTACATGGATGAATTAAAAACTTAACGAAACTGCAAATAGTTGTAGCTTATTCTCTAATGGGTAACTTACTCGAATAAATGAATCCAATTGGTCACTTCATCAAATTGGTTTTATCGATTTACACAAACAATCGATAATTTGCCACGATTCACAATGTGAACTGTCGTCACATGTGTTCAATGTTGTATAAATGCATTTCAAAAATTCCTTTTCGTGCAATTCTAAAAAATTCAGCGTGCGCCGATTGAATAGTTTGAATGAATCTGTTAAAATCTTTATCATCATCATCATCATCGCCACCGCGATCATCATCATCGCCACCGCGATCATCATTATCATCATCACTACCACAATCATTATTGCTATCGTTTGAGTCAACAAAATCATCTTTGCTATCGTTATTTCTCGCGGTTTGCTTACGGGCAAATGAAGGAATGGTGTGTAAAAGTTTGTGAAATACCATCGGCTATATATTGTTCAAATAACGGACTATCCAGTTTCCAAACTTGAAAATAATGGGGCAATTTTGAGCAGGTTGAAAGCTGGAAATGAATATATGATTGCTCAGTTATATTATTATTATTATTAATAATATTATTATTATTTCTAATAATAGTAATATTTTTGATTGTTCTACGGGCTGCATTCTGGACTAGGTACCCATAAGATTTAGACTAATAACAGCAAGGACCGATTGCACAACGGAAAAAACTGGGTAGAAAGTATACATTTAGGTACTTAAAAGAGATCTCAAGATGTATGTATATTATATATAGCCATTGGGTTAAAGGAAATAACCTTGACAAAAAATCAGGCCGCTTTGTCTACCTTTGAGAACAGTGGCACCGTTACAAGGATGCCGTCTACCAACCAAAATACTTTGTTATTCTTCTACAATTATTAATAAACCCAGTTATACCGCTGTGCACTCGGTCACTGCTGTTATTAGTCTAGACGTCTGTTGGCACCTAGTCAAGGATGTACTACGTGGAGGACAAACAGTTATTATTGGAAGTTGACATTTTGTTTATCTCACATTTTCGAACAATTCCACCAGCTGATCGTGTTCATCAATCAGGCATTGGGCATTAGGATGATTTTGAAAATATTGTGCCCACATCAGTCGATTGCCACTGCCATCTGCCAATGAACTTGTCAAACGCTGCTGACCCATCAATTCCAAATTGACCAAATTGTAAAAGTCGTAATTGGGAAAGTGATCGTTGAAGACAAACGCACCGTCGGCGGCGCCGATTATTGGCTGACGCAGTCTGACCAATTTGCCACTTTTCCAGTAGCCAACGTCGATTTGATTGGTTAGTTGGTTGTCGAATTGTTCAATCATGATGCCCGGTCCGTCGGGCAGATCGTTTTTGAAAATCCCTGGGTGACATTGACATGGGAACAATAGTCAGTTGGCGGTTTATGTGATCAATTTAAATGGTTTAAAATAGGAGCACTACTATTACTACTGGTACTACTACTACTACTACTACTACTACTACTACTACTACTACTACTACTACTGCTACTACTACTACTACTACTACTACTACTACTACTACTACTACTACTACTACTACTACTACTACTAGCCAATAATAATAATAATAGTAAAACTAAAACTACTACTACTACTAAGTTACTACTATAAACGGTAGATCGTGACGATGCACCAATTATCATTGAAACAATTTCGATTCAAAAGAATTAGTATGATTTATTTTGTAATTTTACTTCACTTTAGATCCTTTGGTAGAAATACGTTAATCATTGTAAAATATAACACAATATCGCTAAATATGGAGAAAATTAAGTTGACGGTTGGTGTCAAAAATTTAAGTGGTTTAAATTCGATGCACTGTTTCCAATAGTTCAGCAGAAGTACATTCAGCACGATAGTAGGTAACGTATGGCAGTTCAAATAATTTTAACAATAATAATTAGTATTGGTTTTTTATAACTTTAATTTTTAATTGTCACAAGTAAAGATACAATGTCATGACTAATTTTTGCATCCCTAATATTGTAAAGTAAATGGAGTATTTGGTTATACAGTAAAAATTACACACATGGTTATGAAAAATGGTAAATAACAATTATGCCAACGTTTGGATATTTGTCTACCTATTGTACCTGGGTGGACATTGGTTCAAATCTCACCACGGGCACTCACAATCGGCTTTGCTAAAATGTCCATTGCTCAAAAGGCATGTTTCTCATAAAAATAAATTAATTAAAAAAACGTATTCGTTTAATTTAAAACTCTACTTTTACAAAAACATGCATTGACGCTAAAAACAATGAGAAAAGCAATTTACTGTAGATTAAAAATATTTCTAAAGCACTATGTAAATTGGAAGCATTCAGATGCTGTACAATTTATTGATTTATTCGTGGTAACATTGCTGTTCATTTTGAGCATGTTATCCTCTATTGAACGCACTCGTTTACTAACGAGTAAAATATTTTGACCATTTCCAGATATTTGTAAATTTCTTAACATTTATCGGCCATGTATCTTTAGTACAATAAAAGAAAGACGATTAAAATGGATTGGCCATATTTTACGTAGATCGCCCACTCATCCAGCCAGAATAGCTATGGAAGCCCATTCATTACCCAGATGGAAAAAGGTCAGGTAGCCAACGGAAAATTTGGACCAACATTGTAGCATGCGAACTCAGTCCTTTTATTTATGCTAAGCCCCCCACCATCCAAATGAATTATTTAAATGGGCGTCCGTTTGTTTACCCTATGCAGCCAACAGAGATCATTGGAGGGGTTTAACTCGAGATGTAATTAACATTTAATGTCAGCATACCTCGCAAGTGTCGTTCTTTAAGTATACATTACAAAAGTTGATGTTTTTGCAAACTTTTTAGATTTTTGGATTACCCTGGGTGATAATAACCGGTGAGGGATGTTTTTCCCCGATGATGATGATGGATGGATGGATGGTGACGTTGTTACATTTTTTATTAATTATACGATTGTACAGTATAACTAATAATAATCTTTGGTATGTGACGCTATACATTGTTACTTTATACAAATAGAAAGTTAAAACATTTAACCTCTTTTTAACTGTGAAATGATTAATTTTAAAGTAAAATATTAATAATAATCTAAACCTATTATTTTGAAAAAAATAAACCATTTCTAAAAGAAAAAAGAAAAATTGTTAAATTGTTGCACCTTTAATAAAGGTAAATTAATTTTGTGAGTTTTAACGTTTGAATAAATATGTAACATAAACGTTAAATTATTTAATGTGTTAATAAGTGCGCAATAAACCCAGTTGCTTTATTAGATATAACGTTACACGTTACACGTAACTATAGTTACCATTTTGTGTCAAAAATATGAACTGCATACGCTTAAGTGTAAACTATTTCTAGCTTAAGAGCGTATGTGCAAATGGATAAATATTTAAATGAAATTGTTTAATAAATAGAATTTTAAATTTTTTGTTTTACATTCAGTTAATTAAAAAAAGTTTTTTAATTATTATTTTTGTAAATTTTACATTTTACGAAAATTATAACTGAACGTATAATTGAACGTTTTTTTATAAAAAATTAAATTGATTAATATTATTTACTATATTTCCTAGTTAACAGTTTTTCCAAAATAAAAGCAAATAATTCACATTCTGTCACTCCATCGTAGCCGATTTTACATTTGATTGATAAAAGAGAAGGGTTCGAGCTCAACGTTGGCATCCTGGTCTGCATAAAAACCAAGAAGATACCATTGCATTAAAATAGTATGGAAAGCAACACGGGGTTTGGCGAACTCCGAATAGAAGTTTAATCTTCCGTATGTACAATTTTTTTATTCCCAAAAAATGTAATGTACCATCCTATGGAACAATTGCATTATTCCCACATATTTTAAAACAAACGTAATTTAAATAAATAAATAAATGATAAATCAAATACTAGTGCACGTATAGTACAATTGCAGCAAAACAAAATGCAACATTTAAACAATATTTGTAACAAAAAATATAAAATATCTTTCATTTGCTTTTTTTTAAATAATAAATTACAATAATATTATTAATAATTATATTTTTAAACAACTATTGTATTCCTTACTTCATAAATATTTTGACAATTTGTTTGCATTATTCCGTAGCCATTTTTTTTGTCGAGATAAAAAGTTCCAAAATAAAATGAATTCGTTTTCCATTTGTAATAACCATAACCGTGTTTTTGATCAGCAAAAAATGTTCCAATATATTTCTGTTTAAAATTGCAAAAAACAATAATTTTAACACAGTACGTTTTGTTAAATAAACTTAACATAATATTTAGTTAAGCATATTATTTAATAATATTTTTTGTTAAATTATTACTATTAATAAGTTTTATATTTAAATATAATTTTAAATTAATACATTATTCTATTTAAGTTTATTAAAAATTAAAATAGTTAATGATAATTTAAAAAAAATAATAAACATTACATTATTATTATTTTTTAATATAATTTAAATATTTGGGATGTTAATAATCTGGAAGGTATAAATATTATTATTATTATCATTATTAATTATAGTAATAATAATATTATTATTATTAACAATTATTATAGTAGTAATAATAATTATTATTATAACTGGTGCTTACATATAGCGCATCATGAATTAAAACACCTACACTCTGCTTAAGTTGGATTAGAAATAATTCAATCTAGCCAGTCCCAAGCCTGGATAAAGGAGGAGGGCTTGAGCGCAAGGTTAGCAACCTGGCCTCTGTAAAACATTTATACTGCCACGGAAACAATCAAGAGAACGCCATTCCGGCAAACAACGGGAAAGAAGTAATTGCACGTATCTGGATGACACAATTACACAGATGACAGAGTTGAGTAAAAGCCAAAAGAAAGCTCAATCTTCGATTTACAAAATCTTCAATGCCAACAAGACTTTGTTATTGTTGTTGTTGCTGTAATTGTTGTCTTATTGCCCCATGCTTATTTTTAAAGCAAAAGGGTTTTGTATAATAAATATAATATACACTACTACAACAGGAGCTAAAAACACAGTGGTATAATTGGGATTCCATCTTTGAAAATGAACGCAAGTATACATCCAGATTACTTAAAAGGTATTTTAAAGTATACATACCATATATAGCCATTGGGCTAGTAAAAATAACTCTGACAAAAAATCGGGTGGCCTTGCCAATTTTTGCAGACATTAGCGCTGTTATAATAATGCGGTCTATCAGCTAAGAAAATTTGTTATATTTATTATTTATTCTTTTTAATTTACTTATTTTTACTACTTTGATTGTTCTAAGGGGAACGTATTTTTTAGCAGTGGATATTTTAGCGAAGCCAAATGTGGCCCCATATTTGATGTTCATCCAGGTCTAAGTCAAGTGTTGTACCCGTAGACCACATCGGCACAAAAGTTGGTATATTAAAAACAATTAATTTAAAAAACATTTATAAGATTTGATTATAATAAATGTCACACAACATTAAAAATAAATAAATTTACATAAAACAATCTTGTTTTTATGTTACTTACAGCTAAAAAATGTTTATTGTATAATATAAACAATTAAAAACTAAAATGCACATTTTTAACAATATTAAAATGTATTTATTATTTTTTTAAATTAAAATTAATAAATTATAAATACATTAAAAACATTTTGTTCTAAAATTTAATAAAAACCCAACATTTAAAGTTGTTACAATCAATTTTTAAAGTAGATTTTAAATATTTTAATTATTTTTCATATATCTGACACAAATGCTAATAAAATTAAACTTATTGATTATGCAAAAATTGCATAATATAAAACAAATTACAATAAATTAATACTTAAAATGCATATTTAATATTGTAAAACACATTTACTTTAAAAATTATAATTTATGTATATGCTGCAGTATTCTTTTAAAAATGAAGTAAAGCTTTTATATGTATTAAAGTATTATACACAATAAAATGTAAAACATTTATTAAAAAACATGTATTTACTAATACAAAGTATAAATAAATCCTAAATAACACATTTTTATTTTTTAATACACAGTTTAAAATAACGTAATTTGTAATAAAAAATTATTCTTTAAATTTAAACTGTTTTTATGTAATAAATTCACAATATATTAACATAATTCGTTTACTATTTACAAAATATAATTACTAAACATTTAAAATGTATGTAAATAAAAAACTACTTATCAGAATAAATAATTACATACATTTATTAGAAGTTATAAAAGATAATAAATAAACTTATATTTGGCTAATTTACTAGTTTTAAATAATGTACTGTATTAAATATTTTATATAAAAATTTTTTTGCAAATACAAAAAATTAAAAACTATATATATATATATATATATATATATATATATATATATATATATATATATATATATATATATATATAATATAATAATATAATACAAGTTTATATTTTTAATCAAAAACAAATAATAAAATTGTTTTATAATACATAACTAATATAAAACATAAAACAAATTTTATATTTTGTATTTTAAATGTTTATTAAAAATATTAATATACTCAAATGACTTACTTCATTACTGTTCCAATGATAATGTCCCCAACCATTTTTTTGATCATTGAAATATCCACCTACATATGAATCATTATTAGACCAATATTGTTGACCCAGAATATATTTTTCGTTTTTTAAAAATAGTCCTTTGTAACAATTTAAGTTATTTTGTATTGTGTCTTTATATACATTGTCTAAAAATTTTATACTTATATCTTGGTCTAATGAATAATCCTCGTTTAATTTTTTACAAACATTATCATTAATATTTAACCGACTAATATACACTGCCATAATAAATTAATTGTAATAACACATGATGAAATAATTTTAAATTATCAAATATACGGTATTATAAGATACTGTTATTGCTATAGTCAGATTAAGTAAAACAAATATTTTTAAAAATAAAATATAAAATAAATAAATTTTATATGTATATATATATACATGTAAAAATAACTAAGTAAATATATTAATATAATAAAGTTATGTTTACAACATTTTATCCTTTTGAATAAATAGTTTTATAGAAAAATACTTAATTATTTATTATTATTATTATTATTTTACTTTAAAAATAAACAAGCTACTAGTATAAACAAAATTAATATATTTAAAATGTATAATATATTATGTTTTATATTTAAATTTATTTAGTTTCAAAAATGCATTGTAGGATTACATTTTTGATATTGTAAAAAATATTTTTATTATTATTTCATTACTATTATTCTTAAATGTGTTTAATTTACAAAAGTGTTGTTATTGCTTTTATGTTTGTAAATATTTATGCAGGCTGTAGGTTGATGTGTTTGTAAATTTTATTTATTATAAATACAGCATTATTATCTTTTTTAACAGACTAGTTTGCACAAACTTACTATATTAGTCGAAAGTATAATAAACGCATTTATATTATTTGCAACCATTTTACATCTAAGAAAAATGATAACAAATTTGGTAATTATAAAATATTTTTGCGCATATTTTAAAAAAATATATATTAAGTATAATTTCCGCCTAGATTGGATCAGAAATGATTCAATCTAGCCAGTCTCAAGCCTAGATAAAGGAGGAGGGTTCGAACGCAAGGCTAGCAACCTGGCCTCTGTAAAAAATTTATACTGTTACGGAAACAATAAGAGGACGCCATTCCGGCAAACAACGGCAAAGAAGTGATCGCACGTATCTCGATGACAGAGTTACACAAATTACAGGGTTGAGTGAAAGCCGAAGGGAAGCTCAATCTTTGATTTGCAAAATTTTTAATGCCAAAACTTTAACCAGTGTTGGGACATGGAATGTGCGCACACTTTTTCGTACTGGACAGTTAGAACAATTCCTTCGAGAAATGAAAAAGTACAACTTAGATATTTTGGGTACTAGCGAAATACGATGGGAAGGCCAAGGTCATTTCAAGAGTAAAGATACATCAATTTTGTATTCTGGACATGAAGAATATCATATTAATGGAGTTGGTATTATGTTGAGTAAAAATGCTGCTAAAGCTATAATTGGATGGAAACTTGTAAGCCACCGTATCATTTCAGCTAGATTCAACACCAGATTTGCAAAAGTAACAATTGTGCAAGTCTATGCCCCTACTGAGGCTACTGAGGAAAACCAAAAAGATATTTTTTATGATTAATTACAAAATTTGTTAGATGATGTGCCAAGAAGAGACATCAAAATTTTGATCGGTGATTTCAATGCGAAATTGAACAAAGACAAATCTGGGTACTTCTCAAATGTTGGACCACATGGCTATGCTAATAGCATAAATAATAATAGTTATAGGTTGTTGACGCTAAACAGTCATTGTGGAATGAGTGTTGGCAATACTTTTTTCGCTCACAAAAATATACACAAAACAACGTGGGTTTCTCCAGATAGAAAAACAACAAACGAGATTGATTACATTTGTATTAGCACAAAATGGCGATCTTCATTGCAAGATGTACGTGCATATCGCGGTGCAGATGTTGGTTCTAATGACAATCTTTTTGTTAAAAAATTTTGTTTAAAATTAAAGATTAATAGAAACCACAAAAAATTACATCCATTTTTGTGTGAGAAGCTTAAACAATCAAATATCTCAAATCAATTTTACAATTCCTTAAAAAATACATTTCAAAATCTGAAAAGGGTAGAAAAGTCTGATGATCAATGGAAATTGTTTTATAAAACAATTACAGACTGTGCAGCAAATGTGCTAGGTAGAAGATGTCACTCTACAAAGAAACGATGGATTTCATTAGTCTTATGGAATTTAATTGATCTCAGAAAGAAAACGAAATTAGAGAGAGATCAATCTAACAATCCTGTTATTTGAAAAATATTTGATGATAAATATAGAACTTTAGATAAACAGGTTAAAAAAAGCTGCAGCAAAGAAAAGAATGATTGGCTAGAAAACAGATGCAGAGAAGCAGATAAGGCAGCAGCAAAAAATGATTCCAAAACTCTGTATAAAATTGTAAAACAACTGTCGGGAGTTAGAAAAAACACCGATATTCCAATCAAAGGAAAAAATGGTCGTTTACTTCTAACAAATAATGAGCAATTATTTAGATAGGTAGAACATTTTAAATAAGTACTTAATCAGCCAATGCCAAATACTCTCAGATTTTGATAATAATAATATGAATGTGACTCAAAATCCGGAAATATGCATTAATGACATTTCTGTAACTGAAGTGATTTATGCAATTCAAAGGTTGAAAAACAATAAGGCAATAAGGACTTGACGAAATAGCTGCAGAGATGCTTAAACATGAAGTGATGGTGTAGCAAGTGAGCTTGCTCATTTATTTAATGTTATATGGCATAATGAACAAGTTCCAAATAATTGGCGGCAAGGAGTAATTGTTACCCTTCCCAAAAAAGGAAGTCTAAATAATTGCAATAATTGGCGCGGAATAACCTTATTGTAGTCAGTGAAACCCAAGAAATGATGCAAAATATGACAACACGACTCAGTGATATCAGTTCCCTCGTATTGGCTTACAGATTAATTGTTTAAAGACAAAAGTGTTGTGCATAGAGTCAAACAATGATTTTCCCATTAAAATTAGTTGACAAAATATTGATACTGTTGATTCCTTTACATATCTGGAAAGCATCATTGGTAAAGACGGAGAAACCGAAATTGATGTTAAAGCCAGACTTGAAAAGGCAATGTCAGTCTTCAATAAACTCAAATCAATATGGTCATGTTTTTCCACTTGCCTAAAGACAAAACTTCGTTTGTACGCATCAATAATCATTTCTACGGCAATATATGGGAGTGAAACGTGGAAACGTACAGATAAGATTGATAAGATGGTGGATGTTTTTTATCGCCGGTGTCTTAGAAGTATTTTAAAGATTTACCTGGCGCGATTACATTTCAAATAATGAAATCACAAAAAGAACTGACTCTCGTTCACTCCATGACATCATTACAATTAGACGAAGAAAATTACTTGGTCAAATTCTACATTTACCGCCCGAAAGACCAGCAAGAACGGTTTTGGAATGGACAATTGGAAATGTTAAAAAAAGGTTGGCAGACCAAAGAAAACTTCGCTAAGAACTATTCGGGAAGATCTAATTAAAATGAATGTTTCATGGGCACAAGCAAAACGTTTGGCAAAATGTTCAAATACATGAAAACATTTTGTTGTCTCATGTTCTCTTTTGAATTATCAGACTTTGTTGTTGTTATTTTTTGCTGTAATTGTTATCTTATTGCCCCATGCTTATTTTTTTAAAGCAAAAGGGTTTTGTAATAATAATAATAATAATAAAGTATAATTTTATGTACAACCTTGATCTACTAATTTGATTAAACTTTTTTCAGTGCAAATGTATTATCTTTAACTCTTTTTACATTTTTGATCTTTTTTGTATTAAAAAAATGTTTTATTAAGATTTTATAAGATTTATTTATACATGTAGCAACATATTTGTATCAGAGTCAAAGTTCAATTTTTTCTTAATTAAATATTCTAAATTATGGAATAATTTACCAATCAATTTAAGAAAAATACAAAACTTTAAAGCTTTTAAATCTAATTTAAAAAATACATCAACATCCATACTGTTTCAAATATCACTAATCAAACAACGTTCGATTATTTTGTTGGTCCATGAGAAACTTCTCTTCATTACTTAAAAATCGCAATTCGTTCATCTAAATAAAAAATAATACTATTTTATATACATTGTTTACCGTTTTCCAACTATTGTTTATAATTTTTATACATTTTCTTTATATAACCCCCAGTTTACTAATAATCCAATTATAACCAAACATTTTTCAAATTATTTTTAGTTCAAATTGTGTGGGCAAATACCAACAAACTAAAAAATTGTTCATTTTATTATTTGTTTATTTTTAAAATGTATATAACATTATCAATATTTATTTTATTTTAATATATATTAATAATTATATATATATATATTAACATATTAAAAAATTTTATAGTTTGTGATCAGACCTGTAAATTGGTTTGTACCTCAAAAAATGCAATACTGTAAATGCTTTTTTGAGTAATGAATTATTATTATTATTATTATTATTATTATTATTATTAGTATATTTGTTTTTAATAAAATTTAAAAACGTTTATTAAAGCGTCTTTGCTTGATTTTGTAAACAATAACAATATTATAAACTCTGCGCAAAATGGGTTTATATCATAACATTTTTATATTACAAAGATATTAATTTACACATGTTAATTAATTTATTTGTTTATTGTTTTCTAAATTTCATGATTTTTAGAATTTCAAGTTGAATAGGCCAAAATGCTTATTAGTACTCGATTTAAAATTGTCTCAAATTTTCAGGGGAACTATGAAGTGAATGGTGAAGTAAAGGGGGATTAGTCACAAAAACGTTTTTTAAAATTAAGACAAAATTAAGGTAAATAGTGGAAGTTAATAATTATAGAAAATGAGCAAAAATTATAAATAAACAAAGATAATAATAAAAGTAGTTAGGTATTGCAATGCAAAAACAGTACAATAAGCTTTAAAAAAAATAAATAAAAAGATGAATAACGTTTCTATAGACATGTAGCGTAATGCAAGTTTTACGTTGTGAGTTTTTTAACCTTTTTCTATTAACAATCTTTTGCATTCTATTAGTTTTTAAATTGTTTAATTAATAACAATTAAATTGACTTACATTATTATTAATTTTTTTAATCATAAAAATGAAACACTTAATAAATGTAGCAAGTTCCATTTATAAAAATATATTAACAAATATTTATCCGGTTTTTTACATTTTTAAATAATAACTATTAGTTAAACATCATAAAATAAATAAACATAAAAAAAACATTAAATTTTATTATTCTAAAGTTATATTTACTTTTTTATTTACAAACTGTAATTTGAATAGTTATGTTAAATTGATAATGTTTTAATTCAACTGTATAAACACTGGTTTTAATTTATTTGCCTTCTTTTATTTAAATCTATATATTGCGATCGCGAGGTAAGGTGCGGGTCACGTTACACGTCTATTAGAACGTTATTTATTCTCTTTTTTAAAAATTATTGCAGCGTTTTTACATTGTAATATGTAACTTGTTTTATTGTTATTTTTGTATATTTACAATTTTTTTCGTTTTTTATAATTGTTGATTTCCACTATCCTTGATTTTGCTTTAATTTAAAAATTATTTTTTCTGTGAGTAATCCCCCTTTACTTCATCATCCATTTCATATTTATCCCATAAAAATTTAAGATAATTTGAGAACCGAGTACTTAAAGGTGTTTTGGCCTACTCCACTCGTAAAAATGTCTAAATCCTAAATCCTAAACAAGTATTAAATTTAATTATCACATAACATCGACATACTGGTTATAAAGTAAAATTTATAATAAATATTTAAAATAAAAGTATATTTTAAGAATTTAAAAGTAAATTCTTTTGTATTTTTATAATTGTGCAATTGTTTTTATGCGTAATAACGTTAAATTAACAAAAATAAATTTTAAAATGGTAATTTTTTACTATTAAAAAAGTATTTTGCAAAAAAGCATTTATATTATTTAACATTTTATATATTATTTTTAATAATATATTAATAAAATAAATTATTTAATTTTAATGTTGTAAAATAATAAACATGTTAATTATTTATAAATATTTTTTTATTTTGTTACCTAGCTTTTATTAAGTTAAAAATAATTACTCAACGACCTTTGATTATTTAATGGGTGTTGTTTGTTTGAGTTATGTTAAGATTCTACATTAATTATGTTTAATTTGGATTTTGGCTAGAATTTTTACACTTTTAAAATGATTTTATTTGTAATAGCATAATCGTGTTTTGTATATTAGAGAGGTTTTTATTTAATGGCTTGTGTTCCTATATTTAAAAAGCAAAATCGTTATCAGTTTGACGTCATTATATTATTGCACAGTTTATCCGCAGTTCCTTATGTAAATTCAATAACTTTTGCCAAAATTCGTTTGTTAAAAGTTAGGAATTCAAGTCGTTATTCCCCGAGGTTGGTTTATTAAATACTATTTCTGATCGTAATCATATACAGGGCTGAAATTCACAATAATATTGTTACGTGGAATAGCGAACACAACTTTAATTGTAAATTTAGAAGTAATCCAGAAACCGGAGTTTTAGAACCAAACATGTTAAAAATTTCAGTCAGGATGGTAAGTTATTTATTTGGTAAATTTTATTTTTGTCTTGTACCATTACCACGATTGATGAGGCGAAGCGTCGTTTTCTTAAGATTACTACAATATTTTTGCATGTTTATACAAATTTTTGTTATATTTATTTTTTATTGTGTACTTGTTTATTTATTTACTTTCACTAACTCTTACTCCAATTAATGACTATTTTTTACTTAAAGTTAAAATAGAATAGAATATCAGAAAGCGTTTATTCTACTTGATTTATGTACCAACCTGAAACCGTTTAAATTTAGTTTTAGTTTGTTGCAGATTATAAATAATTTTAACACTTGATATAATATTATATATATATATATATATATATATATATATATATATATATATATATAATCCTTGATTATTTAACGGGAAGCAATTTTTGGCAATTTTTTTCTTCTATCGGCAAAAGAAAATATTGACTTCGTTATGTTACAATTTTTAAATTTATTAATTTTTATCAATTTAATGTATATTCAATTAGAGTAATGTCTTATCTGTGATTGATCTATTTCTTTCAGTTTGTTGCTTGGTTGTAAGAATGTAGGTTTTTAGGTTAAGAGGATTTAAACTACTACTTTTTGTCTAGGACTAATTGGTTCTGTGCAACTTTATTCCAGTTAAGGCGATTTAGGATGAAGCGCATTTATATTATAATAATAATAATAATAATAATAATAATAATTATTATTATTATTATTATTATTATTATTGATTAATAGTAGAGGTTGATTTATCACCAACATTTGTTGTTATTATTATTTCTAATTAAAATATTTTGTGAATGATTTATATATTAAATTGAAATTGTATAAATGTATTAAAACAGTTTGTTAATGATAATATTATACTATTACAATTTTTTTCCATGTGATATTATTATTATTATTATTATTACTACAAAACCCTTTTTCCTTTAAAGATAAATATGAGGGAACAAGATAACAGCAACAGCAAAGATAACAAGGTCCTATAATTAAAAAAAACATATGGGGCAACAAAATGATTTAATGTATTTGAATATGTTGCCAACATTTTCATTTAATCCCGTGAGACATTTATTTCAATTAGATCTTTCTGAAAGGTTTTGAATTAAGTTTTCCATGGTCTAACTCGACCTATCTTTTACCATCATTAATTATTCATTCCAAAACCGTTCTTACTGGTCTTTTGGGTGGTCAACGTTGAATTTTACCAAGTAATTTTTATCGTTTAGTTGAAGATTGAGCATCTTCTCGGCTTTCACTCAATTTTGTCATTTAGATCGCGCTATCATTTTTGCCGGAATGGCGTCCTTTTATCGTTTCTGTAGCAATATACAGAGGCCAATTCGCTAACCTTGCGTTCTTGATTGATTCACTTCTGATCTACTTTAAGAATAAATTGTAAATCATTATTAGAATTTGTAATAATTGATTTTTCTTGTTTTAATGACTAAGTATCACATTTTTGTAATTTGTAAGTTAACTTAAAACTTTAATTTGTGTAGTTGTACTGGGTTGACTAAATAAACACTAGTTTCAGTTTGTTTACTTTTGTACTATTCAGTTTATGTGAGCAAATTATATAAAAACGAAGTATTAATAGCTGCCAATTAACAAATATTGGATTCGGCTTTTATATAGTGCCTACATGCTTGTTAACTATATATATATATATATATATATATATATATATATATATATATATATATATATATATATATATATATA
>JAKXYG010000542.1:0-30870 GCA_025895645.1 Cardicola forsteri | reverse complement strand
ATATATAGTTTTACTAGTATTTTTAACAATAGTTTAGTGAAATCGACTCCAAAGAAGGCTGCGTAGCCTAATTTCATTAATTAACGTGATGAGGCGGTTAAAAAAAAGCAAGCAGCGTCGTTTATTAACAAAGGTTGCATTTATTGTGCTTAGTCGCGATTTCCCCCAATATTTAATGTTTTTACTTATTACCTAAAGTAATGAATGAGAACGCAAAGACCGGACGGAAAATGTTTTATTGTCAAAATTTACAAGATCAAAACCACAGGATAAACCAGAAATCAAAATGAAAACGGAATATGACGATGTTGAATAGAAGCAGACGGAAGTGTCCAAAAGCGTGGGAACAGTTGTTTATATAGCCATTTCAACCGATATAAAACGTTGATACATTCAAACAACAATGTTTATATTCAAAAAATATTAACTCCAAAAATTAAATGTTAATTTTTGTAATAAAATAAAATAATATTGTTTATTAGTTTTAAGTTTTAACCTTCTTCGTCAATTGTCACCGCTACAAATAATTATGTCTATATGGTTTATTTTCACTTTACAAAACATTTTTCACAAAGTCCCTTGATTTTTTAACTAAGTTAAGGTTTGTGCGCCTTAACGGACCAATCCTAAATTGCATACATTTTTTATATAATTGTTTTCTCTGTGTTTGCCTCGTTTCTCCCTTGTAACATTAAATTTGGAGTTTTCTAAAAATCTGTACTTGGTCTTTTATTGTTTGTCCTATTCATAAATGACTGACCATTAGTTGTTCATTTTAACATTTTATTTTTATTAGTAAGGCAAAGATTAGTAGTTTCTAACCTTAATTTCTGCAACAAAAAATAACTAACGTCAATATAGAGTTTTTTTAAAATAGCCTCTTACCTAATCCGTTTAAGTTCAAGCATAGTACAGATAGTGGCATAAATAACCCCAATGTTGATCTACTATGATATTTAAATATATGTAGCACTTGTTACTTATTTTCGACATATCTAACACTTATTAATAAATAGTTTAGATAATACTTTACTAATATATAAACATTTAATATTATTCGCAATGTTTGCACTATCCCATTTACTGGTAGTCAAAAGATTACAAACACGATAAAAAAACTGCGGGTTATTTTGAGTCTTACTTTATATTAAAATACTAATAATTTAAAGAATTTAAGTAATATTTATAAAGTCTTACAATTCTGACTGTTCTTCCTTCAAATAGTACACCTTAAATAAAATGTCATAGGCATTTAGACTAATGAAAGCAGGAACTAAGTGTTCAGCAATATAGCTAAACATTAACTGGATTCCCGCTCAGTAAATGGGTGCTAGAATACACTATTAGATACCTTTTAAGCATCTTAGGTGTATGCTAGTACTTATTAACTAATCGAAAGTCCAGTGAATGCCTATTTATACCATATGTTTTTTAGTTAAGCTTATGGATTTTTTTTAGCCGGTGTCAACCCCCAATTTCCTTAAAAAAGATTACTTTGTTAATTCCTTTAAACACTGGCGTCGTCGCAAAAAAACTGTCTTTTAATCAAACTTGGAACTAATAAAAAGGTGACTCTACCACTAATTTTCATTCATGTTAATTTATTTTACGGCTTACAACAGAACGTAATGTTTAACATTTTGTAAAAACTAAAATGTTCAGTATAACAGTTGTTAAAGTCATATAATTAAAAATCAGAACTTTGACCAATAAAAATAGATTCAAGATGAATGTGTAAGGGTGTTGATAAAATCACAACAGCCAATAGAAAATAAGCATTTCATTGTTAATTGATGGTAAAAAAAGTGTCAGTATATTAAAAAATTACAATTTAGGAAAAATTACAATTTAATTTAATTATTAAAGCTGTTAAATTATTAATTGCAAATATTTAAAAAATTATTAAAGTATCTTCCAAATTTCAACATACCTAGGCAGGTTAAAATTTCTCAGATTGTTTCTTTATTGTCAGAAAGCTTTGAAAGGATCTAATTTTAGTCCATCAGTTTATTAACTCGAATTATCTTTTTTACGTCACAAAAGCTTAAATCTGTTTTAAAGTATATTATTTTAAGTAAAAACTGAGACTAATTCTTAATTGCAACATTACCATTTTCCCTATAATTATAGAAAAACTTACCCACATACGATCAGTACACTATTTTTTATATCTTCAAACTGCCTTACAATCAATATACACACCTAAATTATATTTAATCATAATTTCTTGCATTAATCCTATTCTATTATTTTTTTAATTATCCCATTAATTGCAATACCCCATTTCTCGCTATTATTACGTTAATACATTTGGACTAAGAATTAAACAAAGTTTTTTTTACATGACTCGTATATCAAAAGCATCTACAATCATACTTTGTTATAATAATAATAAAAACAAACAAAATTACAATAAAATATAATTTGTTTTTAATATATTAAACATTATAAACAAAAATAAATACGTTTTTATGTTTTATTATAAGAACTGGAAGTTGATAAAACATTCGAAACAGCACACGGTTAAAAATGAGTTAAAACTACAACATAATTACAAAATAAATATTTACTTACTGATTTTGATATCTCGTTTAATAAACAGTTTCTTTTCTAAGCATTGCTTAATTTATTACTTCTGTAATATAATATTTGCAATTCTGGAATAAATGTAATGTTATTTAAATTTTTTTAAATTTACAGTACCTAGAGCAAAAAACATTCTTAAATTATCTTTATTCTGCTTTACAAATGTGGAATGCATTCAACGTTTGTGTCATAAATTGTTTTGTGTTATCATTAAAAGACTCAATGTATAATAATTTGTATATTTATTTATCTAAAAAATGAATTACTAAATCTATAAATAAAATTATTGAAAATGTCATTAAAAGTTAAAACAACAACTTTTACATCTTTCCAAATAATTAATTATAACGAGAGCAGTTTAAATTAAAAGCAATTGTTAATAAAGACACTTGGTTGTTTGTTTCCCTCTGGAGTCCCTGTTTTTATAAAAATATAATTTCTAGTCAAGTTAAGTACCTAATCTATAAACAAAATTAGAGCATTTTAAGTGAAAAGCTACAAAACTGCGCTGCTTTCGTTACAACTACACTGATATTTAAAATCAAATTGTATCTGTTATTAAAAGCTTTAAAAATAAAATATTTATTAACTTACTCATTAAGGCGAAGGCTGATAAAAAAATACTATATAATTTTATTTTTTTAAAACATTTTTTATATTAAAAACTATAATGGTTTACTGCTATTAACCGTGGGGATTTGTAATTCATTTAAAGAATATTTTAGGTTTGATTTTGTCCTGGAAACACGATTAGCGCCTGCTTTGCATATTTTCAAATTACCAAACATTAGTCAAACATTTTAAGCATTTAAAATCCACTGTAACGATCTGTGTAACGATTTTTACTCCAGAGTTTTCAGGGGATGTGCTAATACATTGGTACCAGTATTCACTTATTTATTCAAATTGTCTCTAGTTGGTAGTTAATTACCAATGGCATAAAAATGAGCATATATAAGACTTATTTATAAAACAGGCAGCATATTATTTTCTAAAAGTTATAGGTCAATTAGTGTTCTCCAGTTTCTAGTAAAGTTTTAGAGACAATAATTTAATAAATCCAGTTCATTATGGATTTGTACCATTAAAATCCTGTTTATCTAACCAGTTAAATTTTACTGAAGAGTTAACCAATGCACTAGAGCATCAACACTCTGTTGAGGCAGTCATTTTAATTTTTAAAGGTTTTTGATAAAGTACCCCACTCTTCCTTAATAGCTAAACTGAAGTTTTTTGGTATCAATATTTCTCTCATTGACTAAATAAAAGATTTTTTAAATAACCAGAAGTTCAGAATTAGGCTTGGCACTACTCTGTCTTTACAGTGTAAGATTACTTTCGAGGTGCCATAAAGATCAGTCCTAGGTCCCCTATTTTTTACTCTCTGTTAATCATCTACCATTAGTTGTTCAATCCAACATTCTGTTCTATGCAGATAATGTTAAGATTTACGGTACTAAAATTCAGAGAACTCTAACTAAACTTTTACACAAGGTTTGATTCAAATCGTACCCTGAGCGTTTGAAGACATTTAAACTTACCCCCTTAAGAAATATACGACTTTGAGGCAACTTAATTATAATTTATCCTCTGTTTAAAACCAATCATATTTCCCACTTTTTTGATGTTGACTACAAGAACCTCAGGAAACGTTTCTATAAGATTTATAAGCCACTTACAAGTACTACACAGCATCATTTCATGCATAGAAGTATTACAAAATAAAATTAATTTTTCTAGTCACATGGTTAATTTTAAGACGGTCAAATTATTTAAGTCAGCATTTACTTGCTTTTTTATTTAATTCTCCCTTCTTTTTATTTGTTCTTTTCTTTTCTGTTTTATTGTTTTACCCCAGATTCTTCTTACCTCTTGCTTTATTTTCTCTGATTTTAAATTTTTAGATACGTTAAGAATCCAAGATTAAAAAGATAAATTTCTACGCCCCTCGTGTATTTTTCTGATTTCTGATTCTTGATTTTGTTTCAACATGCGCTGTGATAAAATTTCAGCATTAAATATTTATTGCTTGGTGAGGCGCGCATCACGCTACACGTCTATTGGAGCGTTATTCATCCTTTTATCTTTTTTCTTTTTTGAAAATTATTGCAGTGTTTTTTGTATTGTAGTAGGTACTTGTTTTATTATTTTTTTGTATATTTTTTACTCGTTTTTTACTCGTTTTCTATAATTGTTAACTTCCGCTATCTACCTAGATTTTATCTTGATTTTAAATTTTTTTTCTGTAACTATTCACCCTTTACCTCACAATCCATTTTATTTCCCCTCTGAAAACTTGTGAAAATTGGAGAACCGAGTACTAAAAGGCGTTTGGGCCTATTCAACTAGTGAAAAATCCTGAAATCTTATTCCACTATCTACCTTGATTTTGCCTTAATTTTAAAATATTTTTTGTAGCAAATCCCCCTTTATCTCATCATTTATTTCATATTACCCCTGAATCTTTTTGATATTATTAATAAATAAAACCAAAGATTAAAAGGAGCTTTGTTTCTACTTAACTCACATTTCAACCTGTAACTCGCGAGGTAAGGCGCGCGTCACGCTACACGTCCATTGGAGCGTTATTCATCCTTTTCTCTTTTCTTCTTTTTTGAAGATTATTGCAGTGTTTTTGCATTGTAATACGTAACTTGTTTTATTATTATTTTTGCATATTTATAATTTTTGCTCGTTTTCTATAATTGTTAACTTCCACTATCCACTATTTTATCTTGATTTCAAATATTTTTTCTGTGACTAATCCCCCTTTACCTCACCATCCATTTCATTTTTTTCCTGAAAATTTGAGACAATTGAAAACCGAGTACTAAAAGACGTTTTGGCCTACTCAACTCGTGAAAAATCCTGAAAATCCTGAACATAAACCTGCAAACCTAACTAATCAGATAATTTAGCTAGTTAGTATACTCCTCAATTACTAACAAAGTTAATATTTATTTTTTGTTTATTTTTATTAATGTTATATATATATATACATATATATATTGTTTTAATAAATTGAATTGCGATTTTGTAAACGCGCCAATATAACAAATGACCTCTAAGTTATTTACCGTTCTTGTTATTGGTGCGGGTGGAATTGGTTGCGAATTAATCAAAAACCTAGTGCTAAGTGGTTACGAAAATATATCAATTGTATTTTGTTTTAAATATTGTATTATTCTTGTATTTTAGATTGATCTTGATACAATTGATACAAGCAATTTAAACAGACAATTTCTGTTTCATAAAGAACATGTGGGCCGTTCAAAAGCCGAAGTTTGTTTTATTTTTTATTTAAAAAATAGGTTGCAAAAGAAAAGGTTTTAATATTTAAAAGAAGTGCAAATATTACTGCTTATCACAAAAGCATTTTTAGGTATTATTACTTTATAGTTTAGTGTTTTAGTTCTGCTTTTGATTGCAATTTCTTTTCGACTTTTAGTATTGTTTTTAATGCACTTGATAATCAAGGTAAGAAAAATTTTGTGCATTAGTATATAATGTAAGAGGTTATGTTTTTTAAATTAAAATAATATTGTGTGCTGAATGTATAGCATGAAACGTATTGAACATGCTTGTCAAATGTGGTTTTTAATATAAGCATTTATGTATGAAAAGGTTTGTAATGAACTTTCAAGGTTGGATTTTTTTTATAATCCAAAATTTAGTAACCAATTTTCGTATTAACGTGCTGGATGCTCCGATATTAAACGATTATTGCAGTACAATTACTGCATTTTAAATAATATTTTTATTTTCGTGATGAACTGCAATTTCTTTTCATATGTTACGTTTTCTCAACAATATTTTTTGTTTTTCTCACATTTGCAATTGTGCTTGCGAAACCCCTGTCATTATTTCTCTTACAACTTTAGCTTAAAGGTAATGAATTTGGCAAACAGCTTCTAGAGTTGGTTAGATGGGGAAGAATCGAACAAGTTGTATTAATTTTTATACTTTTAATTGTTTCAAGTTTGATTTCTATACCTAATCTTTGTGTGGGTTTCAGGGTTTACAAGAATTAATTAGGCAATCTCCTTTGATAAATAAAGTTCACCTCAGTTGACAGATTGGAAATGTGATTCATCTAAGAATGACCATTTATTTTTTGATTAATTTTTATGTTTATTATTTTGAATGTTTTACGAGAAACATTTTTCAGCAGTGGACATTTTAACGAGGCCTAACTTTGGCCCGCATTTTAGTGCCGGTAGTGAGATTCGAACCCATGGTCACCCAGCTGTACCGCTAGATTACTCTGGCTTATGAGTCAGGTTCTGTATTGGTTAATAAAGCAAGTAGTTTGATTGCCTTTTGTACAATTATTTCACCACTAAAATAAAAGATGTTGGTTGCTCTAAGTGATCTCATTATCAGACTCAATTTTGGATGATGTAGTTGATTGAAGCACTACATTGATGCGCAGATATAAGGACCTATGTTTTTATTTTTTATCAGATGATCTCTTATCGTAACCACCTACATATAGTATTCCAATACCTTAAGATAAATATTAAGTACTGGGAGTGAAGATAAATTATAAATGTACTGCTATCCACTCATGTTTATTTAGGTTTAGGATGTACTACATGAATATACAGTTATTAGTATTTTAGATTGTTGAAGGAATTATTTATTTTTTAAACTATAGTGCTGTTAGGGAACATTTTCAGCATTTAAATAATATATTTTCAATTTAGAAATTGTATGTGCCAACTGAAAAATAATAATTTAATATTACATTTTAGCTGCACGTAAACATGTGAATCGCATGTGTGTTTCTGCCAAAATTCCTTTGATCGAATCAGGCACTTCTGGTTATTTGGGTCAAGTGGAACCCTTGATTGCGTTTCATTTGGATAAGGATGATTCTGACAAAGGGAATGATAATTATTTTCGCACAGGATGTTATGAATGTCAGCCTCGTGGAACTGTGCAGCGTCATTATCCGGCTTGTACTATTCGCAATACACCGTCGGAACCAATTCATTGTATTGTTTGGGCCAAATATTTGTTTAAGTGGGTTTAATTTTTTGCCAAAAATTAATAATGTTCTATGATATATAATTAGTTTCTGTTTTTCTTTGACAATTTATTTAAATTGATTTAAAAAAAATTTATTGTAAGATTAAATAGTCACATTTAATCAGATCACTGGTTTCTTAAACAATACCTTCCAATCAAGTACTTTGGCTACATCAGAGTTGTGTTGAACCAATTACGCCATTAATTGGTTTTATATATGTATAATGTTTTAAGACTATCATACTAGGTTATTCAAGTCTAAATAGGACGTAATGCACCAAGTACCGAACCCATCTAGTCTCAATTCTGAGGCGGAGCTTTTATTGATGAGTTTTTTTTAACGGGTTTTTATGGTGGTCGTATTGCAAGTTGAATTAGACCTTAAGCGTTTTTAGGTCTATATTAAGAAAGCGAGTGAAATGTATTATATGGTTAGCAATCAGCAGGTATATTTATAGACATTGTCGCTAAGGCATGAAGAAGAATACAATCTATTTAAATGCTAATGTAAAAGTAACTTACTAAAATTGAAATTGGTAAACGTTCATTAAATAATGGATGTTGCTTTATGAATAAAGGGATTGTAACTGGCAGAGTAGTGCATTCGTAAGAGTTCTGCTTCCGGACTCAAGGAATGTTAATGATTCTGAAGATTTGAATAATGCTAACAAAGTCTCCATTTCTAATGATGGTAGTATTACTGACTGTTACATTAGGTGAATTTAAGAAACACATAGACTAACAGCAGGAACCAAGTGCACAGCGGTATTACTGGGCTTCTACCGTAGTGGATGAGTGAAAACACACATTCAGGATAATTAAAAGGTATCATATATATATCCGTTGGGTTAAGGGAGATAAGCTTGCCAATATTTGCAAACATTTGAACCGTCACAAGGATGTCATCAATTAGCCAAAACATTTGATATTTTCCTACGTTTGTTATGTTTATTAAAACCATAAAAATAATTTTTTTTACATATTGATTTTTCTTCAATTTTTATTTTTAAAGAATGATTTTAACACATTCATTTATTCATTTATTTTGGTTGGTGACGTAGCGTCACTTCTTCATTATTTCCCATAATTATACGGCATAGCAAGCGATGGCTTGATAAGCATACCAAACGGGTAGAAGAATAACAAAGTTTCTTGGCTGGTAGACGGCATCCTTGTGACATCGCCACTGTTCGCAAAGATTGATGAGGCCGCCTGAATTTTTGTAAGGGCTATCTCCCTTAGCCCAAGGGCTACATATGGTATACGTATACTTTTAAATACCTTTTAAGTATTCTGGGTGTATGTTCGCACCCACCCGCCGTAGTGGAAGCCTAGTTATACCGCTGTGCAATCGGTCCCTGCTGTTATTAGTCTATATGCCTACGGGTATCTAGTCCAGGATGCACCACCTGGAGGACGAACAGTTAGGAATATCACCGTTATTGGAAATTGAGACTTTATAAGAATTGCTCAAATCCTCAGGATTATTAGCATCCCATTCCAAAATTTTAACACATTAATTAATTATTATGAAAAATACATAAATTGCATTCAGTAATTCCGTTTGTATGGGTGATGTTAATAAAATATGAACTCACAGGCTTATAGGCACCCTAGACTAATAACGGTTGGGACCGAGTGCGCAGCGCTATAACTGGTTTTCACTGCACTCCAGCTTAGTGAATGGATGCTAGCAAATACCTTAGATGCTTAAAAAGTATATTAGGGTATTCTTTTACCATATGTAGCCGACTAGACTAAGGGAGTTCATCCTGACAGAAAATCAGGATGCAGGTCCTTATACCTTGTGTCGATTTTAATGAAACTTCGATCACAAAAAATATTCGAGATGGAATCTGCCGCTATGCCCACAGGGCTGTTGGTTTCCTTTATTCTGCTGCCTTGTTACCCAATAATGTCGAGTCTGACTCAAAGTCACAAAAGCGTGCGAAGTCTCTTTCTGATGTTTCTCACACATCCGTCAGTCGGTGTTAACCCTTCCACTAAATCCAGTACATTATGGGATAGCATTTTGTTAATTAACTGGGAAGGTATATACCTACGATTAGCTTATGCTCCCAACAATTTTCGAGATCTTTATACACAAGCAAAGAATGCTTCGAGAAAAAGTGAATCAAGGACATTGCGTTTGGAATTTTTAAAAAGTTATGAGGAGGATGAGCAAAACTATTGGGACTCTGTATCAGATGAGCTAGAGGTTTCTGCCCGCCATAACAATTGTGGAAAAGTTTACATTGGAAATGGAGTTTTATAAGCTTTACTTAAATCCTCAGGTTCATTAGCATTCTATTAAAACAAAACATGTAATCCAAATTCATTTCTTTTTTAATTCGTATCGTTTTTCTTTGGTGTAATTGTTACAACCTCTAGTCAGTTGTTTGGTGAACCAGATGTAGATGATGAAGATGTTTCGCCCGACTTTACCGACCCGTCTCTTGTCCAATCCAATTCGACTATTCAAAATACACCAGCCGATTCTGATTTGTCCAACACTCATAATTCCACTTATCATTCGTTGTCCAACGGTTCGAAATACGACACCATGATGAATGTATCCATGACGAATGATTCTTTCCAATCCCCATCGAACAACGCGCTCAATTTGCGTACTTGGTTTACTACACTGGCGACTATTCAATGGTCGGATGAATTTGCCCTATCGCAACGCTGTTCGGCTACTTCGATTTTGTTGGCCTGGCGTTTGTTTCATCAAGATGTCGTCACCCTTCTTACAATGCGCGACCTGTGGGTCGACAGGAAAGATCGTCGCCAACCAACTCCACTTGAAGCTGCGGTTTTGGATTTGGTTGCGACGTCGAATGAAATCGGTCAGTTTGTTTTCGTTGTAAGATAAACATTGGGCTAGTTTATAGCAAGGCAGAGAAAGATCTTGTTTAGACGTAAACAATGTAAGCATCGTTGTAAAGGATTAGCTGCATTGTTGGAATTTATGATTGGTGTAAAGTATTTACATGACAGCCAATTAAAAGGAGTCAACGTAATAGTTCAAAGGAATGTTTGTGCAACGTTCTATTTTTCAATGATGGCAATATTCCTGACTGTTCATCCTCCACGTGGTGCATCCTGGACTGGGTGCACTCAAGAATCTAGGCCAACACAGCAGGGACCGAGTGCACAGTGGCATAACTGGACTTTTCTTTTGATGAATGGGTCCAAGTATACACCTTGGGTACTTAAAAGCTGTTTTAAGGCATATAGCTATAGGCTAGAGGAAATAATCCTAACAAAAAATCAGGTGGCGCCGTCACAAGGATGCCGTTTACCATTCACGAAACTTGACTATTATTGTACGCTTGTAATACTTATTAGGCCATTGAATTCGATTGTACAAATATGGAAATAATGAAGAGGCGATTATGTCATCAACAGAATGAATGTACAAATGAAATAATAGTTTTGGCCTATCTTCGTTGCTGTAATTTTTAGAAATTTTATTTGTTTGTATTGTCGTCATTTTATTTTATTTTTCATTTTGGTTGGTGACGTGGTCACCTCTTCATTATTTCCCATATTTATACGACATGTAGAACGATCGATTTCGATGACTTGACAAGTGTAGACAAACGTGGAAGAATAACAAAGTTTCTTGGCTGGTAGACGGCATCCTTGTGACGTCGCCACTGTTTGTCCAAATGAATTATTTAAATGGGCGGGGTTTAACTCCATTTAATGTCAGCACACCTCAAGTGTCGTTCTTTAAGTACACACTGCAAAAGTTGACTTTTTTGCAGACGTTTTGGTTTCTTGGACTACCCTGAGTGATAATAACCGTTGGGGGATGTTTGTCCCCGATGATGATGATGAAATTGTTTCAAACGTTCAATTCTTTTTAGACACATTATTGATCCAAGTATCGTAGAACAATTGTCGTTCCAATTGTAATCATTTCTAAGGTGATTAAAATGTTTAAGATTCAAACTGTATCTTGTTGGCCACAAGGCCTTAACATTGCTGATTGGCATAATTTGTAGTTGTTCAAAATTCGGATGATGATTCGGCCAAGTTGCGAGATCAACGCCGACTTGATTTGGCCGGATGGCTGCGAATGTTTGTGGACAGTACGAATTCGTTGCAGAAACGGTTGAATAAAGAGCAGTCATCGCTGGTTTGGGACAAGGTATGTATATACATTATTATTATTATTATTCAATTATTATTTTTTGGTTGGTGACGTGGTCACCTCTTCATTATTTCCCATATTTATACATGTAGAACGATCGATCTCGATGGCTTGATAAGCGTAGACAAACGTGGAATGAATAACAAAGTTTCTTGGCTGGTAGACGGCATCCTTGTGACGTCGCCACTGTTCGTAAAGATTGACGAGGCCGCCTGATTTTTTGTCAGGGTTATCTCCTTTAGCCCAAGGGCTACATATGGTATACGTATACCTTTAGATACCTTTTAAGTATCCTGGGTGTATGCTCGCACCCACCCGCCGTAGCGGAAGCCCAGTTATACCGCTGTGCACTCGGACCCTGCTGTTATTAGTCTAGATGCCTAGGGGCACCTAGTCCAGGATGCACCACGTGGAGGACTAACAGTCAGGAATATTACCATCATTGGAAATTGAGACTTTATAAGCATTACTCAAATCCTCAGGATCATTAGCATGCCATATATATATATATATATATATATATATATATGATATTAATTTAGATATTATTATTATATATTATTGTTATATTTTATAACAATAATTTTTTATTAATTAACTGTTGTTTAAAATAACGTGTAGAATTTTACAAGCTAATGAGGAAGACATAGCAAAATGAACGAATTATAAAAGTGTTTGAATGTTTTTTTTTCGTTTGTGACGTGGGGTTACGTCGTCATTATTTGCCATATTTATACGGCATAACGAACGATCCACTTCGATGGCTTGATAAGCGTAAGAACAACGTAGAAGAATAGCGAAGTATCCTTGTGATCTCAGCGCTGTTCGTAAAGATTGACGAGGCCGCCTGATTTTTTGTTAGGGTTATCTTCCTTAGCCCAAAGGCTACATACGGTATACGTATACCTTAAGATACCTGGGTGTTTGCGGGAACCCAGTTATTTCGGTGTACACTCGATCCCTGTTACTATTTGAAGTGTCAGAGTGGTTTTGAGAATTAGAACTCTACGGTATTTACATAATAATGGTAGTAAAAAAATTATAACTTATATTTTTGTTGCAATTTATGAATGTATATTTGTTAAAGTAAATAATTTTTGGACGTGACTATTATTCTATGCAGTGGAAGAGTTGTATAATGTTGTTACCGATCTATTGGTATACGCTAGCACCCATTCAATGAACGGGAATCCAGTAAAACCCCCAGTTATACCGCTGTGCACTTGGTCTTTACCGTTACTAGTCTAGATGCCTTTTAGCACCTAGTCCAGGATGTACTACGTGAACGATGAACAGTAAGGAATATCACCATACTTGGAAAATGATATTTTATAAGCATTATTCCAATCCTCAGGATCATTAGCATCTTACTTGCAATAGATTGGGTGTTATAGTTTATAAAATTAATTTTGTTTAGGATCTTCAAACACATGTTTGGTATATTATTTATTTACCACGTTAAATAGATTATTGGCACTCCAGCCATAATAATAATGATAATTAGCATTTCATAATGTCAAATTGTAATGTTCTTGAATTTTTCAAGTCGATCTATATATATTTCAAGTCCTTCTCAATCTGATGATCAGAACGTTTACCAAATCCGTTTAAAATAGGAAACAAAGAACAAACTTGGGTACTATTTAGGGGCATTTGAATAATAATTCAACCTTAAATGATTACTCCAAGGTTCAATTTGTGCGTGGGATGCTAATGATCCTGAGGATTTGAGTAGGGGATGCTAATGATCCTGAGGATTTGAGTGATTTGGATGGTCTGAACCATTTAGTTATCAAATACACATTCTTTTAATGTAACATTTTATTTCTCATTGTGCCTTGCGTTTTTACCCAGGACGATTCGGCTGCTATGGATTTTGTCGCGTCGGCTTCAATCATTCGTTGCCATCTATTTCATTTGCCCCAATCCAATGATTTGACTCGGTTCAAAGTGAAGTCGTTGGCCGGCAATATCATTCCAGCTATTGCTTCGACTAATGCCATTGTCGCTGGATTGATGGTTTTGCAAGCAAATCATATTTTGACTCAAAGATATCATGTAAGTGCTGATTTTAAAAAAATTAATTTTAATATGTTTGATGGATATTTTGGTACCATGAACAGAATTTTTTCAAAGGCAACAACAACGACAGAGTTCTAATTTTAGAAATGTCAGATTCACCCGGTTTTAAGGTAACCAGGAGCACTGTACAGCTGTTTCACATCCTTAACTTTCGGAATCAACAGCAGCGCACACCCCTTTCAAAGTTTACATGCACATAAACTTGAACCCACGCCCTATCTGGTGTCAGGCCAGCGCCTGAAACCACAGGGCTATGGGTGGATGACCTTGGACCTGTAAATTTATTATTTACAGTGAATCTGATCAATTCTAATTGTCCAGTGTCCTTAAATGCTGCTACGTTACTACCGGTTTAGCAAATGAAAGAGCCATTTTATTAGGATTTTACCATATAGGACCTTGCATACTGCCAGTTTTAATAGCCTTATATAGCACAGTTCGGTTATATTTATTAATGGGTTCTTATTGTCATAGTACGTTTTTTGCATGCAGTTTATCGTCTAACAGGCCATTGGATAACAACAAGATGTAACTAACACTTTAGTAATATAATTGTCAACATGTAGTTTTCTTAATCTCCTTATGTAGTAGCATAAGGATTTAGTTTTTATAAATAAATGCTTTACATGATCACACCAGGTAAGTTTGCTATTCATGTTTAACCCAAGATACTTAATATTATTACAGGTACATATGTTTGATTTAATTTGAATGTTTTATTTAATTCTACTGTTTCTTTTGAACGCCTCGTTGTAAATTTAACCAGTTTGCATTTCGATAAATTTTAATTGAGATCAAAGTTGGTAGACCACTGTTTAATTTTATTGATCGAATTTTCAAATTCGTTTAGATTATTATTTGAAGAAATTTTTGTGCACAAGACTAGATCATCAGCAAATTTAAACAAATATGATGACTTCGGCACTTGCAATGGATTTACGTACAGTGAAAATAAAAATGGTAACAGTACTGCGTCTTGTGGAACTCCATTATTATTTTCTGTTAACTCTGATTTAAAAATTAATTAACGGTTGTAAAGCGAATACTTCCCTTGGACCTGATGGAATTAGTTGCAATTTATTAGAGCTCTGCATGCTAACCATTGCTCTATCATTATCTACAATTATAAGTTAATCAATTATGAATTATGAACTAGCTGATATTTTATTAATCACACCTATTCCCAAAGTTTCTGTTCCATTAACAAATCCAGAACATTATTGCCTGATAGCTTCAGTTATTTAAATTTTAACTAAGAAAATAATACCTGACAAACTTAAACTTGTATTTTTAAAATTTATGTTTACTACTTTGAATATTTTACGGGAAATATCTTTCAACGTCGACATAGTTTAGCGAAGCCAAACGCGTGGGCCCAGTCAGGTCCAAATCGAGCGCTGTACCGCTAGACTACCCCGGTATATTAGTAATCTTCTCTATCAACTTTCATACAAAAACAATTATTCTACATTAGCCTGTGTGACCAGTCTTTTTCAGTGCATCACTAAATAAAGGGAAATGCTTAGTATAGTGCCTGTTTTTGGATTATAAATCTGCTTTTAATAGTATTTTGACAGGAAAGTTAATACATCGTCTTGAACTACTAGAGACGGGTTACAAAATTATCTTTTAAAAAGAATATAGTATGTCCAAATTGATCGTAGTAAATCAAAGTTATCAGAATATCACAATATAGTTCCACAAGGCGCAATACTATTTCCGTTTTTATTTTCACTGTATGTAATTGTACTACAAGTTTCACTATCTTTACATTTGTATAAATTTACTGATTATTTGGTCCTGTACACAAACATTTTTTCAAATAATCATCTAAAATAATTTAAAAATTCTATTAATAAAATTGAACAATTTAAATCCATTAAAATGAAAGTTGGTTAAATTTATGAGGCGTTTAAAAGAAGTAATGGAATTAAATAAACCATTGGGTAGATAAATATATATCTACAATAAAATCAAGTATTTTGGAGTAAAAAGAAATAGCAAACTGTAACTGATGTAATCACGTAGAGCATGTATTTATGAAAACCAAATTATTATGCTACTAAGTAACAAGATTATGAAAACTAAATGCTGATAACTATGTTACTAGATGGTTCGTTACATCTTGTTTTTATCCTTTAATATTATATTGCTCACCTGTAATATTTCATGGTTTATTAAAACAGGATTATATTTTATTATTGTTAATTTAACATTTTAAATCCTGTATACAATTAGTAATAATAATACGATTAGTATTGATGATTGAAGAAAATAATACGTACCACCCACTAGATACAGTTTTGAACAATTCTAATGCTTTAGGAATAAGTAGGAGAACCTACCAATATTAATCAATACGAATACCGGTCTACCAAATGTACCCAGAGTATTACCTAATCTAGAATCAAACAAAATTGAGTTTGTAACATACCTATCACAGTACGATTGATTATACCATCCCAACCACACGTTTGTTTGTACCAATTCGTACATCCTACACCATAATGTAACTGTGCCTTACAATGACTCATTATATATATATATATATAAAATAATAAATAAATACGTATACCTTTAGATATCTTTTAAGTATCCTGGGTGTATGTTCGCACCCACCCGCCGTAGCGGAAGCCCAGTTAAGTATCCTGGGTGTATGTTCGCACCCACCCGCCGTAGCGGAAGCCCAGTTATACCGCTGTGCACTCGGACCCTGCTGTTATTAGTCTAAATGCCTATAGGCACCTAGTCCAGGATGCACCACGTGGAGGACTAACAGTCAGGAATATCACCATCATTGGAAATTGAGACTTTATAAGCATTACTCAAATCCTCAGGATCATTAGCATCCCCTTTCGGAATCATCAGGAGCGCACACCCCTTTCAAAAGTTACATGCACGTGAACTTGAACCCACACCCTATCTGGTCTCAGGCCAGCGCCTGAAACCACAGGCGCTTATCAAACCATCGTAATGGATCGTTTGCTATGCCGTATAATTATGGGAAATAATGAAGAAGTGACCACGTCATCAACCACAATGATTGAAAAATACGAAGGTTTTTTGCAATTCCAAAGCATTTGCTATTGTCGGTGCCAGTGTAACGATACAGCGCCCGACTCAAACCTGAATGGACACGGATTCAATCTCTACCATCGGCACCAAATATGGGCTCATGTTTGGCTTTTCTGAAATATCTACTACAGAAAGACATTTCATGTAAAACATTTATTATTCGTATATTCACTCAAATCGTTGGATGCATGTTAAATATAACTATTTTTCAGTCTATTCGATTGATTTCCTGGGTTTGTGATTTGACCAATGTGACATGTTCATTTTTTTTTTCATTTTCTTGTTGTCGATAATATGGAAACATTGGTGTTTGTTTTCTAGCTTGTACGAACCGTCTATCTTCATCGCCAGCCCACTGGCCGTACTGGTAGGTGTCGTCTAATTGTTCCTTGCCAACCGACTCCAATCAATCCTTCGTGTTTGGTTTGTAGTGACAGCGCGCGAAATTCCCAACTCCAGTTGGTTTGCCTGCCCGAAACTATGAGTTTGCGCAAGTTGCGTGATCAAGTGCTAGTAGCTCGTTTGGGGATGCTTGCTCCAGACGTCCAGTTAGTTGATCGCGGCATCATACTGATCTCGAGTGAAGAAGGAGAGACAGATGAAGGTGAGTTTGCTATTGTAGTAATCATCATTATTTATTTTGTTGGTGACGCAATCACCTCTTCATTATTTCTATAGTTGTACACAATACTAAGTGATCAATTTCGATAACTTGGTAAGCGTAACAAACGTAGAAAAATAACGTTTCTTATGACGGAATCACTGTTCACAATGTTCGACAAAGTTGCTTGATTTTTTTGGGATGTTAATGATCCTGAGGATTTGAGTAATGCTTATAAAGTCTCAATTTTCAATGATGGTGATATTACTGACTGTTAGTCCTCCACGTGGTGCATCCTGGACTAGGTGCCTATAGGCATTTAGACTAATAACAGCGGCTGGGTGCGAAGTTACACCCAGGATACATAAAAGGTATCTAAATGTATACGTATACCATATGTAGCCCTTGGGCTAAGGGAGATAACCCTTATAAAAAATCAGACACCCTTGTCAATCTTTGCGAACAGTGGCGACGTCACAAGGATACCGTCTACCAGTCAAGAAACTTTGTTATTCTTCCACGTTTGTCTACGCTTGTCAAGCCATCGAAATCGATCTTTCTACATGTATAAATATGGGAACTAATGAAGTGGTGACCACGTCACCAACCAAATGAATGAACTCACCTTATTCAATCCCCAACCTTTCTTATACCATTTCTAATCGTCCATTCCAAGAAGTGGCTTTGCCATCAACTTTTATTATAAAAGATACAATACTATATAATAATTAAAGAAAATATCAGCTGGTGCAAAATCGAAAATTGAGTAAAATTATTAACATAAAATACAATGTTAAATATTAATAAAAATACGGATCATATACAATGTTTTCAGTTACCAAATAACGAACTGTATTACAAACTACAAAATATTCAATAATCAATATAATCGCTTTTCTTTTTAATCAGCTGATCCAGGCTGTTTTAAATACTGTCGATGACAAATGCTCAATTTCAATGTACTTATTGGTGTTGCTCTTTAGCATACGGAAAATAATATTCAGTAACGTTTTTATCTGGACTGTTAGGTGGTAATTGAATAAAGGAAACGTTTTTGATTTTAGCCCATTTACTGTCTAAATGTAAATACCAAACAAATAAAGTGAACCCAGATGTTAGCTTGTTGGATGTATGACGTGGGGCAATGTCCTGGAAAACAGTAGTGACTCTCGTGTGAAGGTGCTGCATTTCATAATAAAAACATCCTTCATAACTGAAACAAATGTTTCACTATTTACACTTAATACCAAACCAACACATTTTGCCAATTTTTTTGGTGAAAATCCTTCATTTTTCAATTCTTTAATTATATGATATTCAGTGTCATTAAGACAATAATTAGCTTTTATAGCACTACATTGTTCATTTTACAAACCACGCAAACAGATAAGCAAACGAGCGGATAAGCACAATCTCAAGGTCAAACGAAAATGATTATTAATTCGGTTAAACAAACACATTAAAAAAATTGATTTCAACTCTTTTTAAAATTATTTTTTATATGTAAAATAAAGTAATCACGTGCTGGTTTTGATATGTACTAGGATGTTACAATTAGTTATTGTTTATTTTTAATGAAATTAAACACACAAATTAATAATAGGCCAATTATTATAAAAATGATATAACTTCAACTAATGTTACTTGCTGCTAATTGTATTGTATTTTTGTAATTGTACATATTTTTTTGTGTGCTGAAAGCTACTCTTACTGAAGTATTTCATTCATTTCATTTTGGTTGGTGACGTGGTCACCTTTTCATTATTTCCCATATTTATACGACATGTAGAACGATCGATTTCGATGGCTTGACAAGCGTAGACAAACGTGGAAGAATAACAAAGTTTCTTGGCTGGTAGACGGCATCCTTGTGACGTCGCCACTGTTCGCATAGATTGACGAGGCCGCCTGATTTTTTGTCAGGGTTATCTCCCTTAGCCCAAGGGCTACATATGATATACGTATACCTTTAGATACCTTTTAAGTATCCTGGGTGTATGTTCGCACCCACCCGCCGTAGCGGAAGCCCAGTTATACCGCTGTGCACTCGGACCCTGCTGTTATTAGTCTAGATGCCTGTTGGCACCTAGTCCAGGATGCACCACGTGGAGGACTAACAGTCAGGAATATCACCATCATTGGAAATTGAGACTTTATAAGCATTACTCAAATCCTCAGGATTATTAGCATCCTCAAGTATCTAGGGCAATAACCATAATAATCTATGGAAGTAGTTTTTAAAATATACTTTTTACTCCGATTCGACATTTTTAAATAAATGTTTCTGAGTAAATATAAAGGAACGATTAAGTACTTTACATTATTTTTAATTCTTAATATTTATTTTTACCAAATAAACAATCGGACAGAACAAATTAATTTGGATTTGTACTCTTATAAATTGGTTCAGTATCCGTTGTATATATATATATATATATATATATATATATATATATATATATATATATATATATATATATATATATATATATAATATCATAATAATATAATAATAGTTTAACTATATAAGTAACAGAAACATGAGTAATAATAATAATAATATATATATATATATATATATATATATATATATATATATATATATATATATATATATATATATATATATAGTTCCATGTTGAGTATTATTGACAACTATGTTTATTTTATTTTATTTTTCATTTAGCAACTTTGGATAGCACCTTCGCCGATTTTCATATGGTTCATGGAAGTCGTCTGGAATGTGAAGATTTTCACCAAGATTTTTCCGTTTATTTGAATGTATCAACCTGCAATTACGAATCGTTCAAGTCGAACGGTGATCACGATTTGAATGACGATTGGTTCATTGTGGGCGAAAAAGCTATCGGGTTTGGAGATGCGCCGAACAATGGATCAATTCAAAATACTAATTGTCAGTTTCTTTCATTTTCTAATCGAAACATGTTTCAATTCGGTGTACATTGTAACTACAATTGACTTTACACAACTGCATCATCAGTGTAGAAAGGAAAGGCGGATGTAGGATGTTATATTGATTTAATTCCGAGATTCGTTGGGTACAGCATACAAATATTGACTATTGGTGTGGGAAAATGGAAGTAGTGTGATATTTTGTAGCATCCTGCTCTAGTTACTTATTTCAGACATAGCTGTATACCTAAGATGATACTTTATCAATACATATGAAGTAACATTATTCGCAAAAATAACTTCTAATTATAATATGTAACATCAATTCTTACAATAAAGCATAATACTACCATTTACTAAAACTTAAATTAAAAACACATAAGTTTATTAAATAAAATACGTGGAGAAAAAGTTACAAACTTAATAATGTCAACAATTTAAGTAATACTTACTGTCTTTTACAACACCTGCCAGTCGTTTTCAATCTCAGTCTAACAAGAAACCCTTTGAAACTCGATTTTTTATAACATAAATAATATTCTCCATAAGAAATACGTTATTTTACAACTTGTTAACCTACTCTTCAGAAGCACAAAATATACAATTATTAATGACATTTGAATCCAGGCTGTAGAGGATTAAATGTATCAAGGTACATTTTTTACTTAACAAGGTTTTCGCAGTCTAAGTAGGTTGAAAATATTAAATAAATTGTAAGTATTTTAAAAATAAAACTCTTGATATGAATCTTTAACTGGTTAATGTTACATTGACAATTAACAACTGAAAACCTCGGTTACGATGTTAACACGATCGACTTCGATGGCTTGATAAGCGTAACAAACGTATAGAAGAATAACAACGTTTTTTGGCTGGTAGACGACATCTTTGTGGCGTCGCCACTGTTCACAAATATTGACGAGGCCGCCTGATGCTTTGTCAGGGTGATCTCCTTTACCCCAAGGGCTACATATGGTATACGTATACCTTTAGATACCTTTTAAGTATCCTGGGTGTAGCGGAAGTCCAGCTATACCTCTGCACTCGGATCCTGCTGTTATTAGTCTAGATATCCAGGGGCATTTAGTCCAGGATGCACCACGTGGAGGATGAACAGTCAGGAATATTACCATTATTCAGCATCTTCAGGATTATTAGCATTCAAAAGGAAGCGACCTTATTAAACTAAGCACTATTCACCAATCCATTTTGTGTTAGGTATCCGCACAAATTGAGACTTTATGAGCATTACTCAAATCCACAAAATAATGATGACTAACAACTGACATATTTTAACATCATAAATATAAGTTTACTTTTTTCGTATCCATTATAGGTACAGTTCGACAGTCCGAAGTTGTCAAACGCAAATTAGACAACGACGTGGCGTTTTTGTCAACTCATTCGGCATCGAAAAAAGTGAAACTAGACACAGGCGTTGGATCGCAGTCGGCTGGACCTGTCGATCTCGTCGTTGACGATGATGATGACGACGACTTGACCATTTTGGATTGAGATGGGTGTCTGTGTTGACTACTCGACACTATCGACGTTTGACATGACAATTAATACCATTTTCTTTTTATTATTTGTTTTACCGTTTGGGCAGATTTCGAAATAAAATTGAATTGCACAATACACATTTGCCTTTTTCCCCTATTACACGTGGTTTGCTTGTTTTTGATGTTAGACAGTGGCATGATATAAATGTAAAAAAAAGCTATCTACTTACTTTTGGCAATTTATTTACACCATAATGTTAACTCACAAACATGTGCTTTAAGGGAATCCCGGCAGTGTAGACGTGATTGTACCGCACCGACGTGTCTACATTTGATTGTGTTTCGGTTGCATCAATTGGGTACTAGGAACAACAACAATACATAAAGGTTAGTGGCAACGCCTAGCATCTCGAATAATTTCTTTCCATTATTTACAGTTTTCAGAGGCGTGTAGGGATATGTCAGTCCAACCGACTTAGCCATTGTTTCCAAGATAGTGTGAAAATCGTCACGAACAGCATCTGTCCAAGTACGCTTTCCTCTTCCAGTTGGCATTTGGACATGCCAAGCTTACGATACGTGGGATGGCATCAGGATTTCTACGAAGAATGTGTCCAAACCAGCGCAATCTTCGTTGTAGTGCCAATGGTAAAAGATTGTGTCATGTGTGTCTGAGGTATTTTGCTTTACATTTGTCAAGCGACGATGTCTGACTGTAAGAGCATACAGAAGCACTGTGGCTACTTTATTAACTAGAAATAACGGAAGTCATGAACAGGCATGTTTATAGGTTGGTGGGACATTTTATGTAGAAGCGTTACAATTATTGCTTTGTAGTTATTAACTACATATATTGTGAAATCTTACACTTGTCAATATTAACAATTTTTTGTGATTTATGTCAGATTTGATCAAATAATGGCGATGTCTGTTCAAAGAACTTTGGCAATTTTGAAACCTGATATTCAACGAATTGTTTGCTATCGCAATGTAAGATTCCAATTTTGTTGTTGTTGAATAATGTATATGTTAGGACGGTAGATGATAAAACCAATCAAGGGAAAAGGAATTTTAAGAAATTGTATTGGTCAACCTCCGTGAGTGAGTGTGAGTCACGTTGGTGCATTCTTCTATCAAAAGGGGGATTGTTTCATCTTGAAAATGTATATGACGTGGAAAAATCAATATTTAGATAGCACTATGCAATTTGTGTTGCGTCATCGTGCAAATTTGGTCACACTTTTTGAAACTTTTCCATTCTTACGAGTAATCACATACTTACACAAAAGGTTATCTAACTCCTATTGGCTCTTTCTTTCGCAACTTTTTGCCTTGGTTATCGTTAGGACGACACCAAATCACGATCGATAAGCGACTCATCGGACGAATCATAATGAAGTCCGATTGTGTGACGGACATAATATACCCACTCCGATATATATGTATGTTATGTGTAATCTCGAATATTTGATTCTGTGTTCGTATTTAGAACCCTGGGGCTAGTGGCTTAGCAAGTTAAAGTATTCAGATAATAAGTAACTCAGTTGAACGCTAGTCCGCCCAACACCCAGGCATAATAGTATATTTTTAAGATTGGCTATTCGTCGAGGCATGTAAATATTTTAGTACAATATGATTACCATAAAACATTATTATCATTATTATTATTATTATTATTATTATAGACAATAAGATAACAATTACAGCCAAAAAACGGTAAATGTACGTCATACCATTTTTAATTGTTTTTAATTGGTCGAAATTTGAGTAAATTTTATTGGATGTGGGTTCTGTTCTTTGATTGGTTTATTTTCTAGTTAGGCTGTAATTGGATATTTTGAGCACTATTTAATGTAAATTTTTTACTCTCGCCTCATTTTGCAGTTGGTGCACCGGACTGGACGTATTTATTACAATTAGGAGGTGAAAAATGCTATTCACGCTTTTAAAACAAATACCAACCCCTACTGAAAATAGACACATTCACACTGAAACCATTTCTATTGGTCCAAATTATGATCATAAAATTTTATAATTTTTTTGTATGACGGTTAACAATTGCCCAAAAAACGACAACAACAAAGTCCCATAATTCAAAAAGAACATGAGATAACAAAATCTTTTCATGTATTAGAGCATTTTGCCAAACGTTTTGTTTGATCCCCTCATGAAACATTCATTTCAATTAGGTCTTGCCGAATAGTTCTTAGCTAAGTTTTCTGTGGTCTACCTCAACCTTTCTTTTACCATTTTCGATCGTCTATTCCAAAACCGTTCTTGCTGGTCGTTCGGGCGCAGTAAATGTAGAATTTGATCAAGTAATTTTCTTCGTCTAATTGTAATGATGTCATGGAGTGAACGAGAGTCAGTTCTTTTCATGATCTCATCATTTGAAATGTGATCGCGCCAGGTAATCTTTAAAATACTTCTAAGACACCGGCGATAAAAAACATCCACTATCTTATCAATCTTTTCTGTTCGCTTCCACGTTTCATTCTCATATATTGCCGTAGGAATAGAAAAAAGCAAAGTAAGATAATTATATGATTTTTGTTACTTCAGACTGCATCAAGTCTATGAAACATTTTTATCCTATACAAATATAACTATTATCAATCGATATGGTTTTTTAATAACACAATTTTGATGATAATTATTTTTTGTAATTTACCAATATCGCATTTCTCTTTTATTTTTTATGTTGTATAAACCAAAAAAGTACACGGAGAATATTATGGAACAAGCAAATTTGAAAATTGTTCACTATGAAATGTTTTACATTAACCGTAATCGTGCCGAACAATTCTATATTGAACATAAAGGTATGATAAAGTATTTATATATCGAGGAGCTTGAAATAAGAATATTGTTTTGTGAATGTACTTTTCTGCTTAAACTACACGTTTGGTTCCACACGACATTTGTTCCAATTACTTTTTCCATGCCAATTTTGGCCTAGTTTTAAGTGTTGCCATCTTTGGGCGCTTTTCGTTTTTCATTGCCAAAAGCTATTCTTGATGACAAACATAGAACGAATTCAGGTTGTTTTTTCATCCAATTGTGACGGTTTTATGTAATACAGATAAAATGTCCGTTTGTGTCATGATTTCATTGTTCAAAATATGTTTACAATACGCCGTGTTTTTTGACAATTAATGCACAATCCAACGTGAGAACTTATGTTTCAGGCATCTGTCGTTATTTTTGGTTTTTAAACCGATATTATTTCACTGTTTAAATCGACTTATTTACCACGGTTTCAATTGATACCGCACGGCGGACAAATTCATTGACAGCGTAACAATAAACTAGATTAACGGTAGAAGCAGGAATTGTGATGAAATGCATTTGTAGTTTGACAATTTCAAATACAGCACAATGACCGTTTTTGGTTTTAACTAAAAGTTCAGTGGTGAAAGCACATGACATTTATAAACTTCAGCTATAATCCGTATATTGTTAAAATGTTTTACATAGATTGTCAACTTGAAATGGACTTGACTGTATAAGCTATTACCGAAGCTTTGAAATTGTTCAGTGATGTGACGTTAACTGTGAGTATTTGTTCAACGTCAACTTCCTTCTTTTTGTATACCCACTTATTACACTTAAAGATGCTTGTACCGTATTGTATCAATAGTGTAAATTGGTTGATAAAATATCGTGTCATGAGCAGGTAACAAGATTACTCTACATTCATTGTTATATATATATATATATATATATATATATATATATATATATATATATATATATATATATATATATAATACAAAACCTTTTTGCTCTAAAAATAAGCATTGGGCAATAAGACAACAATTACAGCAAAACAACAACAAAGTCTCGTTGGCATTGATAATTCTACAAATCGAAGATTGAGCTTCCTTTCGGCTTTTACTCAATCCTGTCATCTGTGTGTAACTCTGTCATCCAGATACGTGCGATCACTTCTTTCCCGTTGTTTGCCGGAATGGCATCCTTTTATTGTTTTCGTAGCAGTATACATGTTTTACAGAGGCCAAACCCTCCTCTTTTATCCAACCTTGGGACTGACTGGATTGAATTATTTCTAATCCAAACTATTCAAACTCGATTTTATAGAGCGATAATTGTCATTTGGTCATTATGCAATAGTTTGTCTGTAGCCGCTATTGATCAAAACTGTTTCATTAGTTTTTCGTGTTTTATTTATTGAAATTTTATTAATGGACATTTTAGTCATTCATTTATTTTGGTTGGTAACACGGTCATCTCTTCATTATTTTCCACATTTACACGGCATAGCAAACGATTTACTTTGATGACTTGATAAGCGTAACAAAGTTTCTTGGCTGGTAGACGGCGTCTTTGTAATGTCGCCAGTGTTCGCACAGGTTGATGAGGCCGCCTGATTTTTGTCAGAGTCATCTCCCTTAGTCCAACGGCTACATACGGTGTACGTTTACCTTAAAACACCCTTTAGGTGTTCCGGGTGTATGTTTACACTCAGCTGCCATAGCGGAAGTCCAGTTGTACTGCTGTGTACTCGGTCTCTGATGTCATTAGTCTAGATGCCTAGGGGCATCTGGTTCAAGATGCACCACGTGGAAGACGAACAGTCAAGAATATTGCCATCATTGTAAATTGAGACTTTATAGGCAATACCCAAATCCTCAGGATCATTGGCATCCATAGCTTTTTAGTCCTTTCACTGAGAATTTATATAGATATTTTGTCTATTTTGGTTAATTACTTTTTGGAAGAGTTCTATTCCTTTCAAACGATTAGATTCCATTTAATTAAGTTATTGGTGCATTTTTAGTTTCAAACAGCTGTTTTATATTTTACAGAATCTAGGACATTATTTTTTACAAGTCTTTAATAGGGGCATATAATTGAACCTACATAGTGTTAAGTGTGACATGGCTTCTTATAAGTTTTCATCCAACGCCGTGATTATGGCATATTTCATTTCCGGAATACAGAGTTGACACTTTTTTTGTGTGTAGTATGCCCTTGATCTATTCAACGCATCATAGATTGTTTGCATCGTACTCTATTATTTATTTATTTATTGATGTACTTTGTAACTGTTTATTTCAAAACAATATGTCCTGATTCCATGTGCATACACGAATAGAGGTTTTTACGAAATTTTTTTCACGTTTTTTGGTTTTTATTGATTTCTGTCATGCGTTCTTGTCCATTCTGCTAGTTGTTGTTTCTGTGACACCAGGGTACTATCCGACTTACTCTGTGCTTTTAACGAATGTCCCCCTTAAACATCCAATCACTGTTAATGGTAATCCTTTCCCGGTGGTTAATAAATTTACGTACCTAGGCTCGGTCATAGATTACGAAGGATCCAACTTTTCAGAGATTGGACGTCGTATTCGCCTCTACTGCAGCTTGTGGATGCAACCGTTTAATAACTAATAAAATATTTTAACCATTTTTAGATATTTGTAAGACACTTGACATTCATTAGCAATAACACAAGAGAAAGACGATTAAAGTAGATTTTACAAAGATTGCCCACTTATCCAGTCAAATTAGCTATGGAAACCCATCCATTATCCGGATGGAAAAGAAACCGTGTGGTCATTTGGACTGACATTGTAGCACGCAAATTCAGTCTTTTTATTAATACTAAGCCCTCTTGTCCAAATGAATGATTTAATTGGGCATTCGTCTGTAGTTAATAGAGATCAGTGGAAGGATTCAATTTGGCATTTAATTAAAGTTTTAAAATCAGCGTATCTCAAGTGTTGTTCAATAAGGGCACCTTGCAGACTTTTAGACTATTCTCGGCGATAGTAACCGGTGGGGGTTGCTTAATCCCTATGAGTGATGTTGATCATTTTTCTTAACTGATCTGACTATGACAAACTTCTTTGTTTATGATAGTGAACGTTTAATTGTAATAAATTACTAATTAATTGTGAATCACTGTTACAATTTCATAAGCAATTTTTGTTTTAATTCTTTTTTAAAACCAATTGTATTTTTGTAGTGTTTTTCTAATACATGTCATTGAGTTACTGCTTTAAAAAATGTAAAGGTTGTGTTCAAACACTTATACATATTTGTTTATTTTAGGCAAATTTTTTTATAATCGTCTCGTAAACCATATGATTAGGTAGGTTAAATTATGTCAGCAGGTATGTTTTGATTTTGTTAATTCATCATAACGATTTATTTTTGTATTGGTAATTATTTGTCACAATGTGAATTAAGATGCTAATGATTCTGAGGATTTGAGTAATGATGGCGATATTTCTAACTCTTCCTTCTCAACGTCGTGCATTTAGGACTAGGTGCTGAAAGGCAGGGACCGATTGGACAGCGGCATAATTGGATTCCCACTTTAGCGAGTGGATGCAATTATACACTCAAGATACTTAAAAGGTATCTTAAAGTAGACGTATACCATATGTAGCCGTTGGGCTAAGGGAGAATAACCTTGACAAAAAATCAGGCAGCCTCGTTAATTTAAACTAAAATGTATATATATTTTTGTTTTCTAAAACACTTGAGGGTCTTTGACAATAACATATTAAGATTGTTATATTTAACGTGGTTTAGCGGTACAGCGCTCGAATTTGGACTCCGGTGGGTATGGGTTCGAATCCCATCACCGGCACTAAAATGCGGGCCTACGCGTTCGGCTTCGCTAAAATGCCTACTGCTGAAAGATGTTTCTTGTGTAAACATTCAAAGTTGCAAACATAAAATAAATTAATTAATTAATTAATTAATAATCTCAATAGCCAACTAAGGTATTTGTACTTCACACTTGGAAACTTATTTTCAAATGTTTTGACAAGTTCACATATAGTTTAATTTATTCATTTTGGATGGTGATCACGTAATCGCCTCTTCATTATTTTCCATATTTATACGGTTTATGAAACGATCGATTTCGACGGCTTGATAAGCGTAACAAATGTAGAAGAATAACAAAGTTTCCTGACTGGTAGATGGGCATACTTGTGACGTCGCCACTGTTTACAAAGATTGACGATGCTGTTTTCGCCCAACGACTACATATGGTAATGTACACCTTAAGATACCTTTCAAGTATTTCGGGTATATGCTTGCACCCACCTACCGTAACGGAAACCCAGTTATTATACCGCTGTTCAGTTTAATATTATATTGTCTGAAAAGTGTTGGATTTCAGTTTGTGTTTTGCACTAAATTTTAGCGGTCCAATCGGAGTCTATGTGCTCGAAGGTTTGAATGCAATTTCCGTCTGGCGTGGACTGTTAGGATCAACCAAGGTTTACAGGTACGGCTTGTTATGATTTTTGTAGACAGCCTTGATTTCAGACTCATAAAACATTGAATTATGTTTGCTCAAACGATTATGAGTTTTGTTAGAAGATTTGAAACAATCATTAAATATTTTAATAAAAACGTAGGTAACGCATTTTCTTTTGTAAAATTATGTTATTTTAGCTACTTAATATTGATTTCAGTAGCAATTATAGAATTAAAATTTAAAACCGTTTGCTTTGTGTAAGATGTTTTCTGCGGAATAAATTAAATATTAAATTAGAAAAGAAAAAAGTGACTTTATATTGACAAAAAATATTGTTTTTAAGACATGAAAAGGTATGTTTACTGTTTGTATTCTATTTTGTCTTTCTTCATAGTACCGTTGTGTTTGAACCCAATACACTACGTGGTTGTTTGGGCTTAACGGATACACGTAATGGTTTTCATGGTTCTGGTAAATTAAATTTTTAATTTTGTTTAACTTTGCTAACATTGCTGATGTTTTGTTTGATTGGCAATTTGTTATAATCATTATACGTTTAATGTAACATTTAAAATCATAATGTTATTCATTTTGGTTGGTGATCACGTTTTCACTATTTCCCATATTTATACGGCATAGCAAACGATCGATTTCGATGGTTTGATAAGTCTAACAAATGTGGAAGAATGAAAAACAGTTTCTAGCTGGTAGACGGCATTCTTGTGACGTCGCCGCTATTCGCGAAGTGTGACGAGATCGCCTGATTTTTTGTCAGGGTTATCTCCCTTAGCCCAAGGGCAACATATGTTATATGTATACCTTAAGATACCTTTTAAGTACCCTGGGTGAATGTGTGCACCTACCCGCTGTAGCGGAAGCCCAGTTAGTCCACTGTGCACTCGGACCCTGCTGTTATTAGTCTAGATACCTAGACGTTTTGTAAGTAAGCAAGTGATTAATTTAATGAAAATATGATCATGGTGTAGATATTATGATATGTATAATTTACCGTTATTGTGGTACTTACTAGTGTTGAAGACAATCTTTATATTATTAAATATTGAAGATGCAATGGTGATTGTAAAATATGCTAATAATAAATTTTTCTCCACCACAAAAATAATACAATGTGTTCAATTTTTTTTAAATTTTAGACTCTATGGAAACGGCCCAAAAAGAAATTAGTTTCTTTTTCCCACATTTTCAAATAATTTGACTCAATTGTTCTTCGATTTTTGGTCGATTTGTTTTCTCCTAGTTTGACTATTTCAATTGCGGCGGGCAAATAACAACAACATAGATCAATTATTATGTTTCATATCGATGCAATATCCGATGTAAAATAGAATTTGACATAGATTTAACAATATTTTACATGTTTGTGAATATACATGCCAACTGTAGGTTGTGCTTGTGATTGACCTCAACTTCAATTATGTTTTTTATATAATGTGTAGAATTTGTACTTTTTTGGCTTATTTTATAATTGTGTAATTCATATATTTGGGTTGAAATGGGATGCTAATGATCCTGAGGATTTGAGTAATGCTTATAGTCTCAATTTCCGATGATGGTGATATTCCTGACTGTTCGTCCTCTACGTGGTGCATCCTGGATTAGATGCCCCTAGACATCTAGACTAATAACAGCAGGGTCCGAGTGCACAGCGGTATAA
>JAKXYG010001224.1:0-11903 GCA_025895645.1 Cardicola forsteri | reverse complement strand
TTAATCTGCCGTACAAAAATAGAAATAATGAAAAGATAACTACGTCAACAACTACAAAATAAGGAATTACTTTAATAATCCCATTTTCATCGCCAGTTACCCACCGACTATGGTCTAGTACGAGCAAACTCGAAATAGGCGATCTATCGTGAGCATTCAAATGTGTCCACAACCTTTGTTGCGTTTCAATATCGTGCAATTTCAAGCCGCTTTGTTTCGAAGCCGAAATGACATGGTTGGGCGATTCGTGGAAAAACGACAAACACCGAATCGTCTTGTGCCATCGTTTTCGAACAACGGGCTTTGTTTCATCCGAATAATTGTATCTACAATGCAAATTGTTGCCATGTATTATGCATGTTGCTTACATCCAAACTCGGCCACTGCACGTTCCAACAGCGAGAAAGGTGACGCCATTAAATACGGTAAAATCTAAACAACTGATACCATCCAATCCGATTTTTAATTGGAGACTGGAAGATGTAGACATTGTGAGACCTAACCTAAATTGTAACAACAAATAAAAAAGCTCAAAAGTAAATGTCATATAAGAATTTAAGCTCTAAGTTAAAAACTAAAAAGCGATAACGCAAAAGTTGTGATTTCAAAATCTGATACTTAAGCAACGGATGCTGATGATCCTGAAGATTTGAATAATGCCTATACAAAGTCTCCATTTCCAATAATGGTGATATTTCAGACTACTCTTCATCCACATGGTGCACCGTGGATTAAGTGCCCCTAGGCATCTATACTAATAACGGTAGGGACCAAGTGTACAGTTGTATGACTGGGCTTCCGCTATAGCGGATGGGTGAAAGCATACATCCAGGATACTCAAAGGGTATCCTAAGGTTTATGTATACCGCATGTTGTCTTTTGGCTAAGGGAGAAAACCCTGACAACAAACTAGGCAACTTCGTCAATCTTTGCAAAGATTGGCGCCGTCACAAGGATGCCGTCCACTAGCCAAGATAATTCGTTATTATTCTACGTTTGTTACGTTTATCAAGCCATCGAATTTGATCGTTTTACATGCCATAAGTATGGAAAATAATAAAGTGGTGACCACATCACCAATCAAAATGAATGAATATTTAATCATTGTGACACTAAATTCAAGTATAACAAAACCTGAGCAAAATCAAATTATTAATTATAAAATGACCATTTTAAATATAACACTGTTCTGTAAGTCTGTACAATGTACGTGCGTAATGTGTATTAATCAAAAGTACCTTTACTATATAAAAATATTGCACCAAGTATATTTTACTATATGTTGTTCCCAATTACAAACCAAAAGTTACAACTTCTATTGAATCTTAATTATTACCATAGAAATAGGAAATAAAGTTTGAAATATAAGGGAGAATTTAACAATAGAAAAAATTAGGAAATAAAGATAAAAAATGGAGAAATATAGTACAAAAGTTAAAAATTAGAAAAAGTAGTAGCATTTCATCAGCTCACGAAACTGAACAATGATCTAAGGATACTAATCTTTTTATTTATATATTTGTGTTTGCTATTTTGAGTGTTTTACGGGAAACGCATCTTTCAGCAGTGAAAATTTTAGTAAAGCCGAATGTGGGCCCGCTAAACGTAAAACGGTCAATTTTACGATAAAGCCTTCTGAGCTACGCGCACAACTTAAATTTTCGATTCAGCTCAAAAATACGACCATAAACTCTAGTAATTATTTTAAGTATCATGGGGTCAACTTAAATAATAAATAACTTGATCTAATCACTTAGATCTAGTATTCGCAAAGACTAGGCATCTTTGTTATCATATAAAAAGATGAAAATCGCTTACCAACAAAACAATCAGTTTATACTTTAAGTGGTTCTGTATTACTCGTCAGTTATATACCCAGATTTGTTAAAAAAGATCTTGTTATTTTAAAAAGATGTACCACTATGATAGCTAACTCAGTAAACACCACACATTTATAAATCATCAACAAAATAAATCAGGAACACCTTAAGAATTGTAATCTAATAATTCTGATAATTCGTGCATTCCTTATTTAGAAAGATATTTAACCAACTCCGAACTCATAAAGAATGAACTGTTCTTGTGTCTTTTAAATATCAATTGTGTTGTGATGTTTTCATTTCAAAAATTGTTTATCTGTTTATTATTTACTTTGTACAGTATTTCTCTTTCCTTCTGTTTCATCGTCTTTTTTATTCCATATTTTGCATGCTATAATGCTGAATATACTTCTGAACTATTTAAGCTGACTAATTATAATTGTAAAATACATAGAAACAGAGTAATAATTAAAAAAATTATATTGCAATGCAAAAACAGTAATAATCTTCATAATATATAAAAAAATGTTTAAAACAACACCCTTTTTAAGTGACATAATAAATACAACTAATTATATTATTAAAGAAATGCAACATAATACTATAATAACAGTGAAAATTCTTCCAATAATCAGAGGTTAGGAACACGTATCCTATAAATTCTTAAATAAAAGAAATCTAAAAATAAACTTAAAATGGTTATCCAGTTTAGTTAAAAAGGCAATTCCTATTTTGCATATTTTAGAAAACTGTATATATGAGAAAACTTATCAGATCATAAACAGGATAGTGCAAAATTAAAATATTACTTTTAATCCTCGGTTCTCAATATATATAAATGTACTAATATATCTAGTAGAGATATGGAGTATAGCAACAAAAACTAATCAGCAATGAAGACCAGAAGACTAAAAGAAATCGATAAAAGTAGTTTCTACTAGATATCAGTGTTGTAGTAGACAAATTTATAAAAAAAATTCAAATAAAAATTATACATTAGTTAATTTCAACACGTTATAATCAATAACTTATCAACCCACTGGGCAATATATTGACTTAAAACAATAAATCAATCACGATATTAAGTACACATGTTTTCCAAGGTCAATAATAATAATTTTCGAAAATGAAAAAAAAACATTTTAATTAATTTAAAAAATGTATTACTTAAATATTATATTTTAAATTTATAAACATTTAAATATTTTTTAACAAACGTATTTTTTTAAAATTAAATAAAACTAAAAATAATTCGTAATAATGTATATATATATATATATATATATATATATATATATATATATATATATATATATGTGCATCTGCAAATATAGTTTTATTTTTTATTATTTTTAAATAGAAAGTAATAATGATACAATATTATTATCATAAAGTTCACAAAACCCGGCCTCAAATCCAATTGAGAAACAACGGTAGCTTAAATCGAAAATTGGCAATCTAATTTTGTAAAAAAATACTAATACAAAAGCATTTAAAAAATAAAATTCTATTAAACTCAAGAGTAGAAGTAAAAGTAGCATTATTCCGAATACAGGATTAGGTAAAATCCAAATATAATTTCAGCATTCAAAATATACAATTTTTAAAACCAATAAAATAGATTAATCTGGTTGTTAATGTTTTTTAAAAAAGGTTTTAATGCAAATAAAAAATAAAAATTATAAAATAAGTAAATGGAACATTAAAAAAATTATGGTAACATTTAAAATGACATTTTATGCATGATTACAGTTGGTTAATGCATCTCACATGTTTGTCGTAGACACTAGATTTTATGTTTTTAATTTTCAATAAATAATAATGTAAATTATAGTAAAAACAGCAATTGTTGTACGTCATATAATTTGAGTAAATTTTATTAGATGTGGGTTCTGTTCTGTGATTGGTTTATTTTCTAGTTAAGCTGTAATTGGATATTTTGAATACTATTTAATGCAAATTTTTTTGCTCTTGCCTCATTTTGCAATGGCGTTAGTTGGTGCACCGCACTGAACTGGACGTAGTTATTCCAATTAGAAAGAAGTAAAAAATGCTATTCACGCTTTTAAAACAAATACCAATAGTGAGTTTTATCACTGTGTATCTGAACTAAACTATGGAGAAGTTGAAGGATTTCCATACAAGAAAGTTTTTTACATATGCACTTTTTACCAAAAGCGAGAATCTCAAAGTACCGGACTTCGTAAAACCAAGTAGCTTCATTTTTATGTAATTTCTTGTACAATTAAAAATTTAAATTGTTCAGCACGGTTAAACTGAGGAACGATAAATATGTTATAGCCGCACCGAATTCAAAGCACGAAAACACATGCTCAAGTAAAGAAATTGCAATTGATCCTGACAGGAGAAGGCTATCCAAGAAGGAGGAATTTGAAAAAGAAGTCATAACGAGGGATTTGTATAATCTTCGGTAGAAATTGGGTCACAGTACGATAAGATTTAACCTAATTTTTAGAAATTGTAAACCCTGGAAAAACGCTGACCCGTTTAAAGGAAGAAGAATTAGTGGCACTGTACTTTGTATAAATGGGCTTACGTTTTGGTGAATAATTATGCAGACAAGAGATTATTTTGTATTTTTTGTAGTGTAATCTAAATAAATTTTATTATATTGTGTTTATTTTTTGTTTATTACAAAAATTGAGGAATATTTGCGATTGTTAGAATAACAGTAAAATGGGAAATTGTTTGATTGTCTAATTAATGTCCTAAGTTAACGCGTGTGATAAAACAGGCTCGAATAAGTAACTAAAATCGGATATTTTATGCAGCCATTACTTTAGAATCCTGAACTCACTACTGTTGCCTCAAAATAACACTAGTATTATACTTATCCATCTCAGTTTCTATAAAGATCGACCTCGTTTGTAAAGAAAGCATTATTTGACCTGATGTATGTAAAGTATAAGCAACTCTTTCCATTCATTCTACCCAATTGCATTACTTTTATTAACAGTTAAATATTTATCTTTGTCCGGTTTAGTGCATTCAATGCAATCCAACCTAATAAGAAGAATATGTGTCACCTGATACGGTCATGTGATTTTGATTACTGTTGTAGTAATCGTAGGTCATTCATTTCTAGCAATGAAATGCAGGAAATTGATTTGAAACTATTTACTAAGATCGCACTTAACATGAGTCACTTTTAATATAATACATTAACGATATATAGGTGATTGAATCAAGATGCACATAATCATTTTTTTAAGTTGGACATTGCTAAATTTTCCTATGTAATATTATTCATTGATCATAAACCACTTTTTAAATTTTTTAATTTTCACATTGTGCTATCCAAATGTAGTCATTCCAGGGCAGTATGTATTTTAGGTTTAGACAAACGACCTTCATTTTCATATGAGATGAAATCACTATAGTCAAAATATCATGCTGTTTGTATTAAACCATATAACATTAGTAATACATTTATTGATCGTAGTCCTGTGACATCAACTCACTGTGTTAACAAAACATTACTTGATGCAATATATGTGAAGTATAAGCTATTATCTCCATTTATTTATCAATTTGCATCCCATTTTATTGTAGTGCTATTGAATGCATATACAATGAGTCAAAGAAGTTTTGATAACAGAGTTGTTTTATTTGACCATAAAACAACGGTTAATTTTATGAGTTTAAAGTACAAAATAACAACGATTATGAAGTTCTGGTTAAGATTTAATAATGAATTACGATTAATACTAAATAAGGATTTACAAGTATTATTAACAAAAAGCCAAATAGAAACCTCTTTTACAATATAAATAATGAGAATATAGTGTTAAAAATAGTAAAGTTATACTATACAAAATTGCACTGAATTAAAAAACAATATACTATATAAAACCAACCCCTCAGTTAATAATTAGCATAGGTAAATAAAAAATTTTAATAACCTTTTTATTGCTTATAAAGATTAAATTGTAGAATTTAGCTATTTGTAATAATGTAGTACATTATAAAAAATACGATTTTACGTTATTCTGTGTTCCTTACGTAAAAAAACATGTAATTAAGAATTGTGTATGTGCCGTTTTTTTTAACAAATGCAAATAAATTATTGATTTAACAACACATTATTTCAGGTTATAAGGAGCCTTCTATACTGTATCTATTATTATCTACAAAAAACCTATATAATTACAATGAACTGCATTAATTTTATTACAGCGAAACGTTAGTCAATAGTAAAAATTCATTACAGTAGTGAACCCTTATCGATTTTAGTTTACGTACTTATTGTTCATTCTATGCAATAGTTATAATGTAATTTCTTTCTTTTGTTAATATGACACATTAAAAATTAGAATATTGTTAACTATTTCTATAAATTAAGTAAATAAAATGTGTAAAAACAGATTAAAACCAAAAATTATACACAATGCTTTAAATTAACTAATAATAGTACAGTCCAATACTAATAGTGTTTCTACAAAATAGAAAATTAACATTTAATAAAACATTTTAGTGTTACTGCAATACATTTTAGAACTAATAATTTAATAACTTTAATAAATAAATAAAACTGCATTTTTTCCCCAAATTAACAATTTAATCCCAATATACTGACTACTTTTTTACCAACAGTAAATAATAAAAAGCTTATTTTCTATTGGTTTTTGTGATTTTATTGACATGTCTATTGAAAACGGACATATTCACACTAAAACCATTTTTATTGGTCCAAATTATAATCATAAAATTTTATAATTTTTTTTTATATGACGGTTACAATTGCCGTAAAAACTTATTTATTTTTATTTTTAAATATTATAGTTTAAATTTAATTTACAGTAAGAAATTTGCGTCAACATTTTATTATTATTATTATTTATTTAAATTATAAATATATGTCTTAATTTTACATAATTGTAAATAAGCCTGAAAATTAATTTATTTTAAATTCTATTTTTCTGTTAACATAATTTTTTTTAATTTTACATTAATAAAAATTAATATGATTTTTAAAATTATTTTTTTTAAATAAAATTTTAACTAAATTTATTACAATTATTTTTATCAGTTTGTTTAAATGTGAAAGATGGTTAATTATGTAATGTGTGGGGATATAATTTACTTCACAGGGTTTCCAATATTAAATAAATGGAATAACAAGTAATTAAACAATAATTGTGCATTTTATAAAACCAGTTAATACGAAATATTGTTTTTTGTTTTAAACATGTTAATATTTTACAATTACATATTTATCTATTTTTTAAATTACTTAAATTTTAGTTTATGTTTATTATACTACATTGAGAAAACAAAAATGAACAATTTAAGTTCAAATTTGTTATACAACGGTAACGTAAGAGCTTTGTTGTTCAAGGTATTTGTTTCATTATTAAAATTAAAAATCATAGTATTCTCGTCAAGGTCGAGCTGATTTACTGGAAAATATAATTCATCAAAATTTATCAGAAATAAAAGATATTATTAATGATACAGATAATTCAAAACTAACGGCATTACATTACGCAGCTAAAGGTGGTTTTATTGAATGCGTAGAACTTTTGATTCAAAATGCTAATGCTGGTAAATTAAATAAATTAATATGTTTAATTATTCAATTTATGTAACAACACACTATTTATTAATATTTTTTGGCTAATGTTGCAAAAATAATTTGTTTTAAATCAAAACAAGTTTTTGTTATAAAATACATTATTTTTCAAACATCCTGGTAAATTAAATAAATTAATATGTTTAATTATTCAATTTATGTAACAACACACTATTTATTAATATTTTTTGGCTAATGTTGCAAAAATAATTTGTTTTAAATCAAAACAAGTTTTTGTTATAAAAATACATTATTTTTCAAACAATTAATATTATATAATTTTGATGCATTTTAGTAAATCCTTGGTGTTGTTTTTTCAAATTAAAAATTTAATAAAATTATAAATAAATGTACGTTGTAAATAATTTTAGTTATTAAAATTATTATAAATACTACTTTTTTATGTATAAAAATAATATGTTTTAAAAATAGTTTATGTTTTTTTATATATTTTACAAAATAAAATAGGTTTAAATAAGTAATATTTTTACTGAAAAATTTTTATTTTTTAATTATTATGTTTTATTTTATCACATATTACATTTATCAAAAGCTAAATTAGATTTTTCAACCTATTAAAATATTTTATATTTTATTAAACAAATATAATAATTAAAAATGTTTTTAATATTAATTTATTTTATAGATGTTAATTCAATTACAAAAGATAAAACAACACCGTTACATTATGCTGCACGATTTCATAGTTACAATGTTAAAAAACAAGTAAATTCTGTTTGTAATTAATGTAATTAACATTTCAATTAATTAACTTGTTAATATAATTTTGTTTTAAACTTATTTTATTAATTAAATAACATTATTATTATATATATTGTAAATTATATTTTATATAGACAATAGAAAATTATAAAAAACTGTTAAAACATAAACTTTTTAAATCATCTATAATTTACGATGAAGTCATACATTATTTAGTTGAACATGGAGCAGATGTAAACGCTCAAAACATAGACGGTTTTACCGCTTTGCACTATGCTGCTTTAAGAGGCAATGGACTTGCAGCAGCGCAGTTGTTAGTTGAAAGTAAAATAAATGTTGAGGTATGTATAATTTGTTTATATATATATATATATAAACAAATAATTTTTATTATTGTTTTACTTAATTAATATTTTTAAATAAAACATAACATTCACTTTTCATTAACAAATGTTTTTATTTATATTAAATATTTTTTATTAATTATTAATGTTTTTTTAAAAACCTTTTATATTTTAATAAATTTATTTATTGTTTATTATATTAATAATTATTAATTTAAACGTGTTTTAAAATTTACAAGTAAAAATTTATTCATATACTGTATTAAATTTTGTAGAAATTTAGTAATTTTTAAAATAATAATTATCAAATTAACGTACAAATTTTGATTTATTTTAGGTTATTGCAACAAACTAATTTAAAATTTAATTTTATTAATAAGCAACGTGTTGTAACCCAATATTTGTACAGTTTTATATATTTAAAACGTTTTGTTATTTTAAACAAGAAATGAACAGTTTTATATTAGAAAAAAGCAAAATGTTTTACAAACGATTATTTTAACCAATTTATAAATATAATACCAAAACCATGCTAATATTTTTATTAAGTTATTTATTAATACAAAAAATTAAATTACAATTAAAGTTCGATTTTTTGGCTCAAATTAGTAAACATTTTATAAAATATATTATTGGTACTTTAGAGTAAAGTTGTTTGTTATCATTTGTGTAAATCAAAATATTAACTAAAACAACCGGACATACAGTTAAACCTCGTTGTGGTTATTAAATGCCTAGAAATGCTTATTATATTTTTATATATTTAGATTAAAAATCACGAAGGAGTAACAGCATTGCATTTGGCTGCAGCTCATGGCGAGTTAGACATTGTTCAATTGTTGCTAAATTCAATGGCCAATCCCATGGCGGTTGAAGAACGCAACTGTTTGCCTGTAGGTTTAAAAATATTAAATGAAGAATTTTTTTAAGATGACAATATTATTACTATTATCAATATTATTATTATTATTATTATTATTAATATTACTATTATTATTATTATAATTACTATTATTATTGTTATCAGCACTATTATTTTTAAAATTATATTATTATTGTTTTCATTATTATTATTATTATTATTATTATTATTATTATTATTATTATTATTATTATTATTATTATTATTATTATTATTATCATTATTATTATAACAGACTAATCATTTATTTTGCAGATTCATTTTGCTTGCGCCAATGGCAATTTAGAACTTGTTCAAAGTTTGTACAGTTTAATTGAAAACGAAATTGGAAATTATTCGACAAAAGTTCTTATGAATTTTTCTAATCGGGACGGTGAAACGCCGTTGCATTGGGCGGTAACAAATGGACACTTGGATGTAGTAAAATTTTGTTTACAAAAACGTGCGTTCTAATTGTGCTGTTTATATTGCTTACAGTTTTGATAAATACGCAGATAAATAAATCTAATAATTATTAATTAGCAGTACTTGATCTTTAGTTATTTGATTACATAGATTATAATATTAAAAACAAACAAACTAAAACCAGCGTTTGTTTAAACACAACAAAACAATATTAATTTGATATAATTATAAATATTAAACAAACTAATGAATAAAACTCACAAACCACAAAAATGTAATATTTATTTATTTAAAAGAAAAATTAATAATTATATTAATTAATAAATATTAATTAAATAACAATGGCTGCAAATATTAAGTTGGTCTTATTAAATTTGCTACAAAATTATTTTTAAAAGTGTTTAAAATGTTTTAAAAACAAGTTTGACAAAACATTGTGCACCGGTGGTATAACTCGAATCTAGAATTAGAAATACGTTTGTCACTTTTAGTATTGTGTTGCTTACTTAATTTTAGCATTTTGGTTTGTGTATATAACATTTCCAATTAATCAGAAATAAGTTGTAAGGCATCGAATAAAAATATTTTAAACACTTTCTTTGTTGAAATACAGATAGTTTATTAAATAAATATATAGAATTTAAGTTAAATTAAAGTTAAAATCTATAGACAACTCCACGTTGAAGAATATTTGAGCTAATATATAAATACTATACATTACAAACATTAAACGGGTACCATAAATTCAAGTCCCTAATGTATTTAATAACAATACTAAAAATAATAACAATAACTACAATAATAATAATGTTAATATTAACGAATGTAACAAAGATGATAATAATAATAATAATATTAATAACCATAATAATAATAATAGAAATAATAATATTTAAAAAATAATAATAATAGTAATAATAATAAGAAGAAGAAACAATTTTTAAGAATAATAAATGTAACAACAACAACAAAGTTTTGTTAGCATTGAAGATTCTGCAAATCGAAGATTAAGCTTCCTTTCGGCTTTTAGTCAACCCTGTCATTTGTGTAACTCTGTCATTCAGATACGTGCTATCACTTTTTTGCCATTGTTTACCGAAATGGCGTCCTCTTGATTGTTTCCCTAGCAGCATAGATTTTTTACAGAGGCCAGGTTGCCAACCTTGCGCTCAAAACTTCCTCCTTTATCCAGGTTTGGGAATGACCAGATTGAATTATTTCTGATCCAGACTAGACGGAGTTAATGTAATAGTAATAAATATAGTTATAATCATAAAAATCATAATTATAATAATATTAATAATTGTAATTCTTATTTTTATAGTAATAATAAGCATAATGAAAATAATAATATCAATAATAACAATAATAATGATAATAATAATAATAATACCAATAATAATAATAATCGGAATTACAATGATAATAATAATAATAATAATAATAATAATAATAATAATAATAATAATAATAATAATAATGATATTAATAGTAACATTTATAATAATTATTGTTATTATAATAGCTACAATAATAATAATAATGATTTGTTAGACAAGAATTCAAATGCTAGAAAGCTGGGCGGCGAAACAGCATTGCACATGGCTGCTAGAATTGGTAATTGGGAAATTACAAAAGTCCTAATTGAAGCGGGCAGCAATTTAGACGATGAAGATTCGCTGCTTCAAACGGCGCTGCACAAGGCAGCTGAAAGAAACAATTGCAAAGTTTTGGATGTGTTAATAAGCAGGTAAAATCTTCTTTTGACATTGATGATGCTAACAACCACATTTATTTTTCATTAATTAGTAGTTTTAGTTTCTAGATTTAAGATGTGTTTATTTTACATTGACACAATTATAGGTAAATCGTGTTTGTACATTTTTGTTAACAAAAAATAATCTCAAGGGTTACATATTAGAATTGCTAAATAATAATAATAATAATAATAATAATAATAATAATAATAACAATGGTAATAATAGTAATAATAACAACGATAATAATAATAATAATAATAATAACGATAATAATAATAATATACTAAAATAATGATAATAATAATAATAACAACAGCAATAATAATAATAATAATA
>JAKXYG010000720.1:0-19156 GCA_025895645.1 Cardicola forsteri | reverse complement strand
CAAAAAAATATACATGTACATGTATGTATATATAAATATATACAGTAGGCAACATATTTATTTCCAATTAATTTATTTTAATATTTTTGTTGGTAAAATAAATTCATGTATATTTTTAAAATAACAATTTTTTTACACATTTTAAAGATTTGATTAATACTCTTTATTTTTCTATAAATATATAACCTTAATATATACGATGGTAATGCAATGCCTATAATTTAACTTTTTCTAGTTACAATTTGTTAAAAATAAAAATGTGTAATTTATTTACAAAAAAAATATTAAAAAATATATTTTAAATTTATATATTTTTTATTTTTAAAATAATAATTTTTAAAGTAAAATTACTGCTCATACATATATTTACAAATTTACGTTGTATTGTTAAATAGTTTGTACATAATTTATACTAAAAGTATTTTAATACAAAGCATTTTAATACCATTTTTTAATTATTAAATTATTTTTAGCAATTTAAGCACAATGTCGTTTTTTATTTTCCGTTTCAATATTTGGAATTTTGATAAATATTTTTCTTATTTCCGCGCAGTTAATACTTATGGATAAAACAGCTCAACGTCGTTACTTGTTTAACCATAATTACGAATTAGTTTAAAGCTTTTATAAAAGGGGCACAAATGTTAAGAAATTTGCCGAATGCATGAAAATAGATGTTTCAACTGTGTACAATATTTTTAACAATAAAACAAGACCAAGATTACCCACAGTTGGTAGAAAAGGTTCAACAACCAAACATAATAATTAGTTTGTAATTATGCAGCTTAAAAAACACAGAACAGTAAAAATTTTAAAAAATATAAAAAATACTTAAAATACTTTTTATGTTCAATTGTAAAAAAGATAATAAAATCTAAAAATATTATTCTTAAAGCGGCTGTTAGGAAATCTTCACTTGTCTAGTGCCCAAAGATTACAACAAGTGGAGTTTGCTAAAAAGTACAAACAGTATACATCGTCACTTTGGAAATTAATATACTTTACAAATGAGTGTGCTATATCCTATGGCACATAGACTGAACATTCTAAGATTATTTATTGTCCAAATTTCCCACTCAACCACACTTGTACCGCTACAAAAATTGTACATTATTTATGTATTAAAGAATTTTCTGCAATTAAGTACATTCAGTCTCCAAAATAAATGCGTACTAATGGCAATTTAAACAATGCAACATTTGTACAAATATTCAATGATTTGTTTTATAATAAGCTGTTTAGAAATAGTACTGGACAATTGACAATTATCCTGTGCAAACTTTAAAAGTGGTAATGTGTATTTTAACATAACTTACAATTTACTATACGCTATCCTTATTTAAACCACATAACCTTTGTAAAGTAAAAAGTATATTTTTATTTAGTTTATTTTATAGAGTTCAGACTTAAATGTAATTAAACACAATTTAGTATTTTAAAACGTGAGGTGAACCGCATAGAAACTAACGTATCATTGAAAACGAAAATTAACCATGTTGTAAAAAATTGCATTTCGAAGGACTGTATTAGTACGTTGATAGATTCCTACCCTAAACGGCTGGCAAATGTTAAACAAAAATGTGCATATTACTTAAATTAATAACATTATTATGTTTGTTATTTGTATTTTGTATATTTATTTACTATAGTATATAAAACTATTTTTAAAACCAATTATTTGTGCTTGTCTTTAAGTTTTTATAATAGTGGTATTGTGCTTAATTGCTAAAACGAATATTATTGCATATAATTTAAAAAACGTTTTTGCGAATAATATTAAATTTATATATATTAGTCAAGTTTTATCTAACATACTTATTAAAAAGCGTTAAACATGTTTATTATAAGTAACAAATGTTATATATATTTTAACAGCATAGTAGATTAACATTCAATTCACTTATGTCACTATTAGTATATATATATATATATATATTAAACAACAAATTAAAAATATACATTGTGTAAATACTATTAATTTAGTATTAATTACAAGCCATAATAAACAAAATCTATTAAAATGTAAGCAAACAATTGTAAACATGCTAATTTTTACACCCATTTTATAAAATGAATTAAACAAACAATTTTTTAATTATTATAATTTAAAATTTAGTTTTGTGTCAATACGTTTTGCATAATTATATTTTTTAGTTAAGAACAATCATACCGTAATTGCTACAAAAACCAAAAAAACTCTATAACAACAAACCAAAAAAAATAATAGAACTTAACAAAATGACAAATTTAAGAAGAAAAAAACAAAACATTCTCTATGTACAATTATGTCAAAAATTTAAATAATATTAAAACATACATTAATGTTTTCTAGGTAAACAATTAGAACAATCTTGAAAAAAAATAAAAAACAACAGTAGTTGTTCCAAAAATCAATTATAGATTGTGCTGAGTAAAAGTTGTAGTTTTACCTATAAACAAAGTATTTTATAAGTTTTTTGGAAAACAATTAATATTAGAAAAAAACAGTTTAAAAAATAATATAATTTAAGAAATTTGTTATTTGGTAAATATTTATTAATAAATACAATACAGCAGATAAACAAAATAAAAACCCAGCAGCAACAATTATAAAAAAATATTTGTTATTTAATACACAGAAGCAAATACAGCAACAGCAAAAATTAATATATATCTTATTATAAAATAAAAAAATGTGTTCTTATAGTCTACGTTCCTTTAATTTAAAACTATTTACTTTAAAACAATTGTAAGCACAACCTACATTTACACTGTAATGTGGACAAATATGTTGCAATAAATATTGGCATTTTGTGTTAATTTAAATATAATAATTCTGGTTTGTTGTTAATGCGTTGAAAAAAACTAATGATTGTTTTTGTGTGTGTATGTAAATAAAAATTAATTGCACAATAATTGTTTGTCATAACAAACCTATAAATTTTGTCATTTATGTTCTTAGCATAACCACGTGGTTTAACATTTGAAAATATTAAAATTTGATTTTGCATTAAAATTACCGATTCATTTGTTAATGCCATTTTTTGGAACATTATCAAACATATTATATATTTATTGTAAAATATATTACTTTACTCTTGGTACTAGTATACATTTGCAAAACTTTTATAATTGAGTTTTGAATCTGGCAGCTTTAATACTGTTGCTCCCGAGATTCTGTCCAATTATAAGTTTTGCAACATTTTTAGTCAACATCATAGTTTTTATGTAAAAATTAACAAATTGTTATATCTGTTTTTTTAGAATAATTTTGACTGTTTTGTCGCATTTTGCTAATACCGCAAATTTCAAAATTATATATTTTTATTGTTTGAACTTTTTCTTCAACGGTTTACTACAAAAAGTGTGTCTATATGCGCCGTTACAAAATTGGTTTGAATTTTGCATAAAAACTATCCAAATTAAACAATGAGTTTTGTTTTTGTTTATACATAATTTTGTTATGTTAAATTTGACCCCAGTGGACATGGGTTTAAATCCTATTGCCGGCTGTAAAATGCGGGCCCACATTTGACTTTGCTAATTGACCATTGTTGAGAAATGTTTCTTGTAAAACATTTAAAGTAGCAAACATAAAATAAATTAGTTGTAAATTATATTATAATTTATATTTTTGTATATTTAGATAAAAAATAGTGTAACACTAAAAATATAAAATAAAAATTATATTTAAAGGACTTAATTATATTCATTAATGTTTATTACATGTAAATACGTGTAAATCAAAAACATAAATAAATAGTTTATTATTATTTATAAACATAACATAATTTACATTTATTTTTATTTAAAAACAATACTTGTGCCGAATTAATGTACAAGTGAACGTAAAAGTAAAATATTTTATAATTTAAGTTTTGTACTTTACTTATATCAACATTTTATACATATTTGTTTATTTTATAAGTAGCAAATTGTAAGATTTTTATAAACATTAAAACTTTTAAATAATTATTGATACAACTGAATATGCAAATAACAAAAACAACTTTTACGTAAACATATGTAAATAATATTAACTTAGTATTATTCATAAATAAATGTAAATTAAACGATTATTTTTTTAACAAACTATATTAAGTACTTTTAATCTTTAAACGCAAAAAATAAACAAAAACTTGTTAATTATCACTAAATAAAATAAAATAATTGTTTTTTAAACAAAGCAATGTAATTGTGCTTGTTTTGTATTATTAAAGCTTAATAATATTAAAATAATGATAATAATAATAATAATAATACATGTTAACAATATATATATATGTTTAGTTTGTATCAGAAATAACTAACAACGTCCAGTTTATACTAAAAATATGTTTATCTAGTTAGCCCCAAATCTGGTTAACAAACTGGTTTTTGCATAAATTAAAATAAAACAATTCATTAATAGAAACAATGGTTAACATATTTAAAATTAACTAAATGACAATTTGTAAAATGTAAAATGTAAAATAAAGCATGGATTGTAAGCTCACACGTACAACAAGTTATTTTTTATTAAACACAGGAAATGCAACCGTGTTAATTTGGATAATAGCAGCATGCAGTAAAATAATTAAAATCATTTTAAAAATAAAAATAAATAAATTTTAAATTTTGGTTATAATATCTATTATATTCATACAGTTGCTATTATGTTGCGTTGAAAAGCTACTAAATCCGTGATTAGATAGAAAACCGTGAGATTTGTGAATCATGTATCTCCGTTTTAAATAAATACTTGTGCCAAGGCACTCTATAAGTAGAAAGCAAAATTAAAATAATTTATAAAATAACTGCAGAGATGCTCAAACATGTAGGTGATGTTGTAGCAAATGAGCTTGCTTATTTATTTTATGTTATATGGCATAATAAACCACTTCCAAATAATTGGCAACAAGGAGTAATTGTTATTTTTTTCAAAAAAGGAAGTTTGAATAATTGTAATAATTAGCGCAGAATAACATTATTGTCTGTTCTTAGTAAGGTGTTTTGCAAAATAATTTTAAATTGTTTAAGTAATAAGGTAAATAAACACCTTTAAGAACAACAAGGAGTTTTTGGAAAGAAAAAAGCGATATTGAAAAAATACTCACTTTTACTAACATTATTAAGCAAAATCAAACATTTCAGCATTTACTAACAATTAATTTTATTAATTTTATAAAATCTTTTGACTGCTTTCTTTAAGAATCTTTGTAGAAAATCGTTACGTTTTACGGAATATTGTTAAAATATGTAAATATTGTCCGTTCGCTATATCAAAATTTAATTTGCTGTGTTCGAACAAAAAGTGGTTATACTGCTATGTTTAAAATTGTCACGGGAGTACGTCAAAGATGTTTTTTGTTACCGTTTTTGTTTTTTCTGGTAATTGATTTTATTATAGCTCAATCTATAAATAATGTGTCTTATGGTATCAAATAAAACCAAAGCAAATTAACGGATTTGTATTTTGCAGATGCTATTTGTCTACTCAATAAAACCCCAAAAATAATAGAAAATATGACAACACGACTCAGTGATAACAATTCTTGTATTAGCTTACGGATTAATTGTTCAAAAACAAAAATGTTGTGCATAAAATCAAACAATGTTTTGCTTATCAAAATTAATGGACAAAATAGTGATACTGTTCATATCTTTACATATCTGGAAAGCATCATTGGTAAAGACGGACAAACCGAAATTGATGTTAAAGCCAGACTTGCTAAGGCAATGTAAGTCTTTAATAGATTTAATTCAATATGGTCATATTCTTCTATTCGCGTAAATACAAAAATTTGTTTGTACGCATTAATAATTATTCCTACGGCAATATATAAGAGTAAAACGTGGAAACGTACGGACAAGATTAATAAAATAATGGATGTATTTTATCGCCGGTGTCTTAAAAGTATTTTAAAGATTACATAGCGCGATCACATTTTAAATAATGAGATTAAAAAAAGAACTAACTTTGGTTCACTTTATGATATTATTACAATTAGACAAAATAAATTACTTAGTCAAATTCTACGTTTACCTCCCAGAATACTAAAAAGAACGGTTTTGAAATAGACAATTGTAAAAGATAAAATAAAGGTTGGCAGATCAAAGAAAACTTGGCTAAAAACTACTCGAAAAAATTTGATTAAAATAAATAATTTATAGGCACAAGAAACATTTGGCAGAATGTTCAAATACGTGGAAACTATTTAATGTCTCATATTCTGTTTGAATTACGAGACTTTGTTGTTAATTTTTGCTGTAATTGTTATCTTATTATTCCATGCTTATTTTTTAAAAACAAAAAGGTTTTGTAATAATAATAAAAACAATAATATAAATTAAAGGTGGTAATTTACTAATTTATTTATACTAAAATAATTTTATATACGATTATTTTATTAGCAGCAAGTTGTGAGCGTTTACATAAATATAACCAATTTTTTAAATAATTAAATAAATGGATAAATAAACAATATTCAATAAAATGTAATATTTTTAATCTATAAACGCAAAAAATAAACAAACACATTTACATTTTCAAAAAGCGCAATGTTATTGTAGTTGTTTCGTATTTAATAAATGATAACAAAATATACATGTTTAGTTTGGATCACAAATGACCAACAACGTCCAGTTTATACCACAAATATGTTTATACAGTAAACCCCAATTTCGGTAAACAAACTAGTTCTTGTATAAATTAAAATAAAACAATTAATTATTACAAACAATAAATAACATATTTAAAATTAACAAGATGACAATTTGTAAATTTATCTATTTTATTTAACGATAAAACATGGATTGTACGCACATTCTTTAGTAGAACACAGACACAATACGTTTTTAAAAAAACACAAAATGCAACCTTGTTAATTCGGATATTACCAGCATGCAGTAAAATAAATAAAATCATTTTAAAGATAAAATCTATTATATTCATAAAGTTGCTATTATGTTGCGTAAAAAGGAGGCTAAAACTGTGACGAGGTAGAAAACCGTGAGATTTGTGAAACATGTGTCTCGTTTTTAATAAATACTTGTTTTAAGACACACCATTGCTATTAACAAACAGAAAATATTTTATTAAGTTATTTATACTAAAATGTTTTTATATATGACTATTTTATTTGCAGCAGTTTGTAAGCAATTATCTGAATATAAATAATTTTTAGATAATTAAATAAATGGATAAATATACAATATCAATTAATGCTTAAATTCTTTTTATCTATAAACGCAATAAATAACAAACATTTTTTAATTCTTATAAAATAAAATAAAATAATTGTATTTTAAAGAGCGTAATGTAGTTGTGCCTGTTATGTATTTAATAAATGTTAACAAAATATATATGACTAGATAGGATCAGAAATGACTAACAACGTCCAGTTTATACCCAAAATATGTTTATCTAGTTAGCCCCAAATCAGGTTAACAAACTGATTTTTGCATATATTAAAATAAAACAATTCACTAATAGAAGCAATGGTTAACATTTTTAAAATTAACTAAATGACAATTTGTTAAATGTATCCAATTTATTACAAGATGTAGCATGGATTGTACGCACATTTTTCGTAAGACACACGTACAACAAACCTTTAAAAAAAACACAAAATGCATCCTTGTTAATTTGGATATTAACAGCATGCAATAAAATAATTAAAATCATTTTAAAAATAAAAATAAATAAATTTTAAATTTTGAACATAAAATCTATTATATTCAAAAAGTTGTTACTATGTTTCATAAAAATGCTGCTAATACTATTATGAGATAAAAAACGGATATTTTGTAAAACACTTATATCTTTTAAAAACATACAATTATGCCAAAGCGCTCTACACGCAAAAATAATATATTTTATAATTTATAATTGGTAATTTACTAATTAATTTATACTAAAATGCGTTTATATATAATTTTTTTATGAGCAGCCAGTTGTAAGCGTCTTTATAAATACAAACAATTTTTAAATAATTAAATAAATGGATAAATATACAATATTAATTGATACTTAAATTGTTTCAATTTTTGAACGCGATAACTAAACAAATACATTTTGATTTGCATTAAATAAAATAAAATAATTGCATTTTAAACAGCGCAATGTAGTTGTGCTTGTTTATAATAAACGATAATAAAATAAAAATTATAAGATTGCATCAGAAATGACTAACAACGTCCAGTTTATACCAAAAATATGTTTATCTAGTTAGCCCCAAACCTGGTTAACTAACTGAATTTTGCATAAATAAAAATAAAACAATTTATTACTAAAAACAATTAATTACAGAATTAAAAATAATTAGATGACAATATGTAAAATGTGTTCAATTTATGTAATGATGAAGCATGGATTGTACGCACATTCTTCCGTAGGAATAAGGTAATGCAAGCCTTTTTAAAAAAACCCAAAATGCAACCTTGTTAATTTGGATATTAGCAGTATGCAGTAAAATAATTCAAATCATTTTAAAAATATAAATAAATAAATTTTAAATTTTAAACATAAAATCTATTATATTCATAACGTTGCTATTATGTTCCTTAAAAAAACTGCTAGTAATGTTATAACATAAAAAACCGGATGTTTGTGAAACACGTATCTTTTTTTAAACACAAAATATTTGCCAAAGCATTGTATACATAAAAAATTTTTTTATAATTTATAATTGGTAGTTTACTAATTAATTTATACTAAAATGGATTTATATATAATTTTTTTATGAGCAGCAAGTTGTAAGCGTCTTTATAAATATAAACAATTTTTAATTAATTAAATAAATAAATAAATATACAATATTAATTAATACTTAAGTTGTTTAAAATTATTAGATTCGATTAGAAATGACTAACAACGTCCAGTGTATACCAAAATATGTTTATCTAGTTAACCGCAAATCTGGTTAACAAACTGTTTTTTGCATATATTATAATAAAACAATTCACTAATAGAAGCAATGGTTAACATATTTAAAATTAACTAAATGATAATTTGTTAAATGTATCCAATTTATTACAAGATGAAGCATGGATAGTACGCACATTCTTCCGTTGGACACAGGTATAACAAGCCTTTTAAAAACACACAAAATGCAACCTTGTTAATTTGTATATTAACAGCATGCAGTATAATAATTAAAATCATTTTAAAAATAAAAATAAATAAATTTTAAATTTTGAATATAATATTTATTATATTCATACAGTTGTTATTTTGTTGCGTAAAACAGGGGCTAAAACTGTGATGAGATAAAAAACGTAAAGTTTGTAAAGCACGTATCTCTTTTTAATAACAAGTATATATGCTGAAGCAATTTAAACGCAAAAATAAAATATTTTATGATTTATAATTAATAATTTACTAATTAATTTATGCTAAAATGCTTTTATATATAATTTTTTTATGAGCAGCAAGTTTTAAGCGTCTTCATAAATATAAACAATTTTTAAATAATTATATAAATGGATAAATATACAATATTGATTGATAATTAAATTCTTTCAATGTATAAGCGCAATACATAAAAAAACTTTTTAACATTTTTTTTAAATAAAATAAAAAAATTGTATTTTAAACAGCGCAATGTAGTTGTGCTTGTTTTGTTTTTAATAAATGTTAATAAAATAAATATTATTAGATTGGATCAGAAATGACTAACAACGTCCAGTTCATACGAAAAATATTTTTATCTAATTAGCCCCAAATCTGGATAACAAACTGTTTTGCATAAATTAAAATAAAGCAATTTATTACTAGAAGCAATGGTTAACATAATTAAAAATAACTAAATAACAATTTGTAAAATTTATCAAATTTATTTAACCATGAAACAGGGAATGTACGCATGTTCTTCCGTAGGACACAGGTACAACAAGCCTTTAAAAAAAACACAAAACGTAACCTTGTTAATTTGGATATTAGCAGTATGCAGTAAAATAATTAAAATCATTACGTTTTAGACATAAAATCATTTATATCTTTAAAGTTCCTGTTATGTTGCGTAAAAAAAACTGCTAAAACAGTGATTAGATAGTAAACCTGAGGTTTGTTAAACACGTATATATTTTTTTAAACAAATACTTGTTTTGAAAAGCTCTAACAGCATAACGCAAAAACATAATACTTTATAATTTAAAATTGGTAATTTAGTAATTAATGTATACTAAAAAGTTTTTATATATAATTTTTTTATGAGCAGCAGTTCGTAAGCGTTTATATAAATATAAACAAATTTGAAATAAATATATACATAGATAAATATACAATATCAAATAAAACTAAAGTAATTTTAATCTGTAAACACAATAACTAAACAAACATTTTTTAATATTTATTTAAAAAAAAATAATTGTATTTTTAACAACGCAATGTGTTTGTGTTTGTTTTGTATTTAATAAATGATAATAAAACATATCTCTTTAGTTTGTATTAAAAATGACAAACAACGTTCAGTTTAAATCAATAATATGTTTATTTTGTCAGCCACAAATCTGGTTACCAAACTGGTTTTTGCACAAATTAAAATAAAACAATTTATTACTAGAAACAATTAATTACAGAATTAAAAATAATTAGATGACAATATGTAAAATGTGTTCAATTTATTTAAAGATGAAGCATGGATTGTACGCACATTCTTCCGTAGGACTAAGGTAATGCAAGTCTTTTTAAAAAAACACAAAATGCAACCTTGTTAATTTGGATATTAGCAGTATGCAGTAAAATAATTCAAATTATTTTAAAAGTATAAATAAATTAATTTTGAATTTTAAACATAAAACCTATTATATTCATAACGTTGCCATTATGTTCCGTAAAAAACTGCTAATAATGATATGACATAGAAAACCGGATGTTTGTAAAACACGTATCTTTTTTTAAAAACAAAATATTTGCCGAAGCACTCTATACTCAAAAAAAATATTTTATAATTTATAATTGGTAATTTACTAATTAATTTATACTAAAATGGATTTATATATAATTTTTTATTAGCAGCAAGTTGTAAGCGTCTTTATAATTATAAACAATTTTTAAATAATTATATACATGGATTCATATACAATATTAATTGATACTTATGTTTTTTCAAACTATGAAAGCAATAAATAAACAAACATTTTTTAATTTTTATTAAATATAATAAAATAATTGCATTTTAAACAGCGCAATGTAATTCTACCTGTTTTGTATTTAATGAATGTTAATAAAATATATATGATCAGAAATGACTAACAACATCCAGTTTATCTAGTTAGCCCCAATTCTGGTTAACAAACTGGTTTTTGCATAAAACAAAATAAAATAAAATTTAATATTAAAAGCAGTGTATAACAAAATTAAAAATAACTAAATGACAATATGTAAAATGTGTCCAATTTATTTAATAATGAAGCATGGATTTTACGCACATTCTTCCGTAGGACACAGGTGCAAAAGGTTTTTTTAAACACGAAATACATCTTTGTTTATTTGGATATTAGCAGCATGCATTAAAATAATTATTATTATTTTAAAAATAAAAATAAATAAATTTTAAATTTTGGACATAAAATCTATTATATTCGTTAAATTGCTATTAAGTTGTGTAAAAAACAGCAAAAAATGTGATTATACAAAAAACCGTGAGATTTGTAAACACGTATCTCCTTTTTAAATAAATATTTGTTTCCAAGCATTTTAACGGCATAATACAAAAAATAATACTTTATATTTTAAAATTGGTAATTTAGTAATTTATTTATACTAAAAGGTTTATATATATGTTTTATGAGCAGCAGATCGTAAGCGTTTATATGTTTATACACAATTTTTAGATAATTATATAAATATATAAATATACAATATTAAATAAAATTAAAGTACTTTTAATCTGTAAACCCAATAAATACACAAGCACTTTTTAATTTTTATTAAATAAAATAAAATAAATGTTTTTTGAACAGCGCAATGTAACTGTGTTTGTTTTGTATTAAATAAATTTTATTAATATATGTATGTTTAGTTTGGCTCAGAAATTACTAAAAAAGTCTAGTTTATACCAAAAATATGTTTATTTTGTTAGCCCAAAATATGGTTAACAAAATGGTTTCTGCATAAATTAAAATAAAACAATTCATTACCAAAAGCAATAGAAAACATATTTAAACTTAACAAGATGAGAATTTGTGACATTTTCTCCAGTTTATTTAATAATAAAACATGGAATGTACGCAAAATCTTTAGTTAGACACAGGTACAATAAACATTTTTTTAAAACACAAAAAACAACGTTGTTAATTTTTATATGAGCAGTATGCAGTATAATAATTAAAATCATTTAAAAAATTTGTTTTTTGACATAAATCTATCATATTCATGAAGTTGCTACTATGTTACGTTTAGAAGCTATTAAAACTGTGATTAGATAGAAAACCGTGACATTCATCTCATTTTTAAATAAATACATTTGCCGAAGCGCTCTATACGCAATAATAAAATATTTTATTTTTTTAAAATTGATAATTTAGTAATTAATTTACATTAACATGTTTTTATATATTCTTGTTTTTTGAGCCGCCAGTAGTAAACGTTTTTATAAATATAAACAATTTTTAAATAATTATATAAATGAATAAATATATTATATCAATTAATACTTATGTTCTTTTAATTTATGAACGCAATAACCAAACAAACATTTTTTTAAATTTTTATTAAATAAAATTTAATAATTGCATTTTTAAACAGCGCAATGTAGTTGTGCTTCTTTTGTATTTAATAAATGTACATAATATATATATATATATATATATATATATATATATATATGATTAGATTGGATCAGAAATGTTAAACATTGTCCAGTTTATAACAAAAATATGTTTATTATATAATAATTAAATGGAGTTGCTTTATGAGTTATATGATTAATACAGATGTTTTAGTTTATAACTAGAATTTTAACAATAATTACTTTAAGATTTCCATTAACTCTACCGTTTTAGTTTATAACTATCGTTTAACAACAATTGTTAATTTTACACTTTTACAACACATTTTATAGAAAATAATAAAAAAAATTAATTTTTATTGTCTTATTGGCGCTCGGTATATTTTGCTAATGAAACAATAATTTGAGATATTTAGATATAAAAATAAAGTACTATGCGGGTCTAATTTTTAAAAACATTTATTTCTGTTAGTTGGAAAAAAAGCCCACTTTTGACAAACAATGTGTTAGTTTGGTATTAAGTATAATAAACCTATTAAATAGAAAATTATATCCGATACCTTAGATAGTGAAAAATGTGTTTTATTAATGAAGGAAGTTTTTTATGATAAAAAACAACACATTTACACTGGGTTTACTAATGTTTTTCAGGAGAATGCTCTATGTCATACGTCCAAAAATGTAATGTCATATTTACCTAGCTTTATTTTATTTGTTTTATACTTACATTTAGACATGAAAAGGGCTAAAATTAAAATAAAATTATTTTATTTAATTACTACCTGATAATTCGGACATAAATATTATTAAAAATTTTTTTATTATGCTAAAGCGCAACATCGATAAACATACTGAAATTGAGAATTTGTGTGATCGTATTCAGTTTGTTGTTTAATATAAAATAAAACAAAAATATATCAACAATCTTATCGACATAATTACAAACCGCCTTAATCAAGTAGTTAAAAAGAAAGGCGATCACATTAATTATTAAACATTTTGTTTATTATTATTCAATCAATCATTTGGTAGCTGAAATTATTCTGTGTTCTGTTTTTTTTTATATTTGACGTTATATTTCATATTAATAATTTTACCAGATTTGTAATTTTAAACAAGTTTAACTTTTATACAATTATTTTTTATAATAACAATATATATTAATAAAATTGTAATTGTATTTTATCTAATTATATACTATTATATATATTATGATTAAACTGAGTTCTTTTTTGAGTTATGTAATTATGTTTTACTTTAATAACTACGTTTTTAACACTAATTAGCTAAGGAGTTGTACTACAAAATAAAAAAAAGTTGAGCACAATATTAGCAGATTATTAATATAAAAAATTAACAAAGAGAGTAAAAACATAATTCCACAATTTAAATTACTTTCTAATTTTAAATATAAAAATAAAAACTATTTTCTTACAGCAATCGTCAATTTTATAAAAAATATTAAAAAATATATTAATCTTTATTGTAGTAAGAAAACATTCATTAAATATTTGTATATTTTAAGAATCAGGTTACATTTCTTATTTTTATTTTTTTTAAATATGCATCATTTATCGTATGCATCTATACATTTATTAAACACAATTTAGTCGCAACGTATTTAAAACAATTACACAGTTTTATTATAAAATAATAATAAATATAATTAAGTATATTGTTATTTAATATTAAAAATTAAATATAAATGTATGCTTGTAAGTTTACCAATCAGATAACACAAATTATTAATTAACGTAAAATAAAATACTCCCCAAATTTTAATTAAGCAAATGTAATATGCAATTTATACTTATATATTTTTAAATCTTTATTTGTATCTATTTTTTAAGGAACCGAATGTAAACATTTAATTTATAAAACAAAGTAAACCTTTATTAAAAACAAATTAATTTTAAAATAACACAAACATGTAAATGTCTTTTAAACATCTTTTTCAGTTATTGTATAAGCTATTTTTATGTTTTCAGGAAGTGACAGTAACTGATAATACTGTTTGCCATGTATTTACAAAATTTTTTAACACATTTTAAAATACATTTTAATATTAATAATCTATTTTTATTAAAACCTACCTTTTACTTTAGCTGTAACGTTTTTAAAATAACAAATGTTGTGTCCCAAAATTAAACAATTTTATCTTTACAATCTTGGTTTACGGGTTATTAATTTATGTTTGGTTGTTTTAAAAAGTAATTAAACAGCGTGCAAAATAACATTTTATTTATAATTATTCCCGTTAATATTATAAAAAATTGGGTATTAATATTTATATTAATACACTCAACTAGTATAATTTAAATTTACAATTATAACGTATAGTAACTGTTGCTAAAATTATTAAAATTATAAATTTTGTATATTATTGTTTGTGTATTTAAGTTTTTAAGTAAATTATATGTTAGTATTTATGTTTTAGTAAATAAGGATATTATGCTTTATTGCTATAACAAAGATTGTTTTTTGTTATAATTATTATATATATTTTAATAATACAATACAAATCTTTACAAAACATTACTTAATATGTTTTCACAATTGTTCAATATGTTTAGAAAATAATAAATACCTACATATATTATATAATAAATTAAATTGGCATTATATTTTATATTTGAAAATAATTTGGCATGTGCTAGCTTACTATTTTAATACATTGCGAAATGTTTGTTTAATAAAGAGTTGTTCCTGCTCAAATAAGGTATTGAATCTAGCTGCAATAGTACTGTTTCTTACAAGATTTCGTTTAATTACAACTTTTGCAGCATTTTTAGCCAACGTCATAGTATTTATGTAATAAATAAAAAATTATGTATTTGTACTCTTATAATAACTTTAATCGATTTGTCGCAATGTGCTAATACCTAAAATTTCAAAGTTGATTTTTTTATTATTTCTTTCAACGGTTTGTTTTACAAAAATGTGTGTCTACATTTATCGTTGCAATATTAGTAAGGATTTTGCATTACAAGTTTTCAAATTAAATAATGAGTATTGTTTTGGTTTGTACATAAGTTTGTCATCTGTGTAAATGTTAATATAAATAAAATGCCGATAATTTTTGTGCAGTTGTTTACCAAAATCATTATTTGTTTTTGTAGCAATATATTTTCTTTAATAATTAAAATATTAATTTTAATTTTACACAATTAATCAAAATTATTATTAATTATAACAATAATATTTTTAATAAATTTGGAAATTAACAATGATTATTCATATTAAAATTGAATTAAACAAGAAGTAATTAAAAATATACTGTTTTAAAACAGCAAAACGTAAAGATTTATATTTACAAACGTTAATTTAATGTACTGCGCATATAACATATTTATGAAACACACATTAAACAAAACATACATATTTAAAAAATCCTACATTTTTTAAAATAAAAATTGCCTAACATATTTTAATTTTTATTGTTTTTGATAGAATGTTAAATTTTATTGGCATTTAACAAGTTATTGTTAACTTGGCAGCTGATGTTTTACCAACTCCATAAATATATATATATATATATATATATTTGTAGTTTACCAACATTTTAATTAATACTACTACATTAACACAACACATTTGTTTTAGTAATAATAAATAAATAAATATAAATAAATATTTCCTTATAGCAGAAAATATTTATTTCATTGTAAAACCGCACAACAATCGTCAATTTTACACATTCACAACATATTTATAAAAAAAAATATTTAAAAACATTTAATTTTTATTGTTCTAAAAAACATTTGTATATTTTAAGCACTAGGTTAGATTTTTTATTTTAATTTCTTTAAAAGAATATGACTATATAGCATTTAGCGTATGCACCAATACATTTTTTAAACACAATTTAGTCACAACATACTTAAAACAATTACACTGTTTTATTATAAATTAATAATTAATATAATTATGTTTATTGTTATTTAATATTAAATATTAAATATAATTGTATGCTTGTAATTTTACCAATCTGATAGCACTAAGTATTAATGAACGTAAAATAAAATATTCCACAAATTTTAATTAAGCAAATGTAATATCCAATTAATACTAATATATATTTTAAAATTAATTTTGTATCTATTTCTTAAAGAAATGAATGGAAACATTTAATTTATAAACACAAACTACAAAACAAAGTAAACCTTTATTTTTATAAAAAAATATTTAATTTTAAAATAACACTAAAACGTAAATGCTTTTTAAACATTTTTTTAGTTATTTTATGTGCTTTTTTATGTTATCAGGAAGTGACAGTAACTGATCATACTGTTTTTTATGTATTTACACAATGTATTAAAACATTTGTTATATTTGCAAATCTGCTGTAAAATACACTTTAAAAACTCTGTTTTTTACTTTTGCTGTAATTTATTTAGAATAATAGACTTTGTGTACAAAAAAGTCAACATTTTTAAAATTTTTAATTGCGGTTTACGAGTTATTAATTTATGTTTAATTGTTCTAAAAATTAAATAAACAGCATGCAAAATAACATATTATTTATAAATAATGTGGTTAATATTATAAATTATTGAGTATTAACATTAAAATAAAAATAAGTAATAAATACGATTTACATTTATAATTATAACAAGTAGTAAATATTGGTTACATTGTTAAATTGTTATGTTGTAAATTGTTGTTTTGCGTATTTAATTTTTTAAGTAAATTTTATGTTAATAAATAAGGATTTTATGCTGTAGGAAACATTGTTTTATGTTATAATTGTTAATTATATTTTAATAATAAATTACAAATATCAACATAGCATTACATAATATATATATATATATATACATATATATATATATATTATTGTTATTGTATAATTATAAAAATGCAATATAATTAGCAGTGTGTAACATCAGTTCAAAAATAAATAAATAAATAAATAAAGTAAAATTAAATTACATAAGCTAAAAAATAAAAAACAATCAAAATCAACATATATTCAAAAGTCATCTTCAATATGATATGCGATCGATGTGCATATATATATAAACAATTTTATTTTTATTTTTAGAATACTTTATTTAACATTTTAAAAATAAAGAAATTAATTAATATTTTATAAAAACTTGTTTGCTAAATAAAAGTTTTTTTTTAATTACTGTAAAAAAAGCAATCACTGATTGCCATGTTCAAACTAAAATTATCTTGCAATAAAAAATGAGTTGTTTTGATTTTTAATATATGTATTAAATTGATCTTTTTTAAATTAAAAATATATAGATTATTATTTATTTGAAAATAAATATTGTTTTTTCTAAAAATACATGCCTTATATAAACAATGTATTTTGCACAAAACATTTGATTAGTCAAATAAAACTAACTTTATGATAATTTAATATAAATAATTTTAATAATCTTTTGTTTAAAAAAATTGGCACAATAAAAAACATAGTTTAATATATAAAGTCAATGAAGCCAGTTTAAACATTTTGGTAAATTTGGTAGTAATTTTGTCTGGTTTATTCTATCAATTTGCATAGTATTACGATAAATTTTTCTTAGCCTAAAAAATTAAATTAAGTTACATTTAACGTTGAAATCGGAGTGACCTTTAGCAAAATTTAAAAATTCGTAATATAAACGTGTTTAGTGTGTATACATTTTTTTTGAATAAAACATCTAACCAATAATCCATAAATAAACTTAATGGATCTACAAGCCAAAAGTATGTGCATTTTTATTTTTATAAAATAAAAAAAAATTTAAATAACAAAAATAAAGTAAGTAAACACAAAAAATTAAAGAAACATATACTAAATTTTCAAAATCTACATAAAATTGCCAAAAAATGTGTGGGTTATTTCAATGTTATTAAGCTGTAAACAAAGCTATAGAATAATGGATTTTGTACATTTAATTTTTAATATTCTGGAATTTAGTGTTATTAAATTTATGTTAATTTATGTTATTAATTTATAAGTAGGTTAACAAGTTGTAAAATAACGTATTACTTATAGAAAATATTGTTTGAGTTATGAAAATTCAAGTGTCATAATATTTGTTTGGTACCGTGATAAACAAAGATTAAAAATGGCTAACAGAAGTTATAAAATACGGTGACAATTTTTTAAGGTGTTGACATTATACAGTTAGTAACATATTTATGTAATTTATTTAATAAAGTTATTTTTTAAATTTCAGTAAATAGTGGTATTATGCTTTATTACAAAAATTGACGTTATAAATTGTAATTAAAAATTATTATTAAAAATAATGTTACTTGATGTGCAATCTTAAAATATTATTTTAGATATGTATTAGCAAAAATGTAATATGTTGAAAATAAGTAACGAGAGGAGGATGCTACAAAGTATCCCAGAGCTTCCATTTTTAAACGTCATACGTCTTTAATAGTATATACACCCATTTTAACAATTACCGCAAAAAATTACAAAGGTATTAAATCTAAATTAATTTGTTATGTCCAAT
>JAKXYG010001278.1:5000-127021 GCA_025895645.1 Cardicola forsteri | reverse complement strand
GAATATCTGTACACGGCTCCAAAAACCGTGAACAGTGGAAGAGAATAGTTCGAGATACTACTTTTTATTATTATTATTATTATGGTTATTAGCTTAGTTACTTCAGTAGTAGTAGCTTTCAGCTCACAAAAATAGGTACGATTATAAAACACAATACCGTATATAACATTGGTCTAGCGGTACAGCTCTCAAATTCAGACCTCGGTGGGCATGGGGGTTCGAATTCCACCACCGGTACTAAAATGCGGGCCAACGCTTGGTTTTAATAAAATGTCCACTGCTGAAAGATGTTTATTGTAGAACATTCAATGTAATAAACATTTAAAAAAATTAAAGTGACTATTACACCCAAAACTTAAGGGATATTCAATAGTACTTGTGCATTGCACAATTATGTAACTACCAAAGAGAATTGAATTTTTACTACTAATTACATTTCAGATGCATGGATTTCTTCAGAATAAAAACAATTGAATTATTGTTACTATTCCCATATTAAACCAAAGCAATTCCAAGGTCACTAAACATTTATCCATGTTAATACCTCATCCTTTGAACTTCAATGTCATTGGTCAAACAAAATTAGCTTTATTTTTATTGGTAAGTATAGCCTGTTTGTTTATCACAACTGACATGTCCTTAAGCGATATCTATATAGTCAAAAGATACATACAGTCAAGTCACGTTCACAAACTACAACAATTCAAGTAATTTGTCACTACTCCCCTTTTGACTAAGCTGCTGTCAACATGAGTTATGACTTACAATACAAACAATTTATAAAAAATGTTGGTATACGTTTAAGTTTAAAGAATTATCCTCTTCTCAAAGCGTGCATTGCCGAAGCCTGTGGCACGGCCATACTTGTCATTTTGGGATGTGGCGTGTTGGCCCAAGTACATTTAGGCGACCACGGAAAAAAGGCTCACGGTTCATTCATTTCAGTTAGTATAGGTTGGGGTTTTGCCGTTTATTTGGGCGCTTTCTTTGCTGGCGTAAACGGTCACGGAAATATCAATCCCGCCATTACTCTTGCATTTGCTTTTGTTGGCAAAGTGCCGTGGAAACGTGTGCCCTATTACACACTAGCCCAAGTGTTTGGAGGATTTATTGGAGCTTTGGCTGTATTTGGTGTGTATTCGGAAAAGATAATGCTGGCTGAGGCTGAGACGGCTTTTGGATCGTATAATGTGACAACTACGGGCAACATATTCGTTACCAATCCGTGGGCTTCAATTTTGACATGTTTTTTCGATCAGGTAATGGGAACTGCTTTGTTGGCTGCTGGAGCTTTGGCTATTATCGATTCAAATGGTTGGAACATGCCAGGATATTTGCATCCCCTTCATTTGGGCTTGTTGGTTTACGTACTTGTTGGAGCCTTTGCCCTCAATGCCGGTGCTGCCTTGAATCCTGCCCGGGATTTGGGACCGCGGTTGATGATTGCTATGTGTGGTACGTTATTTATTATTATTTTATTATTATTATTATTATTAGTAGTAGTAGTAGTAATAGTATATTTTTTAATTGAACAGACGTTTGTTTCAATTTTAGCAATAATACTATTAATAATAATAATAATAATGTTAAGAATAATAGTATTGGATGCGAATTGAACATGGAGGGATAAATGAAGTTTCCTGCCTTGAAGATCGCTTCCTTGCGATGACGCAAGTATTCACAGTAACTGATGAAGCGATTTTCTTTAGGGTTGACGGCTGTTGACGGATCTACAAGCCTAACCGGATTACATATGTCCACGTATGTCCCCACCACCGGCACCATATTCTGGCTTCGTTCAAACGTCCACTGACATTTGATTATTACGAAACTCAGTTAAAATAATGACAATAATAATAGTTTGATTTATCAATACATTAGATGATTGTTGATAGCTATGCTGGCAATGTTAACAGTGCGACATGGAGATAATTTTAGCGTGTTTTACAAAACATTCTGTCAAACTTTAGGTGGATATGCGTACAAACATATTACGTGTTTCAGTTACGTATACCTTGTATTTAGTTTTTTATTCGTTGCTATAGTCAAATAACCAAGTGATTTTTTGAGTTAAATCTATCAGTTTTTTACATGTTTGTTACGTATACATTTTGACATTACAAACAAGTCACTTTACTGCCAATTTCCATTCATTCATTTGATGCAAGGTTGGTAACATAGTCATCTCTTCATTATTTCCTTATTTGTACAGCATAATAAACCATTAACTTCGATGGTTTTTCAAAGAATGGACGAGGCTGCCTGATTTTTTGTCAGGGTTATCTCCCTTAGCCTAAGGGCTACATATTCATTCATTCATTTTGGTTGGTGACGTGGTCACCTCTTCATTATTTCCCATATTTATACGACATGTAGGACGATCGATTTCGATGGCTTGACAAGCGTAGACAAACGTGGAAGAATAACAAAGTTTCTTGGCTGGTAGACGGCATCCTTGTGACGTCGTCACTGTTCGCAAAGATTGACGAGGCCGCCTGATTTTTCGTCAAGGTTATCTCCCTTAGCCCAAGGGCTACATATGATATACGTATACATTTAGATACCTTTTAAGTATCCTGGGTGTATGTTCGCACCCACCCGCCGTAGCGGAAGCCCAGTTATACCGCTGTGCACTCAAACCCTGCTGTTATTAATCTACATGCCTAGGGGCACCTAGTCCAGGATGCACCACGTGGAGGACTAACAGTCAGGAATATCACCATCATTGGAAATTGAGATTTTATAAGTATTACTCAAATCCTCAGGATCATTAGCATCCCTAAGGGCTACATATGGTATGCATATACCTTAAAATTCCTTTTAAGTATCCTGGGTGTATATTCGCACCCACCCGCCGTAGCGGAAGCCCAGTTATGCCGCTGTGCACTCCGTCTCCGGTATGTTAGTCTAGGTACTGGGGTGATCCTAGTTCAGAATGTGCCATGTAGATGCTACAGTTAAGAATATTACCATAATTGAACATTGATATTTTTCAACTATTACTTGTATCCTCAAAATCATTTGGAAAGGGGAATGAGTATAATTAATCTAATTTCGCTCTCCAGTATGTCAAGTCATACTTTTCATTTGTTTCCGCTTTGACAAAGTCGATATACACAGTGGAGACAAAGACCACCCAGAAGAGTACAAATCAACGAGTTGATACATTTTTAACTCGGAACCAACCAAAGTGTAATTTTGTAAATAAATAACATTTACATTGTAGTGAGTTATGTGCTGTAGAAAACCATTAAAATTATCTAATAAAGCGGTAAATAGATCGAACCGTTAACGCAAATTCGTATTGAACATGCAACTGACAGTACACATTACCTGGTTGATATTATCTAAAATCGTATGATAAGTGAATGATTTTTGCAATCTGCACCCTCTATCTAATTTTCTGGTTTTTCTACAAAACACCGCACTGTACATTCTTGTTTTAATTAATTCGTTCTCCTAACATGGACTTTAAATGGAATATGGTGAAGTTGACAAGCTTTGACAAACAGGGCAGAGTTGGTAGAGACCTAGGTTGGAAACACAGTGAGTATAAATTCGAGTACGTGTGACGAAAAATGTCGTTCTTGTCAAACATTTGTGTTTAAAACCTTGCTAAAAAAGAATTAGCCGCGTTAAACAGCTTTTAAACGATAAATTGTCAAAAAGAAAACTAAAAACATTAGCTTACTTTCCAATAGTCACTCAGAATGATGCTAATCAATCTTTGATAGATAGAAATCACATTTCCAACTTTTGAATCATATTTATCCAAAAACATCACTGTCTGCAATCACTTGATACATTGTTTTGATCCTGAGGATTTGGGTAATCCTTATAAAGTTTCAATTTCCAATGATAGTAATATTCCTGATTGTTCCTCCTCCATGTGGTGCATCTTGGACGAGGTCCCTCTAGGCATCTAGGCTAATAACACCAGAGACTGAGTGCACAGCTGCTAGCATACACCCAAGATTCTTAAAAGGCATCTCATGGCAACTGTTTACCATATGTAACCGGATAGGCTTGTGAATCTGTCAATTGGCGTCAACCCTAAAGGAGATCTTTTTGTTAATTCCTGTAAACACTAACGTTGTCACAAGGAAGCGGTCTTCTAGCCAAGAAACATCATTTATCCCCCCTCCCAAAGTTCAATTCCCATTCGACAACCGTTTTGTATGGGAATTCGAAAAGCTATTCAAACTTGGAATTAATGAAGAGGTAGGGCTCTGCCATCAACTTATGTTATGTTATGTCAAATAGCATATTAGTCATTGTAGACTGCATCATAATGCAATTTTTATGTGGTTGACCTTAGGAGATGTAGTTGGAATGGAACATTTTTATTTGTTGCACACTATTTCAAGTTGTGCGCTATAAGACAAAAGGTAGTTTCATTGTTGCACACCTATTTCCATTATTAGTTGATAAGTAGTCAATCATAAATTTATAGGGTCAATTTTAACCATTTATAGATCAGTGATTAATGCGTTGACCTGACACCAGATAAGGCATGGCTTCAAGTTTATGTGTGCATTGTGGATAATTCCAAACAGGGATGCAACAGCTGCACAATGCTTCTGGTTGACTAATTTCATTTAATTTCATTTTGATTGGTTGATCAACTATTGATACGGCATATAAAACAATCGACTTCGATGGCTTGATAGGCGTAACAAATGTAGAAGCATAACGAAATTTCTTGGCTGGTAGACGGCATCTTGGTGACGTCACCACTGTTCATAAAGATTGACGATTTTTGGGGCTATCTCCCTTAGCCCAAGGGCTACATATGGTATACGTATACCTTAAGATACTTTTTAACTACCCCGAGTGTATGTTCGCACCTACTTGCTGTAGTGGATTATTAGCATCCACTGGTTGATTGAAACCAAGTGGATTCATTATTTAAAGTGAATCTGATCATTCTAACAATTCGCTCTTGAAAACCCATAAATAAATAAATATCAAAACCTCCTTTGTATATATGTAGGAAAAACAATTTGTTGCTTTACACATATTTCGTTAATATAAATTTTAAATTGCTTTATTACACACCAGGGTCTACCTAATATTGGTTGTTGTTGTTGTTATAGCAACAAAGCGGGTAATGTTGGTGTCACGCGATTAAACTTTACTTTGTCCTTGACAAATGCCTGCAGAAAACGAATAGATCTATTATGTAGGCCAATTTTGTATATTGTGTTTTTCATGATTAATTACTAAATTATAAAAATTGCCACGTTAATTTATATGCAGTATATAGTAAACATTATTAATAATTTTTTACCGACATGAGATGCTAATAATCGTGATTAATGTTTACGTAGCAGCTGGGCTACGATAAATAACCTTGACAAACAATTAGGCGACCTTGTCAATGTTTGCGAACAGCAGCACTGTCTTGGCTGATAGACGACACTTTTGTGACAGCGCCACTGTTTACACAGTTTAACGAGACAACACAATTTTTTGTCAATGTTCTTTCCCAAAGGCTACATACAGTAAGATACCTTTTAAATAGCCTGCCTGTGTGTTTATTGCAATCTATAAAAGCGGAAGTGTAATTATATTGTTGCGTTTGTTTCGATGTTTATAAAATTGCGTGTCCTCGGTAGTATAGTAGTAAGTATCCCCACCTATCATGTGGTAGACCCCGGTTCAATTCCCGATTGGGGAGTCGTCTTTGAGGATTTGAGTGATGCTTATACAAAGTCTCAATTTCCAATGATGGTGATATTCCTGGCTGTTTGTCCTCCACGTGGTACATCCTGGACTAGGTACCAACAGGCATCTAGGTTAATAACAGCAGGGACGGAGTGCACAGCGGAATAACCAGGCCTCCACCACGGCGGATTGGTATGAGCATACATCCACGATACTTGAAATGTATCTTAAGGCACACGTTTACCATATGTAGCCGTCGAGCTAAGGGAGATTACCTTGACAAAAAATTAGGCGGTCTTGTCAATCTTTGCGAACAGTGGCGAGATCACAAGGATGCCGTCTATCAGCAACGAAACTTTTTTACTCTTCTACATTTGCTATACTTATCAAGCCATTGAAGACACTATTTATATTTTGCATAAATAAGGAAAATAATAAAAAGGTGACCACGTCACTAACCAAAAAAATGAAAAAAACATTAACAACACTTAAGAAAGCATCCAACAATTTTTAATGAACCATGCTTCATATAAACTATCAATCCTGTACAGTTTACCGGGACGTGTATGATAGAAGCCCTAGTGATAGAGATTATTCACGTGCTTGATTGCACAATAGCTGAGGACAGTGGGCTATTATCATTGATTATATTCACTATAGTACATTTACAAGCTCTATTTCAACTACCCGTGGCTCAGTCGATAGGGTTTTGACTTGACATCAGTTGGTGTGTATGACACATTCGAAAGGTATGCAGTGCTGCGACGTGGTCGATTTGGACCTGGGTGGATATGGGGGGTTCGGTGTCCCCCCCCACTGACCTAGTAAATGCGGGTCCACGTTGGGCTTCGGCACAAAACATGTCGACTGATGAAAGATGCATCTTCCCGTAGACCATTCAAAGTAGTAACAATTAAATAAATAAAATAAAATAATTCCAAACAAGGATGAAAAAGCTATGCAATACTTCTGGTTGACTCAAATCACGTGAGTTTATCGTTAAGTAAATCTAACAATTTTTTATATATTATTACTGAAAACCCCATAATAAATTCAACCTTTTTAAAAAATTTTAAATAATAAACTGTTTTATCGTAGATACCACATGTAGTGCTATCAACATTCTCTAAATAAACTCTATACTTTTGAAAAAATATAAATTAAATATTGTAAATAATAAATTTTTCAATTGAGAGAGAGAGAGAGACAAATAACATTTTTAAATAAATATTTTATAGTTTATTTATATTTGAAAAATGTTTGAACCATCTTATTATGTAAACAGCAACCATCGTCTGTTCTATTGGTTGTAAATAATAATTCAAACTTCATAAATTGTTCAATTTGTTGTAAACATCTTTATTTGTATTGGTCTCAAACGTGATTTTGTCAAACTGCTTAATTTGGACAACCAAATCAATTGGAGGTGCTAATAGAAAACCTAACGGCGAGGTAGTAGGTGAATTTTTGTTACTATGGCACTGGCGACTCTCGAAGAAGAATAAATTGTGATTAGCCTAATTTTTAGAATTATTGCAATAAAACGATAAATTGTGTGGGATGCTAATGATTCTGACGATTTGAATAATGCTTATGCAAAGTTTCTATTCCTGATTTTTTTTTCTCCACGCGAAGCATTCTGGACTAGGTACTCATATAAATTTAGACTAATAACAGTAGGCGCCGTTTTAGCGGGATACTTAAGAGGTTTCTTAAGGTATGTATACATACCTTTGGCTAGGTAAGAGAACTCTGAAAAATATCAGGCGGTTTTGTCAATGTTTGCGTCACAAGGATGCCATTTATCAGCCAAGAAATTTTGCTATTCTCTTACGTTTGTTACGCTATAGAATTATCCAAATCAGTCTTTTAAAAATGCCCTACAAATAAGGAATTAATGAAGCGGTGAATGCGTTACATACTACAATGAATGAAAATTGCTCTCGTGCTAAGTTTTAACAAACTAACTCAACTGCTGTTTTTATAATGGTATTTACCACAGGTTTTTTGCAATAATAAGTGCGTATCAATTTACAGTTATTCTGTAAAATGTCAATTGTATTTTACAAAAACATATAAGCGTTCAACTCAAACCTGCGTAGACATGAGTTTGATTCCCACTACCAGCACTCTATTTGACTTTGCTAAAAGGTCCATTGCTGAAAGATGTTTTGCGTAAGATATTGAAAGTAGCAAACAATATCTACCCAGTTTTTGTGATCTGCTCATAAGTAGTGACTGATATGTAACGTAAATGAAGTAGTTTTAAATACTACAAACGTGGACATTCTACTAGAATAACAGAGATATTCAAGACACTAAATATATATTTGTGAATACATAAGTTTAAAATTTATTAAGAACACAATCATTATTGTTATTATTATTACAAAACGCCTTTGCTTTAAAAATAAGCATGGGGCAACAAAATAATAGTAACAGCAAAAACAACAACAAATTTTCATAATTTAAAAAGATTGTAGGGAAGCGAAATCGTTCCATGTGTTGCCAAAATCTTTGTTTGATTGCATGGGACATTCATTCCAATTAGATCTTTTCGAGTGGTTGTTAGCCATGTTTTCTGTTGTCTAATCCACTCTTTCTTTTGCCGCCATCAGCAATGACCTATTGCAAAACCGTTTTTTCTAGTCTAATAGAATTTGGCCAAGTGATTTTCTTTGTCTAATTGTCACTTCTTTGCCGTTGTTTGTCGGAATGGCATCTTATTGTTTTTGTTGCAATGTCGATTTTTACAGCGGTCAGGTTACTAAAGCCTTGGGCCCAACCCTCCTTCTTTATCCAAGTTTGGCTAAATTGATTACCTTTTGATGTTCTTTAGAAGCACACTAAATGAACATTTTTGAAGGCTTCACTAAATGTACACTTACTAAAAGTGTTTTCTCTGAAATAAGCAAGAAGTAAAATTGTACGGTATACGAAACGATCGATTTTATTGACTTGATAAGCGTAACCGACGTAGAAGAATAACGACGTTTTTTCGGCTGGTAGACGACTTCCTTGTGACAGCGCCACTGTTTGCAAAGATTGACGAAACCGCCTGAGTTTTTGTCAGGGTTATCTCCCTTAGCCAAAGGACTACATATGATATACGTATACCCTAAGACATCTTTTAAGTATTATGGGTGCGTTTATATAGATGCACCTATAATAGTGGAATTATGTTAGTGTTTAACTTTCTAAGCTTATAGAGGAGTTTTATTTAAGTTTTATATGTACTACTTTATTCATTTGATAGTAGTATCAGCATCGGACAAATAAAAGAACTCGAGCATGGTCTCGCATTTAGTGCCAGTGGTGGCGATCGAAGCCCCATGTTTACTGATCTTTGCATTGTACCGCATTGTACCGCTAGATCATGCAAATATATGACGACACCCTTTAATTACCCCCATGCGTATGCTTGCACTCATCCGTCAAAGCTGAATCCAACTTCTACCGCTGTGCAGACGGTCTTTAATTCGTGTTCGAATGGGTTCATGAGGTATTACAGGGCAATATAGAAATAGAATTATTACCTTTATTGAAAATTGAGACTTTATAGGTATTATTCAAATGATCAGAATGATTAGCATATCTATTTTCTAAAACAACAAATAAAATACAAATCATTTTCTTGCTAAAACATTTGAAGCTATTGGAACCCGCCCCCCATTTATTGTACGTTTGGTTTGTTTTGTTTTTACAGGATGGGGCACAGCAGCCTTTACGTCTGGCAACTACTACTTTTGGGTACCCATCATTGGGCCCTATCTGGGCGCTTTTATCGGTTCGGTGTTGTACGAATTGACAGTAGGCAATCATCTCGATCGCAAGAGCTCGGTCCAGGGCGACAAAAGAGAAATGGCCGAACTTATTAGCTAAACGCCTACATACAATACATACACACACATATTTTATCTTCAATGCTATATTGTTTCATTTTTAGACCTGTTCCATGTTCAACTGCACATACATTTACAGCAGACACTTTTATTTATTTGCCTTTTGTGTTTTGTAGATTTTTGTATGCAAATAATTGCATTTTGTATCCTTTTACGACAATTTTTAGTTATGTTTTTAAACTGTTTGTGTAGATAGTAGGATACGCTTTGGATTTGATTATATGATAATATCAATAAAGATAATAATAATAATAATAATAATAATAATAATAATAATAATAATAATTGTTTTCTTTGTTGAGCTTTTAAAGAAATATATATGTTTAGAGTTTGATCAATTGTTTTACAATCGCTTGGTGGTATTTTTGCAAATATAACAGGGTACCCCACTCAAACAAACGATAGTTCTGGGTTAATTATTACATGGTGCATTACCATTAATTCGTTATACACGTCGTCAAACGTAGTATTTAACAGATGCAATTTACATAAATTTGGCTGTCCGCACCCACACTTTTCAATTTTGTAGTTGATAACATCTTTGATGAAGTGTCCCGGTCATTTGACGGATGTATAACTTATGATGGTCTCAAGATAGCGGATTTTCAGTATGCAGACGATGCGGTTTTATGGCAGAAACCGAAGAAGATTTGCAAAATGCGGTTGAACTTACTCAAAAAGCCTCAGAAAAATACGGTTTATATCTTAATACTGAAAAAACAGTGGTTTTAGCAAATGTCCCCTTTAGAAATCCAATCACTGTTAATGGTAGCCCACTTCCTGTGGTCGATGAATTTATATATCTAGGTTCGATCATAGATAATAAAGGATTCAGCTCTTTAGTGATTCGGCGTCTTATTCGCCTCTTTGCTGCAGCCTTTGGGCGTTTAAGTAAACCTTTATGGAATAAAAGTAATATTTCTATTAAAACCAAGATTAGAGTATAAAAGTGTTTGTTGCGTTCCATTTTACTTTATGCATGTGAAACTTGGACTCTCACCCAAGTGGATACACAGAAGCTTGTTCATTTTGAGCAAAGCTGTTTAAGATCCATCTGGTTTCGCTCGTTGTCCTATTGAACGCACTCGTTTAATAAGTAATAAAATATTTCGACCATTCCCAGATATTTGTAAGTCTCTTAACATTTATTGGTTATGCATCTCTAGCCCAGTTAAAGAAAAATGATTTAAATGGATTGGCCATGTTTTATGTAGATCGCCCACTCATCCAGCCAGAATAGCTATGGAAGATCATTCATTACCCGGATGGAAAAGAAGACCAGGCGGTCAACGGAAAATTTAGACGGACATTGTAGCACGCGAACCCAGTCCTTTTATTTATGATAAGCGCCCGTTTGTTTGCCCTATGTAGCCAACAGAGATCACTGGAAGGGTTTAATTCGGGATGTAATTAACATTTAATGTCAGCACACTTCAAGTGTGGTTCATTAAGTACACATTGCAAAGGTTGATGTTTTTGCAGACGTCTTGGTATTTGAACTACCCTGGGTGATGATAACCGGTATGGGATGTTTATCCCCGATAATTAGGATGATGATGAATTAATACATGGTAATGCAAAAACAAAAACAACGATAACAATAATAAACGGGGATGCTAACGATTTTAAGCATTTGACTGATGCGTACAACATTCATTCATTCATTTTGGTTGGTGATCACTTGACGTCACCTCTTCATTATTTCCCATATTTATACGACATAGCAAACGATCGATTTCGATGGCTTGATAAGTGATAACACAAACGTGGAAGAATAACAAAGTTTCTTGGCTGGTAGACGGCATCTGTAACGTCGCCACTGTTCGCAAAGATTGACGAGACCGCCTGATTTTTTGTAAGGGTTATCTCCCTTAGCCCCGAGGGCTACCTATGATGTATTTATTATTACTTAGATACCTTTAAGTATCTTAGGTGTATGTTTGCACCCGTTCGCTGTAGCGGAAGCCCAGTTATACCGCTGTACACTCGGACTTCGTTGTTATTAGTCTAGATGCCTAGGGCACCCAGTCCAGGATGCACCACGTGGAGGACTAACAGTCAGGAATATCACCTTCATCATTGGAAATTGAGACTTTATAAGCATTACTCACCTCAGGATCATTAGCACCCCAACATAGCATAACAAAAAAACGATAACAATAGTGAACGGGGATGCTAACGATTTTAAGCATTTGACTGATGCGTACAACGTAGAGCCACAGCCTCTTCATTAATTCCACATTTGAATAATTTTTTTGAATTCCTATACGAAAAGGTTGTTGGATGCAGATGGAACTTGGAGGCATAAAAATAAAGTTTGTTGACTAGAAGACCGCTTTCTTGCGACGACGCCAGTGTTCACAGGAATTGACGAGGCGGTTGACGGATCCACAATCCCAACCGGTTACATATGGTAAATAAATAATTGAAAAATAAAATATGGCCATACCACTTGAACCTTTTTTCTTCAATTTTCTTATAAACTTCGATGACTTTCAGTTTTCTTCATTTTCTATTCTGTCTAATTTGGACACTCTCAACGACCATCGAAGCATTTTCATTTCTACTGCGTTCAGTTTTCTTAATACTCTACGTTTACAATCCGTAAATCAAAACCGGTTTTACTGTCGTCTTAAAAATTTAATCTTTTATTCTTGCTGTTATCCTTATGTCGCCCAAAACTTCTGTAAGTTTCCTCCATTTATACCATCCTGCTTGTATTCTATGCGCTATCTCTGTATTCAAATCTCCATTCCCTTCTAGCGATGAACCAAGATACTTCAACCTTCTCACTTTCAAGAATTCTGTGTTTTATTTTGATTTCCCTAAAATGTCCTTTCGTTGTACTCATATAAACGATTTTTTTCTTATTAATTCTTCCAGTGCTTTCCTCCATTGGTCTAACCGTCTCATCAAGTCCTCTTGTTTTCTACTGCATAAATCAACATCATCATGGAAATTCCACTTTAATGTTTCTAGTTAGCACGTCAATAACTAGATCAAACAAATACGGGCTTAGTGTTGAACCGTTATCTAGATCAATTTTAAGTGAAACGCATCAGTCAGTCCCATACTGGTTTTCTACCAACGTTTTGTGTCATTTATACATATATTAAAATAAATCTCTCACATATTTTACAATGGCACCTTTTACTCTCACACTTCCTGTCTTGGAAGCCGATCGCATTCCTCTTTTTCTAAATCGATAAACAAATACCACATCAAGTCCTTTCGTTTCTCTCTGTGTTTTTCCTCCACTGTTGTCCTGAGAGAAAATGGCATTACTTGTACTACGTCCAAGTATAAATCCAAATTGTTCCTCTCCAATGTCTGTTGTTTTTACAGATTTTAACATCACTAGTTTTTTCCTAAAGCTTTGAAGTATGACATCAACTTTATACCCCCTTCCTACAGTTACTTTTAATCTCCCTTTTCCCGGATAGTTGTATATATGTAATTTGCTCAAACCAATCACTTTTTTATTTTTTATACCATTCTTTTGTTAATATGTACACAATCAGATAATAAATAATCCATTGTAACAAGATAGTTTTATTGTTATCCATTTTTTAATACTCAATAATAAGAGCATTTTTACGCAACTTCGTTACATATCCAGTTATGTATCTATGATAATATTATATATATTATACAAAACCCTTTGAGCTTTAAGAATAAGCATGGGGCAATAAGACAACAATAACAGCAAAACAACAATAACAAAGTCTCGTTGGCATTAAATATTCTGCAAATCGAAGATTGCGCTTTCTCTTTCGGCTTTCACTCAACCTTGTCATCTGCACCTGGCTGCATCCAGAAACGTTGTTATTTGCCGGAATGGCGTCATCTTTCATTGTTTCCGCAGCAGTATAGATTTTTACAAAGGCCAGGTTGCCAACCTTGCGCTCAAACCCTCCTCCTTTATCCAGGCTGGACTGGCTAGATTGAATCATTTCTAATCCAAACTAGGCGGAGTTATCTATGATAATAAGAAGTAAACAAAATACGGACTATTAATGTTGTAATAATAAATGTATCGGTATGATTAATTATGGTTGTACACTATGATTACTATTAGTATATTATCTATTGTTATGTACTTTTGTTTATTTTATTTTATTTACAAAATCATAAAGTTGTCTTGCCAATAGTTGTAATCATGTGTAGCAAAAAGTACTTTGTGCCAAAACTTGACTTTTTACATTTTAAAAAGAAACAATTTTGAAAATTGCACACCATTTAATTTAATAATTTTTTAAATACTTTTTGTTAAAATCTGTTTGTAATACTAATGGGATTAAATTACAATAGATATCATATTTACCCTTTTGCTATAAATACCCCATGGGGCAGCGAACTAACAACAACAATTATTATTTATTACTATTATTATTACAAAACCCTTTTGCTTTAAAAATAAGCACGGAGCAATAAAATAACAATGACAGCAACAAAATAGTAATAATAATAATTATTATTATTGTAAAACCCTTTTACTCTAAAAATAAGCACGGGGCAATAAGACAATAATTACCACAAAAAACAACATCATCTTATGGGATTTTGTATTTGAACGTTTTGTTTGATTCCATTTCAATTAAATTTTCCAAATAGGTTCTTGGCCCAGTATTTTATGATCTACCCCAACTTTTCTTTTACCATTTCTATCGTCCATTCGAAACCGTTTTGTTGGCCAAGTAATTATCTTCGTCTAATTGTAATGATGTTATGTAGTGAATAAGAGTCAGTTCTTCTCACAATCTCATTATTTGAAATATGATAGCGTCAAGTAATCGGTAAAATACTTTTAAGACACCGGCGATGAAAAAAAATTTGCCATCTTATCAATCTTATCTGTTCGCTTCCACGTTTCACTCCCATATATTGCCGTACGAATGATTATTGATGCGTACAAATGAAGTTTTGTCTTTAGGCGGATGGCTTTAACATCAATTTCGGTTTTACCGTCATGACCAATGATGCTTCCCAAATATGCAAATGAATCAACAGTATCAATATTTTGTGCACTAATTTTGATGAGCAAATAATCGTTTGACATAGTGCTCAACACTTTTGTTTTTGAACAATTAATCCGTAAGCCAATACGAGAATTGATATCATTGAGACGTGTTGTCATATTTTGCATCATTTCTGGTGTTTTACTGAGTAGACCAATATTATCTTCAAAATCCAAATCTGCTAATCTACCATTGTTCCATTTGATACCATAAGACAAATTATTCATGGATTGAGTCATAATGAAATCAATTAATTGTAGAACAAAACGGTATTGTGTAAATACATTCTTGGCGTACTCGTGACAATTTCGAACATAGCGTATGACCACTTTTTGTTTAAACAGAACCATTTGAATTTTGGTATATGTAATGATCGCATAATATTTACATACTTCAACGGTTTTTTGTAAAACTTAACTATTTTCTACAAATATTCTCAATGAACAGTGTCAAAGTATTATACACTGATCATATTGTTTGCTCGTTGAACGTTTTATTCCAACTGTGGGTGATTTGAAATTGTTCTATTGTTTAAAATGTTGTACACAGTTAAAACATCTATTTTCATGCATTCGGCAATTATTTTAACTTTTGTTCTCCTTTTATAAAAACTTTGATCTAATTCATAATCATGGGTAGACAGATAATGACGCTGAGCTACTTTAACCATAAGTATTAAGTGCGAGGAAATAAGAAGCCGTTTTATCAAAATTACAAAGTGTGAACCGGAAAATCAAAATCGACCTTGTGCTTAAATTATTAAGAGTAATTTTATAATTTTTTGAAAAAAAATTGTTTTAAAATTCTTTATATTACATTATCTTTAAAATAAATGAATTATTTAAAAATTCAGTGTAAATTTGTATGTATATGTGTAAGCAGTTATTTTATTTTAAAAATTATATAAAATTAAAGTATTTTTTTAAATAATTTTTTTTGTAAATAAATTACATATATTAATATTTAATAAATTTTAACTAGAAAAAGTTAAAGTTTAGGCATCACATTGCCAGCGTATGTATCAAGGTCATACATTTTTAAAAAATGTAACGCATTAATCAAATGTTTATTATGTGTAAAAAATTGTTATTTTAAAAATATACAATAATTTATTTTAAAAACAAAAATATTAAAAAAAATTAATTGGAATGAGATACATTGCCTACTGTATAGTCATTATTTGCTTGACATTACATGTAATTTACTTTAAAATTAATAACTACACAGATATACTCACACAACACAAGCTACTGACAAAATCGTAAGCGACAATAAGCCGGTATTTGTAAGACTGCCTTTTAGATTCGGATGATGTAATAAATATCCTAAAATAGAGAGAATGTTATGTAGCACAACAGGTTTCCTTTGGTTCAACATAAAAACAGCCAAATCAATATTCTCCACTTCCCATTGCATCTACCCAGTTTACTGCAGTTGCAATCACAAATATATTGGTCGGACAACTCGTCGCCTTAATTGAACGGGCCAATAAATACATTCCTAATTGGACCAATAGAGTCCAAATCAAGCGACCTTTGTGCACTTTGTCAGTATTACGTCATTTAGTTCAAACGAAACACCGAGTCAAGTTTAATTGTATGTTTGTGCCTGAACATAAATTTATCTTCACTTGACTACAAGTGTTTTGAGATAGTCACCTCTACCAATTACAATGGGCTACACATTTGACAAAAGAATAATAACGATTTTGATTGAGAACTAACAAATATTTTACCGAAAAACAAGCTATCAAATAACAAACCAATTATTTCAATGCAAACTTAATAAATAAACCAAACTTACATGTAATGAATATCCAAAATAAGGCTTAAAATGTAATCAAAAGAACATACCCATTGACCCAATAGCGAATGCTATAGCACAACAGGTTCCTTTAGCCCAACATAAAAACAACCAAAGCAATGTTCTCCATTTCCCATTGCATCTACCCAGTTCACCTGCAGTTGCGGTGACAAATATATTGATCGGATAACTCGTTAATCAGTTAAGCGGACCAATAAGAAGTTCAAATCTAGCGAATGTTAGTCAATATTTGTTTGACGTTACGTGTAAATAAATTGTTTCTATTTATTCCCTAAAAAAGTTATTTTGTCAAGGTCAGTATATATGTATATCAAGGTCAGTTTGCTATTCTGTCAATCAATAGATGATGACAAATTTTAACTTGTTTTTCCAAGGAGTTTGTTAATTGTTGTATATTTGAAATGCCTATCAAAATTATCGATTATAATGTTACATATTTTCAAATAGCAAATTTTCTAATTAACAAGCTATTTAAAATTACTAAATAATAATATAAAACTGTAAAGAAAGGACAACAGACATTAAAAATGTATGCTTATTTTGTTAAAACATGTTTCAAGTAGTTATGCAAGATTATTTGGTCAATATAGTTAGAAAACGTTTTAACGTTTTTGGCAGTAGTATGAAGGGCAATTTCACATGTTCCAAATGCTTGGAGGGTTTTGAATGCAATACAATAATAAATTATTTTGCATTCAAATAAATTTAAGCAACAGTTAAAATGTGTTAACTGCTGTTCTATATTATTAGTCCTGTCGTGTTATTTTTTTTCTCATTTTGATAAAGGATTGCTGTTGGAAACGCCCCTTTTGTTAATCAGTGATTACTAAACTCAACAAATTTGAAGCAAGATATCTTAGATACATTTGGCACAACACCCATTTTGCATCCATTATATCAAGAGATTGAACAAAAGAATCAGCGTCTGTCAAATTGGAGATGACTTCCAATTTTACAATCTTTCTTCAACACCGAAGATTGAGCTGGTTTGGACACATTCTTTGTAAAAATCCTGATGCGTAATGCAACTTTGACTTGTCCAAATGTTGATTGAAAGAGAAGGAAAGGTGGTCACAAAACGTATTTGGATGGATGCTGTTTGAGACAATTTCTACGGAATTTTGGTTAGTACTTTATCTTGGGTATATGGGCATAGTCTTTAAACTGAACTATCTATGCAGGCCTCCGAAAACAGTAAACAATGGAAATGGATTATTAAGGATGCGCTGCGCACTTTGATTTGATAAAGATGTGCCTTTGTCACCAACATTTACTGTTGTTTGTGGCGATATTATTTCAATTTATTTATTTTTAATTTATTTATCAACCTTTTAACTTTTCTTTCTTAACACCAATTTCTAATCTTTTTTTATGTTTGCTCCACTTTGAATGTTTTACACGAGAAACGCGTTTTTCAGCAGTGGGGACATTGTTAGCAAAGCCGAACGTGGACCCGCAGTGGGATTCGAACTCCCATGCCCACCGAGGTCCAAATTTGAGTGTTGTACCGGCCATTACAATTAGGTCAAGTATTATTTTCTTGTCTAGAAAACCCATTCCTAATTTTAAGAAAGCTGACTTCTTATCTAATACTAACTGGGATACTCTTATATTCTAATAGACTTTGGTAAAGCCTACTCCTTTTTTTACCAAAGTTCTACTGATGGTGTAAATTTGTTTGTTCCTTTTAGGATTCCAAATCATACTAACCCTAAACTATCCATGTTTTTCTATCTTTGTAAATTAATTCAGAAGAATAAGGCTTTCTATTTGTGGAAATCCAATTAAGCTTCCTTGCCTCAACTATTCTTATATTGACACCTGTAATGAATGTAATAGACTGCATCAGAGAACATAAAGAAAAACTACTTCATAGGCTTCTAAATATAAGTAAGTTTAACAAAAATCTATTATTTAAATTCATCAGTAATAAGCGGAATTGCATTAATTTTCAACCTCGCCTCAAAGATCATCATATTGATGCCTGGACCTTCAACTTAGATCTTTTCAGGGACTGGTTTGACAACGTCTTTCAGTCCCCACAGTCTACCTGGTCCCACTCTGGTATAATCAATCCAATTCCATGCATTGTCTAATCATAAAGGCTTTTTAGTTCTCACTGGTTTCAGTCCACGTCATGTGGTGCTGATGGCATTTATCCCTAAAATTCTAAAAAATTGTGCGGACATTCTCGCCCCTCACCTAGCCTATATTTTTAATCTGTCGGTACTAAAATGTGTTAAAATGTGTTCACTGCCGTTCTATATTATTAGTCCTGTCGTATTATTTTTTTAAAATTAGGCCAAGTATTATTTTCTTGTCTAGAAAAAACGTGTCGAATATTTATTTTTTAAATGTTTCTCAAATTTATCTTCTTTTTTACATCCAACCTAGAAGACATATGTACAATACATGGTATAAACCACTTGTGTTTTACATTTATTTCCCTTCTCTACTTAACGCTTTAATTCCACTAGGTGTTTTATCTGTTTTAATTAATAACGTGCAGGAATGATCTTACGGAAGCTGTTCTGCCAAACCTAGGTGGATAAGGGCACTTAATGCGAGCCCACGTTCGGCTTCATAAAATATCCACTGTTAAAAGATGCATTTTCCCAAAACATTTAAAGTAACAACATGATATTAAAAAATAAAACATATTTTACTATTTGTGAGCATTGTACAACGATGTATGATCTCCAGTCAGATCTTTTGTTTTTTACCATTCTACCATATTTTTTGTAGGCAGAGTATGTTCAACTTCTTTTTTATTCATTAATTTAGAAAGTTTTGTACAGGAACAGAACAGTACACAAGATGTGTAGGAAGTGCTCATTCTTTTATCCTCGATTCTCAGGGATATCTAAAAGTATTGATCTATTTTTTGGAAATATAAATTAGAACAATAAAAATACAAAAACATATCCGGAATGAACACCAAAAAGTGCATATGTAAAAAACTTTCTTGTATGGAAATCCTTTAACTCCTCCATAGTTTAGTTCAGATACACAGTGATAAAACTCACTATTGGTATTTGTTTTAAAAGCGTGAATAACATTTTTTACCTCCTTCTAATTGAAATAACTACGTCCAGTCCAGTCCGGTGCACCAACTAACGCCATTGCAAAATGAGGCAAGAGCAAAAAATTTGCGTTAAATAGTATTCAAAATATCCAATTACAGCTTAACTAGAAAATAAACCAATCAGAGAACAGAACCCACATCCAATAAAATTTACTTAAATTATATGACGTACAACAATTGCCAATTTAAGAATTTTTAGTTTGTCATAATAAGGTTTACTCTTTACGCTACTGGGAAAATTAGGTAAAATCCTTTGTATTCTTTTTAATCATTGTATGCCATTCTTTGGAACAGGAGCAGCAGCCTGTATACAAGGTGCGATTTGACATACAACATAAAGATTAAAAGTAAACATTTACCTGGGATGGGTCCCAGATTACGTAGGAAAAAATTAACAAGTTTAAAATTTATATGAACAGCTCTCGTATAATAAATAAAAAATTTGAGGGATGGAGTAAAAAGTACTTATCAATTTTTAATCAATTCCACTGTATTTATTAAGTACAAACCAAGTATGGAAAAAACCATACCTGAGGGTCTTCCAAATGTGATGTATTTGCACTTTGTACAATTTAGCAAAAACATATATTTAACTGACCAATTATGTATATTGCTAATGTCCTCTTGTGGTAGTGTAGGGTTGAATTCCCATATCTTTACATCATTAGCATAAAGAGGGATATTAGATTAAACCATTGATAAATATTATAAATAATAAATGACCTGGAACTTAAACTTGCGGTACACCTGATGTTATTCCGCTAGAAGATAAAAATCTACTACCGAATCCAACACTAAAAATACATACAATCAAATATAAAATATTTAATCCAGCCAAAAATTGGGCCGATAATACCATAAGACTTGAATTTGGCCAATAGTAATGAGTACGATACTTTATCAAATGTTTTTGAGAAATCGAAATAGATTGCCTTAATAGATGGGCAACAGTCAAGAGATTTAGTGAGGCTATCAGTAAAATCTAGTAAATTTGAAAAACAAGATTACTGTAAAAAATGCGTTAAACAGGATTGATAATGTTACTAACTAGTGGGTATTAGATTAGATGATTCTTAATAATCCTCTCTACTATTTCACTAAAAGCGGGAAAAATACTAATAGGTTTTTTTGGATTATTTCTAGCGCCAGATTGGTAGATGGATCTTATGTATGCTACTTTCCAGACAGATAGTACTTTTTCACTTACCAAGGAATATTTAAAAAGATAGGTAATGACTGGTGCCAGTGTGTGCACACAGTTTTTGAGTACCATAGAATACACGCCATTAGATCCACAAAAAGTGGAATGTTGCTTTATCAAGTGTCTGCAAACACGATTATCATTAATATTAATTTGGCCGCACTCCGTATAGGCCTTGGGTATGCTGACATTGGCAAAGTCTGCTGGAATAAAAACCGAGATAAAAAGTTTTTAAATAAATTATATGTCTTTGGTATTAAAAAGAATGCACTGTACACACCTTTCAATCAAGGACAAGAAACATATATAAATTTAAAAAGGAGCTTTTCTATTGTTGTTCACGATGTCGAGTAATTTATACAACTTAGCCCTTTTTAACACTCCAATAACTGATCCAATTTGATTTCGAATATCAATGTACTTATAAAAAAAGTAAGGAAGTCGTGCTAGTTTTCACTTATAAAAAGTCACATTCCTTTTGCTTATTAATCGGAAATAAATATTTAGAGAGTTTTGGCATTTTGAACACCACAGATAGACTTATACCCTTTTTAATGCTTTTAATAATAGGCTATCTATGTTAGAAAACTGCTCGAGATCCCAATTAGTATTACTTAAGTAATTATTAAACTAACCAAAGTTAACCTTACGGAAGTCAGGACTAGGTCTTAAGCTTCGGTTAGACAAGTAAGCTGTGACGGAAAAAATACACTTTAAAAAATAAAAAAAGTGGCAACTCCTTTCCAGAGGGAATAAGTGCAAAATGTGATTAATTAAAATAAAAGATTTAAAAAAAATTAAATTAAGACACGAAAAAAGATTACTCACTCTTTATTTTGTGGATAAAGAGAGATGTTGTTGAAAAGCCTGTTTAATGCTAAAATTGAGCAATTAAATTTTTTTGCGGGTTATTTAAAATGTTCTAATTTATAGAGGGAACATTGAACTCCTTCATAATAACCTTATACTTACAAAAAACAGCTAGAACAGTTTAAAAGAGTCTTGTCAGAAAAATCGGAAAACAACGAGGATCTATATAAGATGGAGTAAAGGATCGTGTCTGTCGATAAAAGCAAGAGGCCTAAATTAAGGAGATCATATCCATTAATTGAATCCAAGACTGACATTGTACAACTTGTAAAATTTAGATCCTTCTTAAGATAAGAAAGACAACCCTTTACTGTCAAAAATGTTATCTGATAGCCAAGTTTTTGTGAGTTCAATAATATGAGGATTACCGGCAGTTGCTGCCCATTTTAATTAAACCATTTATTCCGAATACTCAGAGGTTTTGTGTAGATAATCTTTAGTAGGGAGGGTTTCCTAATAAGGGCGTATTTTATCTTAACTTGTATCTTACGAAAACAGTGGTTAGACTCTGAGGTGCAACCTAAAAATCCTGTTGCGTAATAAAACGTAGCTGTTGATCATTTACTTTTAAGGGCGTAAATCTGACATTGTAGATTAACAATTTATTAATAGATGTAGCATTTGAATTACAATATAAGGAGCAGAAGATTAGGAATATTTTCTTTTATTAGGAGGCAAATCTCAAAAAATTCTGACACTATAAAAATGTTTTTAGACAGAAGGCCAAGTTTTAAAAAAATTATTTACATGCTGGTCACTGGGGAATTCTAACAGCCTTAAATTTAGGAATATTTTTTAAAAAACTTCTTTCGCTAATTTAAAGGTACGATTATAATAATTTTAAATGTTTTTAGTAACACCATTAATAATAATATTTCTATACCTATAAAACTCACAAACAACTTTCTTTGAAGCATTAACAATCTCTTTTTGAGAAAGCTAGCAGCACAATGTGCTGCTGCTGATTTGGAGATTGTGGTAGATACATTCAAAATTTTATTATACTAAAGATGAACGAATATCCAACGTAAGTTCTTCCATGTGTTTATTATTCTTGTCAAACGGTATTAAATTATTATAAATATTGTCAAGCTACTGTTCGGTCGCTTGATCTTCTAAACGAAGATTTTTTCAATGGTCAGTCTACTAGATTTTAGTGAATTTAAAATACTATCTAATTTATTACTAATGTGAGATAAAACTACTTGGTTTAAATGTGAACCTTCAATGAAAAGGCGTTTTCTGCTAATCAAATTATTGTCGCTATGGGATATTTTGTTATAATCATTTAAAGATAATCCTGTACAACAGTTATGGAACCAATAATTGAAAAACAAACAGAGCATACCCATTTTTACAACTTTACCGTTGGAATAAAATATTTAAAGTTATTATTTAATTTTAGTTTAATTACAATTTTTATTTTATTAGACATTTAAATAACTTTGACTTTATTTAAACTTTGTTTTGAAGCGCTTTTTTGTATTTAAATTTATCACGTTTGTTGTTAACGTCACTGTGGTTTTGTAAATATATTGTGTCTTGTTTTCCTGCTGGTAAACAGTCTTAAATGATAATTTAGATTAGACTAGAGCTTTTTGAATAAAACTAGCTGAGGTGTTGATAATTATCCGTATCAAGACAAATCAAAGGAAATTAGGGCTGAGATTTCACTGAGACCTTACACCGTCCACATTTGAAAGTTGAAAATGTCATTTGTAGTAAATTAATAAAAATACTAGCAAACACACGAAACAAAATGCAATACCAAATGACAGTAAACACACAAAACAACAAAAACAAATGTAAAAATGCAATCTCAACAATGAAAAATCAAGCAAGCGAATAATTAATTTGACGTAATTCAAAAATTGCGGCAAGTGACTAAATAGCCTTTGCTAGTTCATTATATAACTTAGGCGAGTATTATGCAACTCTTTGAAGTTGGACGTCTAAGTATTTGTTAAGTTAATTCAAAGTATTTTTATTATTAAACCGTTTAGGCGTTTTCTACAACTTACTCTCTCTTTTTGTTTAAATGTGAAATTGGCTAAATCGGTTTATTTTTTAATGTATTTAACCAGAATTAACTTCTTGCTATTAACACTTTTAAATAAAAATAATAAAATAATGGCAAACACAAAGTTGGTCAATTACATTGATTAAAATAAAACTAAAACATACAAAATTAAATACTTGCTATTAACAAAAGAATATTTAAATTAAATAACTTATGTTTGTGGTCTGTGTAACGGTGATAGTTGATGCAGATGTCTAACTAAAATAATAAAGAAACAATAGGTAATAAAACCACATTGTTAATGCATCACAGTTGAGTGTGTTTAAACCTAAATGGTATTTTTATTTTATTTTTTAAGATTTTAAACTTAAATTTATTATTTAAAAATAAGTAGCAAATAGAATCTTCCTGTATTAGAGTTAAATCAATATTATGGAAATTATGTAATTATTTTTTTAATTAATTTTTTGTATAGATTGACTTTTTAATGTTATGTTTAACATTTATTAATTTAAAATGTTTATATAAAATTAGATACTTGTAAATGTGTATTTATTATAATTTAAATAAATTACGAATACAATAAAATAATTAAATTAAATCGTTTAAATTAATTTTTATTTTATTAAGATATTTTATGTAGTTTCAAAATGTTTATACATATGATTAAAAATGATTTAATCTAACTAGTCCCAAGCCTTGATGAAGGAGGAGGGTTTGAGCGCAAGGTTAGAAACCTGGCCTATGTAAAAAAATTATACTGCTACTAAAACAATTAAAGAACTGCAAAAAAGTGATCGCACGTATCTGGATGACAAAATTAGACAAATGACAAGGTTGAATAAAAGCCGAAAATAAGCTCAATCTTCAATGCCAACGAGAATTTGTTATTGTTATTGTTTTGCTGTAATTGTTGTCTTATTTTCAAAGCAAGAAAGTTTTTTATAACATAATATAATGTAATAATGATAATTTTTATTAATTTAATTTGGGATATTTTATAAATATTTTGCAATTTTTTAATAAAATAAAAATTGTTTGTTTTAAACAAATAATATTTTTTATATTAAAATTATATTATGTATTTTAATTGTAATTAAATTTATATAATTTTTGCAAATTAGTAAAAACTATGTTATTTATAACAACTTTTGTTACTATGACAACCGTAATCTTTAATTTTAAATATAATGCTAGAAATTTCAGTTAAAAGATATATCGATAAATTATATAATAAACTAGCTAATAAAATACATTGTAATGTATATATTATTAATTTTTTAATATTGTAGTTACTCGATCTGAATGTGAAGTATTGCTTAATTTATTTGTTAATTTTGTTACTGACATTGAATTTGGGAAGATTGATCGAATGAAATTTAGAAATGTTTTACATAAAACATTTAAAATGACGGATGATGTTATGATTGATAGAAGTAAGCGTACTTAGTTATTAATTATAGTTTTTCGTGTATTTGATCGTGATATGGATGGAGGTGTTAATGCCCAAGAATGGATTACTGGTTTATCTGTGTTTTTAAAAGGAACAATTAAAGAAAAAGCAAAATGTATTTTTTTAAAATTTATTTTAGTTGCTTTTGATGCATACGATTTTAATATTGATGGACGTATTACTAGAGAAGAAATGTTTCAATTACTTAAAAATTCACAAATAAAAGTAATTTTTAATTTATACAAAGTTTATATATAATGTTTAAAAAACCTTTTTACAATATTTTACAATTTTTTTCGTTTTTATTTTAAATATTAATGTTTTGTTACGTACGTATATAATCCTTTTTAACGTACGTTTATAATATTAATAGTAATTATTTATTTATTTGTTTTAATTTAAATATTTAAATTGTAGAGTAGGAATTAAATGTTACAAATTATTTAATTTTATTTAAATAATGTTTATAGTTTTAATTTTTAATAATGATAATATTCTTGTCTGTTCATCCTCTGTATGATACATCCTGGAGGTGACTGTAGGCATCAAAACTAATAACAGAGAGACCGAGTTTACACTGATGAGTGCAAGCATACACTTAAAATATATAAAGGTATATTAAAGTACATATGTACTATATATAACTGCTAAGCAAAAAAAATAACTTTAACAAAAAATCAGGCAGTCTTGTTAATCTTTGCGAACAGCTGTGGCGTTACAAAAATGCAGATTATATGTAGTTGCATTTTTTGCTAAAATTTAATTTAGTGTCAAATTTGTTTTATTTTATGTTTTTTTTATAATTTTTAGCTAAGATTTTTATCGTTAACCAAATTATTATTTTACCATTTTAATTGTTTATTCTAAAACCGTTCTTGACGGTCTATTTTGGAATAGTATGTAACCATATTGTCATCAAAATTTGCAAATATTAAAATATTTGACTTATTTCTGCTTTTGGTTAACGTTGTTATTTAAACTGTAATTTAATTTTTTTTACCCTAGTTTACAAAACTAACGCTTCCTTGTTTTTTTGGTAATATGCATTTTTGTAGAACTCGTAGAACCCCCACCTTTTATAATATTATGTACGTATTCAGAAAAATCTAAACAAAGAAAGCTACCAGTTTTGACAAAATTTCTCCAAGTATCTACAAATACGGTTTTTAGATGTTTGTTAAAGACCTCTGTAGCGGCATAATGAATTTCTGGATAATTGAGCAGTGCCCTGAAAACTGGCATCGTGCTACTATTGTTCTTGTTTACAAAAAAGGTGATCAGCAGATAACTGTTATCAACAGGGACATTAGTTTACTTTGCATAACTGCAAAAATTGCCACGTTAGCAATAATTAAACCGATTTTTTAGAAAAGGAAGGAGACCACACGTCTTAACTAAACTAGATTTCGTCCTGGTGCAAAATGCGTTGACGCATTCTGGAATTTCTGGCAAAGTTGGGCGTCCTACGCATGTGGCTTTTATAGGCTACTCTTTAGCATTTAACTCTCTAAATAGAAAATAATGTTGGATGAATGTTGTTCGGGAGGATCTTTACCCTATTTTGGCTAGGACTTTATTTTGGAATCAATGGCCAAGTTAACGGACTGACATATTCCTACACGGCCCCGAAAACTGTGAACAACAGAAAGGGATTATCTGGGATACTATGCGAACTTGGCATTGATGAGGTTGTGGCTTTGCCACTAACTTTTGTTGATGTTGTTGATGATAATTTTGCAGTGAGACAGAACTGTTATTATATCGATAAGTCTAATTAAACAGAAATCAAAACATGGAGAATAGATGTTTAAATGATTGGTCAGTGTTTAACCAATAAAAATGAAGTATTACATAAAAATGTGTTCTGTTCAACACTATTCTAGTGGATACTTGTCTAGCAAGTCAAGTATCTAATATATATATTTAATGATGAATATGCCATTAACTTTTGTTGTTATTATTGGTTTATATTTTCGCTTATATATATTTTTTAAACTTTTTAAAAGTTACAAGTACAATGTCGTCTACTCCATTAAATCCCTTTTAATTATTTTTAACAATTAGTTTTTGACAGACGAAGATCCTGATGAAGGTACGCGTGAACTTGTCGAAATTGCTTTTAAACTTTTAGTGAGTTCTAAAATGCACAATATTTGTTTCAAGTTTATTTAGAAACTGTCTGGGCACTACTATTTTTGTTGTATGTTTAAGTGTGTTAATATAAAGTTAAACATTAAATATATGGAAAAAAAACACATTCAATTGTCGCATTTCACCTGTATAAAACATTATACATATTTGAACTACCTCACGTTTAAGGTTTTAACACAAAAATATAAATTTGCAATTACTGCTGTATTTAAATGCGCTTATATTTTTAATTGTATTATTATTAAGTTAAACTAATGATCTTGAGGATTTTAGTAAATGCTTATAAAGTCTCAATTTCCAGTGTATAATAATATTCCTGACATGTTAGTCCTCCATGGTGCATCTGAACTAGGTTTTAACTTTAAAATCTATACTTTGCAATTACAGGGTATCAGGTGCAACAGCGGTATAACTGGGCTTATTAATGGAATACGACTGAGGTGGGTGCGAACATACACTCAGGATACTTAAAAGGTATCTAAATGTATACGTATACCATATGTAGCCCTTGGGCTAAGAGAGATAACCTGACAAAAAATCAGGCGGCCTCGTCAATCTTTTGCGAACAGTGGCGACATTACAAGGATGCCGTCTACCAGCCAAGAAACTTTGTTGTTTTTCCACGTTTGTCTACGCTTGTCAAGCCATCGAAGTCGATCGTTCTACATGTCGTATAAATATGGGAAATAATGAAGAGGTGACGCCACGTGATCACCAACCAAAATGAATGAATTATATTACTAACATTGGTTGCTATTTACATACTTAAAATTATTTATAAAAATTGTAATGTTTATTGCTCAGTAGACATATTTTGGTCAATAAAAAGTTTACTAGGGATTGTTATAGTTGCCTAATTTTTGCCTAAGTAAACTTTTGATATTGGTACAACTGGATGATTGAGATTTAATGTTTTTAATTAAACCAACAATATAATAACACTTTACCGACTAAATTACTATTTTAGTGTGTGTAGTAACTCTATTATCACTATTATTTATTCATTCATTTGGTTGGTAATGTAGTCGCCTCTATATTATTTCCATATTTGTACAGCAAATTGAATAATAAATTTTGATAGTTTGATAAGTGTAACAAACGTAGAAGAAGAACAAAGTTTCTTAGCTAATAGACAGTATCTTTGTGATAGTGCCACTAGTTGCAAAGATGGGCAAGGTTGCCTGATATTTTGTCAGGGCTATCTCAATTGGCCCAACGGTTACACGATATCTTTTAAGTACTGTCGGTATATGCACTCGGTCCCTGCTGTTATTAGTCTAGATACCTTATAGGCACATAGTCCGGAATGCACCACGTAGAATAAAATCGGCCACACGATTAGTAACATCCCAATATTATTATTATTATTATTATTATTATTATTATTATTATTATTATTATTATTATTATTATTATTGTTATTATTATTATTATCATAATTATTATTATTGTTATTATTATTATTTTTATTATTATTGCTACTATTATTATTACTCTTTTTTATATTATTGTCAATATTATTACTATTATTATTATTATTACTATTATTATTATTATTACTAATATTATTACTATTATTATTGTTATTATTATATTATTATTATTATTTCTATTATTATTATGATAATAATAATGATTATAATAATAATAATAATAATAGTTATTATTTTTATTATTTTTTATTAACTAACTAGTAAAATGTACATTTATTGATCTACTAATTTTGTAAAAATGAAATAATTTAATTTGTAGGATGTTGATCATGACGGTCGTTTAAATTTTGACGATTACTTGAATGCAGTTGAAGAAGACGCTTCGTTATTGGAAATACTGGGACAATGTTTTCCAAACGAGGAAATATTGTGCTCATTTTAACATTTACAACAATATCTTCTATATTTATTAATTTTTAATTTTTGTAGTTCTTACTACATATATATAAGTATATAATTGTTCATTCTTTATAAACTGTTAATTTAAAATGATTGCGATAGTTTTAACTGTTGCTTCCACGTGGTGAATTGTGGATTTAATGCACCGAATCTGGGATTAAATGCACAGTGAAATAAGTGGGTTTTCGTTTTAGCAGATAGGTGCATGCATACACCCATGGTTTTTTAATGTATACGTGTGAAATATGTAACAGTTGAGTCAATGGAAATGACTTTGGCAAGAAAATAGGTAATTTCGCTAATCCTTCCATATCATGGTACCATTGCAAAAGTGCCATCTATTAGTCAATAAACATGGTTATTTTTTTACATTTGTTGCTTTTATCAAGCCATTGGATTTGATTGTATAATAAGCTGTACAAACATAGAAATCACGAACACGTAACTCTTACACTAGCAGCAATAAACAATAAATTTCTAATTTCTTGAGATAATCTAATTCCATATTTGACACTTTGTTATTTAATTAACATCGTCTAAAGTATATAGATCTAAAAATTATTTTGTTTCAATCATTAGATTATTTAAAAGTGCCGGTGCTGGGATTCGAAATTATGTCCATCAGATCCAAGTCGAACGCTGTATCGCCAGACCACCCCGATGATGATAATAATGGATATTTGGCTAAGGTTTGCATTGAAATAATTGGTTTTGTTATTTGATAGCTTGTTTTTCATTAAAGGTTAAAATATTTGTTAGTTCTCAATGGAAATCGTTATTATTCTTTTGTCAAATGTGTAGCTGATTGTAATTGGTAGAGGTGACTAGCTCAAAAACACTTGTAGTCAAGTGAAAATAAATTTATGTTCAGGCACAAACATACAATTATTAAACTTGACTCGAGTGTTTCGTTTGAACTAAATGACGTAATACTGACAAAGTGCACAAAGGTCGCTTGATTAGGACTCTATTGGTCCAATTAGGAATGTATTTATTGGCCCGTTCAATTAGGCGACGAGTTGTCCGACCAATATATTTGTGATTGCAACCGCAGGTGAACTGGGTAGATGCAAATGGGAAGTGGAGAATATGATTTGGCTGTTTTTATGTTGAACCAAAGGAAACCTGTTGTGCTACATAACATTCTCTCTATTTTAGGATATTCATTACATCATCCGATCTAAAAGGCAGTCTTACAAATACCGGCTTATTGTCGCTTACGATTTTGTCAGTAGCTTGTGTTGTGTGAGTATATCTGTGAAGTTAATTGCATCACATATATATACTGATTCCTTATACATGTTTGTTTGTGACTGAAGAGAATATACCAAAATGAATTCATGTCACAGTTTACATCTTCTTTTATTTTTATTTGGAATTAGAAAGGGAAGTGCATGATTTAAATGAATTTATGCATCGTCACCAGTATTAAATTCGGTTTCACTTTTGGGTTCATTAGATATCCACTTGTTATTAAAAAGGGTTTTGCCAAAAACGTTCAATCAAGATGACATTAATAATCAGTACACTGTTCAATTTCTATTTTTGAATGCCACTTTTGGTCATTTTATACGAAGTATTGTAGAAATTTGTTTCAATAGTTAATACAAATAATGCTTAACTGTTAAGAGTTGTGTTGCTAGAAGTTGACTTGTAAATAGGGTTTTACTTAACGCTATAGCGCATTCAGTAATCCAATTCCTTCTTGATATTTGGGTAGGGAATTCAGATATTATTTACAGGCTGTCTTTTTTAATATAACCAAAATTGGCAAGTACAAATCAATACATTTAAAACATTCAAACAAATAATTGCAAAAGATTATTGATCTTCTTACCAGATTCCATAGTAGACGGCATTATGAAAACAAGGTTGTTATTTGTCTACTCACGGCTAGAAAGTAGTCAGTTTAAAAATGCAAAAACCTAACTGCAAAAGTCGATTATTCCGAGAATGCATACATTTATACCAAAAACGAATGTTAAAAAATGAGGTGTGGACTCCAACTCTTGATATCATCGACATAGAGCAGAATGTTTGATTAAACAACAGACGGCAAGTCATCGATGTAAATAATGACGAATAAATGTTGTAGTATGGATCGTTGGATAACACCTGAGGTTATATAAATTGCAGGAAATGTTACATTGTCTAGTCTGACGCTAAATTGACAATTTGAGAGATAGTCACATGTTCAGTCGAGAAGAGGAGGATTGATCCCGAATGACCAGTAATGCAAAGTGATTGTTATCATTAATAATATAATAGACAAGAAGGCACTTAGCTATTCTTTCCATAATGTTACTCGGTGCCGATAGTTTATACGAATAAGCCTGCAACTATCTGCTTTCAACCTGCAACCGGATTTACAGATCGGCTAATTTGCAGATTGCAGCTAGCTACCTTGGTTTAAGTAGAAGTTAAATAAATGTGCCTAAGTGGGAGCAAGCGTTGATGTACATTCTTTGAGGAATGTCGGGTATAGATCGTAGACTAAATCAATATTCTCAAAGTAATTCATTTAAGCTACAAAATTGGCATTACGGAAATCAGGAATAGGCACAGACCTGAGCTTGGTGACAGGGGTAAATGTAGGGAAGTGTATCTTGTAAGTTAAGAGTAACCGATCCCACTTACCTACAGAGGTGGAGATTATTAACAACATTTGTTAAGTAAGGAACATTGGCAAAAACTAAATTGAGGTAGGAGGAAGAGTTACTCGCTTGAGCACTAAAAAACGTAGTAGAACGGAGTAGAAAATGCCACTTAATGGAAGAAGCATTAAAGTTCTCCCATAGTCATAGAAAATTTACAGCAAGAGGAGAAGGCGGAGTAAGTTTTGTAGCAAATTTGTATTAGATGCTTCAGAGAGGGAAGGAGGTTGGTAGAGAATAGATAATAGAGTACGATATCCTGAGGAGAGTGAGACAATAATTGAAAGTAAATCGTATCCATGTGGAGTAAGATCATGGGAGAGAGGAATGTAATTAATGCCCTCCTTGATGTACAAGACACAATCTCTACATTATTTACGATAGAGAGTTCAATTAAACGACATTGATAGGGGTTCATTCATAGATAAAGAAGCATCACTTGGTTATGAGTGGGAATTTGTTTTTTCTACACATTTGAGGACACGAAACACATGGTTTAGGTGATACTTATTAACTATTGTCAACCAAACAATGCATTACTAATGGAAACACTTCATTCTTGTATTGTAACATGATGACCTAATGGAAGTTCCATTGTTTGTGTAAATTTATGGTTCCAAATTTAATTCCATTGTGAATTGTAGCAAACAACGTGGCATTGTAATTACTTCTTCTCGTTTTCTTTAAAAGCTTGAATAGCTATTGCTTTATTTGCGCATTTTTCAAACACGGTATCAGTAAGTTGTGTAATTTTTATTCTACTCAAATAAATCTATTACAACAACCATTAAGATGTTGCAATATCTATTAATTATTCATAATTAGTAGTGTCTACATTGAACCCTATTAATTGCAAGTGGTAAGTAATCAACAACCCATTTAAGCTGTTTTTTTGTAGTACGTCAAGTTAGGATAAATACAAAGAACTAAATTTGCGCAGCACGATGTTAGTGTTGCCAGGTTTCACGTTTCTTATATGAGAGAGTTATGTTAGATAAAGTTCTTTAGATACTCGGTGGAGAATAGGTAATAGAGCACGATATCCTGAGGAGAGTGAGATAATAACTGAAAGTAAATCGTATCCATGTGGGGTAAGATCATGGGAGGGAGAGGAATGTAATTAATGCCCTCCTTGATGAACAAGACACAATCTCTACATCTATTTTTGATAGAGTTCAATTAAACGACATTGTAGCCTCTGAAATAGCAGGTCATTATCAACAATGTCCTCCGACTGCCAGGTAGACTGTGGGGACTGAAAGACGAAGTCAAAATAGTCCCTGAAAAGATTACAAGTTGAAGGTCCAGGCATCAAACTTCCTTGATGATCTTTGAGACGAGGTTGAAAATTAATGCAATTCCGCTTATCACTGACGAACTTAAATAATGGATTTTTGTTAAACTTGGCTCTATTTAGAAGCCTATAAAGTAGTTTTAATTTTTGGCGGTCGGTAAACAATGGAGAATAGAACACGCTACAATATTAAAACAATAAAATATGCATTCCAATTGTGCTAAATTTTATCGTTTTAAAAGTAAAATTTAAATCCTCACTTCATCCTTGTGTATTGTGCATAACCTAATTGCAATTGTTAAGCAGAACTATCCATTCGTCGGTGAACTTCCATCGTTTGTGTAAATTTTATGGTTTCAAATTTTATTCAATTGTCAATTGTAGTAAACAACGTGTAATTTTTATTCTACTCAAATAAATCTATTACGAAGACAATTAAGATGTCGCAATATCTATTCATTAGTCATCATTAGGAGTATCAGCCGGATAACCTCTACATTGGACCCTATTGATTGCAAGTGGTAAGTAATCGAAAACCCATTTAAGCTGTCTTTTGTAGTAAGTCAACTTAAGATAAATACAACAACTGAATTCGCGCAGTACAACGTCAGCCCTACCAATCCGTTGACTACGCGGTGTTTATATCCACTTGATTAATAATTGGGCTATCATAACAATTCAAACTGGATGTATTATCAGCCTATGTCGAATGTGGCCAGTTCATTTGCCCAACATCTGCCATTTGCGGTTCGTTTGATTGCGTTTTGACAAGTCATTTATGTTGCACCATCTTTACTCCCAATTTAGTTAAAGCAAGAAGTCTACCAATTCAATATTAAAACATTGTATTTCAAAAAATAACAAAGTACACATAACATTTATTATTGACAATAGGTACATAAATATATTTACAAATTGTACATAATAACAAATAAAAAATAAAAACAATGAAAAAATGGAAATGTAACATTTGGTTAGAGAAGTACAAAATTGTTTCGATAAGAAATAGTAAGCAATGTTTTTACAAGAACAATATCAATTATAATACAGAATATAATGGAAATCGAATAATAAATGCACCTTATTTTTGCATAGTTACCAATATAATCATAATATTTAACGACATAGTTAAAAACAACAATTAAATGCATTATAAAATTTTAATTGAAACTGCTTATGCAAATTGAGTACATAAGATATTACCTTTTTTTGAAAATATGACTACAATCCTAATAAAATGGTTGGAAATTATCTTAGCTAAATCGTTCGACTAGTATCTTACAAGGAATGTGGGTTTGAGTTCCATTATTGGCACTTGTCGGGGGACTATGTGTGAATTGATTACGATGTCCACATTGCGACAAATGCTTTTAGTAAAACACTCTATTGTGCTCACTAATACATCTCATTTCACATAATCTGGCTGGGAAAATTTGATATTTTCTTAGTTATGCTATTTGCTTCGATAAATTAAATTAAACAAATACAATTCAACTGTTGGCATTTTTTAGATAACTTGAAATAAGGCATTTGATTATATTCCAACTGGACATTGGATCGAATCCCACTGCTGTCACTAAATATATGCCTTCGTTTGGCTTCGCAGAATGTCCAGTTGCTGAAAACGGTTTCCTGTCAAACAGGAATATGTAGAATGAAAATAATAAAATAGTAATAACTTACAACAGTTAAATTGCACAATTTTATCATATAAGTGCTCTCTTCCTTTACAAATAAATTTATGCCTTCTGGAGTATTTAATCAACTACAAAAATATTTATGCATATATTTACCTTATTATGTAGATAAAATGTGCAAACTTTCATCTCCATACATACTGAATACTTATTTTGTGCTTGTGTTGCGTGTAAAAATTGGTCATAAGTTAACGTTGGACTGGGATAGGTGTTCCTGAATGATCAATTATGACATTTATTTATCATAGTACACACACCGCATTTGAAACAAAATTCATGTGATTTATAAAGAATCGTCGTAGTAAAAATGAATAATACCAAAAGGCAATGTTTCATTTCAAACATTGTACTCCTTGTTACTTCCCAAATTGAAAGATGTATATATATACATCTTTCAAGGTTAATGCTTATCATTATTCACATGACCTATCGTGTAGTATTCCAGGTGCACGGGCAACTGTCAATAACGCATAAACTTTCCGTGTACGTTTCAATTGAAGAAGGAGAGGTTACTTAAGAAAATTAATATGTTACAGTAAATTAAACGCTTACTAATTTCAATTGGTTGATTTTTTTTAAATTATTGTTATTACTTTGATTGTCCCGCGATAAACATACAGTTTGTGTGTGTGTTTTAGCAAAACCGACCGGTGGTGGGATTGGAACGCAGGTCCACGTCGAGAGCTGTGCTCCTAGGCCACCTTGACACCAAAAACATACAAGTCACATCTACACCCACATAATCAACTAGCATCCTAAACGTAAAATTGTAAACGCTACCGTTTAATCTAAAAAATCATTCAAACAACCTCTACTACTAATAATCTATTTGCAAATGGTGCAATGAACACATCGCATCTTGCATAGCTTCGTGTGGATAATTTTGGCAACAAGCGATTTGTTACTGGAAGTAAATAAGTCCATTTTAGCCTGAAATTGCTTGAAGTAAATCAATCAAATCATATTTCCTAACAATTCGTTCAAGGTCATTATCAATCTGTCCAACAGCATCGTCAGATAACATATTGACAGCACAACGCTGAAATGGAGATAAATCGTTCACACCCATTCTTCCCAAATCGTCACAAATCATTGACCCCAAACATTCCAATTCATCAATCTAAAATGAATAGAACAATAATAAACTGAAATCTTTCATTTACAAATATCTAGCCATTTATATAGTTAAACGTGTTTTTTGAATAAAACATTCCAAATGTCTAGAAAATTATTCCTTCCCTTTTAACATGAGAAAGATTGTTCTATTGTGTCCTGTTTGAAAGCCTTGAGCACAATTGTAATCCGTTAATTTGACAACTGCTGATCAGAATAGAAGGAGGATTGTAGTACAATTCTAACAGCCCCCTAAATTTTATTACACCATCTGTTCGTCTTTCAGCATTTTGCTTCTACAGACTACTGAGTTCAGTTACTGTTCACCGACATGTAACATGTACATCCAGCATAGTCGTCTGTCCAAAGAGCTTACAACAGTGTTGAATATAATTTCAAACGTTTCCTTATTGTATTATTTGACATACAACGTGCAAGTCAATAATCAATTCTACGTCTATATGATTAAATTTGGTTGCTGTACCATATATTCCTTGTCGAGTATTTATTTTCCATCAGTTTTTGTTATGAACCAATTTTCTGCAGCATATTATAAATTTTAGATCTGACTAGTGCTTCATATTGGCATGATTTCGTTTTGATTCAAATCCATCCTTATTTGTTGCAACATAGTGTTGTAATATATAGAGCTGGTAAACTTCCTTCTTCAACCCTATTTTGAGTGAAGATGGTGCGCAAATAGGGAATTAAAAAACTGCACTCAAACATTGTCCAACATCTAGAAGTTGTGCAAATGTTACATTTCTAATTTTTCCTTATGTTGTGCAATTTCATTGATCTTCTTTTCTATTTGTTACTACGTACAATTAGTGACTATATTTATGAATGTATTGTCAATAATGAATGTTATGTGTACTGTGTGATTTACTAAAATATAATATTGCATTGCAGAACTAATAGACTGTCTACTTCAACTAAATTATGAGTAAAGATGGTGCAGCATAAATGATTTGTCAAAACGCAATCAAACAAACTGCAGATGGCAGAAGTTGAGTAAGTTAAGTGGCTACATTCGACACAGGCTGATTACACATCCAGCCTAAATAGCGCCGGTAGACCAACCATTAATCAAACAGAAATAAATACCGTGTAATCAACGGATTGGATTTTGAATTAATGCTGTACGCTTGTGTGGCATGAGGTAGTTTGTTGCTATACGTGTCATTGTTAATCGTTTTTGTTTTGTTTTCAGTGTTAACTGATTTTGTGGGCTTTTTGCGTCAATTGAGCAGTTTGTCTTGGTCAATTATCTGAACTTGTACGATTTGTATGAATTGTGCTTGAATTCCTTGCATTGTATCCAACTGATTATCACTTTGCACTTGCGTTGAGACATTTGTTAATTATTCTAGATGCTTTGGGCTATAATGAAATCCTCCCAATCCGCAACATGTGACGGCCGTGGATGTAAAGGCTTGTATGTTTTATTCTGAGTGCAACACCTGATTTCACCAAAATTGTACTGGCGTTTCGGATAATCTCTACAAAAAATTGCCTAGAAGTAATGTTGACTACGGTTGAATCACCCTAGGCGTCTTCCTTGACGGGATAATCCTAAAATTAGTCTTTTTCTCAATTTGGTTAACAAGATTCAAACGAGTTATTTCAACTTGAAGAAGTCAATTGAGGTTCTGCGAAATTCTCAAACCTTTATTACCGATGCTTCTAGCAAACAAACTGAAGAACTAAGCCTACTCATAGCCTCAATTGAGACTTTACCATCATTGACAACTAATGCTCCATTGTTTCCAGCAACGAACGCCATCCTTCGACTCTCTCAAGAAACATACCAATACTTATCCTTCCATTGTAATCTGCTGTACGATTTTAATTGTCCCAAATTTAATTACACATAGACCATCTCATAACCGATAGGACATTCAAATCCCCTATGTCGATCCTTATAATTTGTCCCCAAATTATCACCAATCCCCTGCCGTATCTCCAAAATGCGGGAGTTTTGTCCAGCGCCTCGAAGCTATGCCTCTTTCCTCCATCATTCAAAAAGATTAGAATCGTTGCTTCCTCGTCAAATCTCTTTTCTCTAAAGATACTTAACACCAACGCTCGTAGTCTGTCAAATAAGTTAGCCGATCAAAACAGGACATTGTTGATAATGAGCTGCTATTTCAAGGCTACAATGTCGTTTAATTGTACTCTATAAAAAATAGATGTAGAGATTGTGTCTTGTACATCAAGGAGGGCATTAATTACATTCCTCTCCCTCCCATGATCTTACCCCACATGGATACGATTTACTTTTAGTTATTATCTCACTCTCCTCAGGATATCGTACTCTATTATCTATTCTCTACCAACCTCCTTCCCTCTCTGAAGCATCTAATACAAATTTGCTACAAAAACTTTACTCCACCTTCTCCTCTTCCTTGCCTCCACTATTCTTATATTGACACCTGTAATGAATGTAATAGACGCATCAGAGGACATAAAAGAAAACTACTTCATAGGCTTCTAAATATAGCTAAGTTTAACAAAAATCTATTATTTAAGTTCATCAGTAATAAGCGTAATTGCATTAATTTTCAACCTTGCCTTAAAGATCATCAAGGAAGTTTGATGCCTGGACCTTCAACTTGTGATCTTTTCAGGGACTGGTTTGACAACGTCTTTCAGTCTCCACAGTTTAACTGGCAGTCGGAGGACATTGTTGATAATGACCTGCTAGTTCAAGGCTACAATGTCGTTTAATTGAACTTTATTAAAAATAGATGTAGAGATTGTGTCTTGTACATCAGGATATCGTGCTCTATTACCTATTCTCCACCGAGTATCTAAAGGAACTTTATCTAACATAACTCTCTCATATAAGAAACGTGAAACCTGGCAACACTAACATCGTGCTGCGCAAATTTAGTTCTTGTATTTATCCTAACTTGACGTACTACAAAAAAACAGCTTAAATGGGTTGTTGATTACTTACCACTTGCAATTAATAGGGTTCAATGTAGACACTACTAATTATGAATAATTAATAGATATTGCAACATCTTAATGGTTGTTGTAATAGATTTATTTGAGTAGAATAAAAATTACACAACTTATTAGTACCGTGTTTAAAAAATGCGTAAATAAAGCAATAACTATTCAGGCTTTTAAAGAAAACGAGAAGGAAATAATCACAATGCCACGTTGTTTGCTACAATTCACAATGGAATTAAATTTGGAACCATAAATTTACACAAACAATAGAACTTCCATTAGGTCATGCATATTTACAATACACAAGAATGAAGTGTTTCCATTAGTAATGCATTGTTTGGTTGACAATAGTTAATAAGTATCACCTAAACCATGTGTTTCGTGTCCTCAAATGTGTAGAAAAAACAAATTCCCACTCATAACCAAGTGATGCTTCTTTATCTATGAATGAACCCCTATCAATCAGTAAACACCAGTTACTTTCCCATGTTATTTGAGTTGACATGTGGTACAAGGATGGTGTTACTATGGCTAAAAGTACATTTTATAGTAGTAATAAGTTTTTACGTCTAATAATGGTGATATTCTTGACTATTCCTCCTCGATGTGGTACATCCTAGAGTAGGTGCCTATCGGCATCTAGACTAATAACATTATGGGCCTATCGCACAGCTGTGGGTACAAGCATGCACTCAAAATATTCAAAAGTATATTGAGGTACATGTTTGCCAAATATAGGTGTTAAGCTAAAGAAGTTAACCCTGACAAAACATCAAGTTGCTGTAATTGATCACATTATTTGCCGTACAAAAATAATGCAGAGTTGACTGTGTTACAAACCACAATAAATGAATGAATTAACTAAGTTGTTTTACAACGCGGGCCATCGAATGGCTGCGCTACGTTTTTATAACACCGGAATTAAATACTTTTTTACCGTTAATTTTTAAAAATTTTTTAAATGTCTCAATATTTTTCTTTCTATAAATAGTTATTTTTTTACATTTTTATTAATTGGAATAAATCAGAATAAAATTCAACAGAAATACACTTTTATCCCTAAAATCCCAACTTCGACAATGCCCAAATTTAATTTTAAACAGTTTTTCTAACACACCAGAACATACAATTGTTTCAAATAAACGTAAATTTCATTATAGTGGTTTTCAAATAGCTTTGAAATTAAAATTACCTAATGAGATGTCCTTACCGCTACTACTGTCATTAAATTGCAGATTAATACTTGAAAACATTTTTAATCTACAATCTCTCATGACAAACGATTTACATATGAATAGCTGTGTGATATAAATTCAGGAATCATGATTAATAAATATGTTGATAATAATCTTATAGCACTTGATGGATTTTTTATATTTCGACTTGATCGAAAAAATTGCACTAATAAACGTGGGGGAAGGGAGGCCTTATTACATACATTGATACATGAAAGCTACTTCTACTGAAGCATCTAAACCAATAACCATAAATAAATAAATCAAAATAATAAATCAAAAGTTGAATATTCGCAAAATGGAATTGAGTGCTTAATTATCAATTACAGAAATAAATATATGTCTCACTATACAAATATTGACATTATATATGTTTACATAGCACCTTCTGCCAGCACTGTGAAAATTAATTATTTTTATGATCAACTAATTGATTATCTTATCAATGTTGATAGAAATACTTTAATTATACTAACTGGTGATTTCAATCATGCGGATACTAACTTATTCAAACTAATGGGCCTTACTAATCTAGTTAATTTTTCTACAAGACTTCAAAAACAACTAGATTATATTTTTACAAATGCCCCTGATTATTTTTCAGTAAAACAACATGCACCTCTTTCAACATCTGGCCATTCAATAATTCGTCTACTTCCAAACATATACTCAAAGCGTTATCATTCAAAATTTTTGAAGCCTATTTTTAAATCATTTATATATGTGTGAGATACATCAACGCTTTTGCAAATAAAACAGTAATTAAAATTTTTACTTTATAGTTAAACTGCCAATCAATTAATTGTTATTAAAAAGTCATTAATTGATAAACATTATTCTATTCCGTAATTTTATGTAAACATTGTTTTTAAAATTAAAAAAATAAAATTAATCAAAACAATGATAATTATAACATTTATAAATCGAATATTAATAATAATGAATTCAGTATTATTATGCATATCGATGTCAACAATGGAATTTTATTAATAATAATAACAATAATGTTATTAATAACAACTATAATAATAATAATAACATTTATTATTATTATTACTAAAAGGAGTTTTGGTCAACTCAACTTATGTACAATCCTGAATCCTGAATAATGCAGGTTTGTTTAATTAGGTCAGAACGCAATACGTTTCTTGACATCAATTTTATTGGTTGTAGGGAATAAACATAAAAGAAATAAAGGAATATATTAGCAGTAAAAGAAACAATAAGTAAAGAAATAGTGTTAATAATGAAGGAAAATAGAAGATAAATAAAAACAGGGAAATGTTATAATAGGAAACTGGGTATAGAAATAACAAATAACAGAGGAAAAATAGGACAAAAGAAAGTAGTAAACTAATGTGTATAAGTTGAAAGGAAAACTTTGTCGTAATTATTTTTAAAGGAGGATAGGCTAGGGGAGTTAACAATATGGCTAGGAAGACAATTGCAAGCATTAATGACCCTATACGAGAAATGATGCATTTTAAGTCGAGACTTTGTTCTGGGTTTAAAAAGCTTAAATCTGTGCCCCGTAAAGAATTAGCTCTGGTGGGTTTGAATGGTTTGAATGAAGTAATTGAAAGACTAGAATAAGATCACATCGAAGTGGCCTCTCCCTTAATGGAAAAAGATTTAAATATTTAAGTCTGAAGTTATATTTTTCGTTTTTGAGGTCTTTAATTATTTTAGTGGCTCGGCGTTGGACTTTATCAAGAAGGACCTTATCTTTAGTTAAGATCGGGGATGTAATTTGGGAGCAATATTCTAAGTGAGGTCGAATATAATTAGAATAAAGAATTTGGAAACATGTAGGGGTTAAATAGGAAAAATTTCTTTAAATTTTTTTATGAGACTGAAGCATTTTTTAGCGGCACGGGAATGATGCTCACTAAAAGACAGAGAGGAGGAAAAAGTGACTCCAAGATCTTTAAAAGAGGGGTCCTGGGTTATGGGAATATTTTTATCAGTTAGATAGTATTTGTTCGTTGAAGCTTTACCGAAGGATAGGAGACAGCATTTGTCGGGATTAATAGGGGAGTGCATTTTGCACTGACCAATTAAGAATGTTATCAATATCCGACTGTAAAGTAGAAGGATTTGTAGACCAGATTTTTAGGTCATCTGCATATAGTAAAAGGTTAGACTTGACAAAAGAAGGGGGCCAAGTACAAAGCCTTGAGGGACCCCTGAAGAAATAATTGAAGGTTCTGAAAGATTGTCAGCAATTTTTACTTTAAAAAATCTGTTTGTGAGAAAGTCTTCTATCCAGTCAATTAGAGGAGAGCCAATCCCAATTTTAGCTAATTTATAAAGAAGCAGGGAATGAGGGACCTTGTCGAAAGCTTTAGAGAAATCAAAGAAGATCGTGTCTATTTGAGCGTTAGATTCAAGGAGAGAAGTAACTGAGTCTGTAAAGAAAGGAAGTTTGTGAGATAGAAGCGTTTTGGGAGGAACCCATGTTGAACTACAGATAGTAAATTGTGATCAAAGAGATAGGATAGAAGATGTTGCTTGATTATTCTTTCCAGAATTTTATTACATGCTGATAGAATATTTATTGGTCTATAACAGGAAGGTTTAAATCTAAACCAGACTTATGTATAGGTCTGATGTAGGCAACTTTCCAGACTGAGGGTAATTTCCCGGATTTAATAGAGAGATTAAATGTATATGTCAAGGGTGGGACCAATGAACTAGCACAATCCCTGAGAATCAAGGGATGATTACCATCTGGACCTGGGCTAGTGATTTTAGGCCAATTAAATACTTTGCCACAATGCTCCTTGTGATTAAAAGAGGAGGAAGTGCCGGAGATGGTGGATCTGGAGCAAGGTTGGGAGAGGGGGAGGAGGATTGAAAAACTAAACTAAAATAATTTTTAAAGGAGTTACACGCATCCCTCGGGGAAAGAATATTCCCTAGTCCATCTTTTAAGATGATAGACTTACTTATTTTTGTTTTATTTTTAATATAATTGAAGAGAATGTTATGATTATGAATAATGAACTTAAATAGGAGATTATTCAACGTAATTACAAAAGAATTAAAATAATTTTAAGTTATTTTTGTTAAATTAATTTAATTATTAAATTAAATTAAAATATTTAAAAAATAATAATTTAGAAATTGTTTTATAATGTATATTTCTGTTTTGTTTAAAACATTTTGAAAAATAACTTTTTATGTCCTAGACGATATTTTGAATGGTTTTTAATGTGCGAGAATTTAGTTCCAGATATTTGTGATCTTTCATCAGTTTTTAAATGTTCTGTTCAGCGAAGCCCCGATACATCTACCACTTCAATAGTTAATAAAGACATTTTAACTTCTATAAATGCTATATGTGATACCTCAAACATAATACCTATTTCCGCTCAAAATTCGTTAGTTGTATCAAATCACGTTTCGTCATTTACGAATGAAAATCATAATTCAAAAAATAAAAAATCAATTCAATTTTCTGATGTCACAACTTATTCATTTGAAAGACAACAAGGATTTTCGTCTGTACCCGATAGTGGCTGGTGTACATTGGGAATGGCTCAAAAACACTTTAGTGTTTCTCGTCTACATTTGCAACAACATTGTCTTTTACAAAAATTGAAGCGCAAGCGAAAACGAATGGAGAATAAGCAAAATGTAACTTTGACGTCAAACGCATTGCGTCTAAGAGGCAGAGGTCGGGGCCGGTCAAAACAATTAGATGTTGTATTGTCTTGTCTTTCTCCTGGTGATTCACGAAGAGTTCCGGCATTTTTAGCTCCACCTATACTTTCACCACAATTACACAAAGAACGATTTAGGTCCGAATTAATGTTTGGCACTGAACTACAATCGACTCCTCCCCCACCCTGCCTATCGCCTCCTTCACCTGGCAGGCTGTGTTCCCTTGACGATTCAGTAATTATTGCCAATTCTATTTCGTCTGTTGAAAGCTTGGACACAGATTCGGAAGCTTCACTTGATCAGATTCCTTCTATAAGTCTTCAATTGAATCGAGTACAGAGTAGGAAGACGAAAAAGTTGATGCCTATTCAACCCAACGCTCGGATTAGACTTTTGAGGTCGTCTGGTAAGTTAGTTTTAAGTAGGATAATGTGGGTTTTTAGTGTGTGCTTCATTATTTTCATATCATAGCATTTTGAATGATTACTCACCATTGATTTATATACGAATGAAACCTTATGTGCGCAATAAATATAAAAAATAGTTTTTTTAGTTGACTGTATTTTTGTGAGGCGTCATTTTTTAGAGATTAATGCGGTTGTTTGATTGTATTTTTAACTAAATGGCTACATATTTAAGAAATTTTAAAAGTATGTTCCGTATGCCTACACCGATCCTTAAAGGTGGAAACGCATTGATATTGTCCAGTACTTGGTTTTTCATCTGTGTTAGTGGGATTCCAAGATGCAGCGCATGGAGGTGCGGACTTGGTTGAATTGTTGGTGACATGGTCTCCTCTCCATTATCTTTATCAAATTTTACTAGTTTTGCAACCTTAACAAATGTGGGCAAATAACGAACTTTTTGGACTAATAAACGGTATTCTTGTAACATCGTTACTGTTCGCAAAGATTGACAAGGTCGTCTCATTTTTTGGTCTGGATTACCTCTTAACGGCTACATACAATATATGTATACCTTAACATATTTTTATGTATATCATCTGCTAATGCAAGAACCCAGCTATACCGCTATGCATTTGGTCTCTGATCCATGTTACTATGATAATAGCTATGGAAGCCCATCCATTACTCGGATGGAAAGAAAGACCCGGTGGCCAACGGAAAATTTGGACAGACATTGTAGCACGCGAACTTAGTCCTTTTATTTATGCAAAGATCCCCTGTCCAAATGAATTGCTTAATTGGGCGTCCGATTGTTAACCTTTGTAGTTGGAGCGCTTTTATTCGGGGATGTAATTAACATTTAAAGTTAGTATACCCCCCAAGTGTCGTTTATTAAGTGCACGTTGATGTTTTACGGGTTTTTGATAATGATGCAAAATGTAACAATACGTCTCAGTGACATTAGTTCTCGTGTTGTTTTATGGATTAACTGTTCAAAGATAAAAGTGTTGTGCACAAATTCATACATTGTGGTTGGTGACTACGTCACCTCGTCATTATTTCTATATGTGTACGGCATATCAAATGATTGATTTCGATGACTTGATAAACGTAACAAACATGGAAGAATAACGAAGTTTCTTAGTTGTTAGTTGACATCCTTGTGACGGTGCCACTGTTCACAAAGATTTATAAAACCGCCTGATTTCTTGTCAGAGTTAGTTCAACAGTTACATATGGTTTACATAGACCTTAAGTAACCATTTAAATACCCTTTGTGCATGCTTGCACTCATTCACCATAGCACATAGTCTAGGATTCACCACATGGAAGATGAACAGTCAAGAATATTACCATTATTGGAAATTGAGACTTTATAAGCATTGTTCAAATCCCCAGCATTATTAGCATCCCATTCACAACGTCAATTGATGTTAAAGTCAAATTTGGAAAGGCAATGTCAATTTTTTTATAGACTCCAATCAGTATCGTCATGTTTTTCCATCTGCCTAAAGACAAAACTTCGTTTGTACGAATCAGTAATCATTCCCATGGCAATATATGGGGGTGAAACGTGGAAGCGAACAAATAAGATTTATAAGATTGTGGATGTTTTTTATCGCCTGTGTTTTAGAAATATTTTAAAGATTACCTGGCGCGATCACGTTTCAAATAATGAGATTATAATAGGAACTGACTTTCGTTCACTGCATGACATCATTACAATTAGACGAGGAACATCACTTGGTCAAATTCTACGTTTACTGTCCGAAAGACCAGAGAAAATGGTTTTAGAATGGGTAACTGAAGATAATAAAAGACAGGTTGGTAGACCACAGAAAACTTGGTTAAGAAGATCTAATTGAAATGAATGTTTCATGAGATCAAGCAAAACGTTTGGTAAGATGTTCGATTACATGGAAAAATTTTGTTATCTCATGTTTGTTTAGAATTATGGGACTGTTGTTGTTTTACTGTAATTTATCTTGCTCCATGTTTATTTTTTAAAGCAAAAGGCTTTTGCAATAATAATAAAAACTATAGTTTGTTACCAATTATTTGATTTTTGTTGTGTAATTTTTTAATACTTAAACAGGCGTTTCCAATTTGGACGAATCCGAGCGTTTGGTATGTTCCTATCTGAGAGCTACTCGATCGCGTGTCGGTTGCGACTGCGGTCCACGCAATTCTTGTATTCCCGGTTTGTGTTCGTGTTTGAATGACGAAGTTCCTTGTCAGGTGAACTTGCTGATTGTTTTTATCGCCACTTGATGCATTTTTATGTCCTTTTGAATTTGCTTGGGATCGTTTTTATTTGGTCGATTGTGAAACTCGTGCCGTTCGCATTTGGCTTGAGTCGCCTGTTACACCCAATTCTGTTACAAGCGTAACTACTTTACTCTCTCCCTCTCTCACACACACGTTTAAAATGCTATTTTTCGGTTATCTTAAAAATGTATTAATTATAAAATATAAGTTAATAATAATAATAATAATAATAATAATACAGTTCTGTCAAAACGGATTCTTATTATGCAATACACTGAAAAAGAAAATATGTTTAAACAAAATGATATATAATTTCTAATATATATGTAAATGAAAATGCTAATGATTTGAGTAATGCTTATAAAGTCTCAATTTCCAATGATGGTAATATTCCCGACTTTTCTTCTACGTGATGCATCTTAGAGTAGGTACCGACAAGCATCTAGACTAATAACAGTAGGGGTTGAGTGCACAGTGGTATGACTGGGCTTTCGCTGGATTCCCGTTTAATGATTGAGTCTTAGCATACACTCAAGATGCTTGAAAGGTATCTCAAGGCATTTATTTACCATATGTAGCCGGTTAGGCTTGTGAATCCGTCAACCGGCGTTAACTTCAAGGAAGATCGTTTTGTCAATTCCTGCAAACACTGGCATCGTCGCAAGGAAGTGGTTTTCTAGCCAAGAAACTTCATTTATCCGTCCAAGTTCATTCGATAACATCGTCATATAGGAATTCGAAAAGTTATTTAAATTTGGAATTAATGAAGAAGTGTCCCTGCCATCAACTTATGCTATGTTAATGGCATATAGAAATATGTTAGCTACGTAGTCGTGGTAATTTGCTATAGCGTAGCCTTTTGAGAGCCCGCATATTAGTTTTAATAGGCTTGTCAATCCACTATGGAGACGAAAGAACATCAATCCAAAGACAAGATGAATATTTACTCGTCATTGGTTCGCACAGTACTTCTGTACGCAGTTGAAATGTGGACTCTTACTGGAGTCAGAATCACGAAGCTTGACAAATTTGAAGCAAGATGTCTCAGATACATTTGGCACAACACCCATTTTGCATCCTCCTTGTCAAGGGATTGGATGAAAAAGATGAGTAACCGCCAAATTCGAAATGACCTTCAATTTTATAATCTTTCTTTATTGGTATCGCGACAACGTGGATTGCGCTGGTTTGGACACGTTTTTCGTAGAAATCCTGATGCAGTCTCACGTATCGATTGGAAGAAGAGGAAAGGTGGTCACAAAACGTAGTTGGATGGGACGATCTTTACACAATCTTGACCGGCACTTTGATCTTGGAAACAATGTCTTAGTTGGTTGGACTGACTACACGCCTCCGAAAATCATGAGCAATGGAAGGGGATTATTCGAGATGCCAATGCAAATTGGGAATTAATGAAGACGTGGCTTTGCCCCACTAACTTTTGTTGTGTTGTATTAATAGGCTAAAGAGGTGATAAATGTGGAATGGTGATGATTCAGTTGGTTGGTCATGAAACTCATGCCATTCATACTTATCTTGAATTAACTGCTGCTTTAATTCTGCTACAAGCGTAGCTCCCGTGCTCCTCTCTCTCTCTCTCTGTCTATAGGTAATGAGGCTTGGGGCAATAAGATAACAGTTAGAGCAAAAAACAGCAACAGTAAGTCCCATAATTGAAAACGAACATGGGATAACACAACTTTTCTCTGTAATTGAACATTTTGCCAAACGTTTTATTTGACCCCCTATAAAACATTCGTATCAATTAGATCTTAGTTGGATTTACCAACCTGTTTTTTACCATCTCCCATTGTCCATTCTAAAACCGTTCTTTTTGGTCTTTCGGACATTGTGATCGCGTCAGGTAATCTTTAAAATACTTCTAAGACACTAGCAATGGAAACATCCACGTTTTACCCCCATATATATTGCCATGGGAATTATTATTGATGCGTACAAACAAAGTTTTGTCTTTAGGCGGATGGAAGAACATGACCACATTGATATGAGTCTATTGAAGACTGACATTGTCTTTCAGGGATGCTAATGATCCTGAGGATTTGAGTAATGCTTATAAAGTCTCAATTTCCAATAATGGTGATATTCCCTGACTGTTAGTCCTCTATATGGTGCATCCTGGACTAGGTTCCCCTAGGCATCTAGACTAATAACAATAGGGTCCGAGTGCACAGTGGTATAACTGGGCTTCCGCTACGGCGGGTGGGTGCGAACATACACCCAGGAAACTTAAAAGGTATACGTATACCATATGTAACCCTTGGGCTAAGGGAGATAACCCTTTCAAAAATCAGGCGGCCTCGTCAATCTTTGCGAACAGTCGGACGTCACAAGGATACCGTCTACCAGCCAAGAAACTTTGTTATTCTTCCACGTTTGTCTACGCTTGTCAAGCCATCGAGATCGATCGTTCTACATGTCGTATAAATATGGGAAATAATGAAGAGGTGACGCCACGTCACCAACCAAAATGAATGAATGACATTGCTTTTCCAAGTTTGGCTTTAACACCAATTTCGGATTTTCCATCTTTGCTAATGATGCTTCAATGGTGGAGAAGAAAACATGTCAGTTAAGTCATTTAATTTAGGCTAAATTTTGTTATTCAATTGAGTGCCAGGGTGCTTCTGGCAGCACCATGCTCGATTCGAACATGGTTGGATGTTTACCACCGGCGTCAAATACGAGCCCACGACTGGTTTTGCTAAACTGTCCACTGCTGAAAGATGCTGCTTTTAAAGCATTTGTAGTAGTGAGAAGTACATTATAATTTGTGTAGCAACGCTAGATATGTATTCAATTTTTATTTTCAGATTGACCGGACCGCCTTTCCCTGTTCGTGTCGTGCTGACTGCTGTAAAAATCCTTTTGGACGCAACGAATTTAGTCACGATTGCGTTCGGGCTCACGTGCGGCGTGTTTTGACTCGGGTAAGTTCACAAGAGGACGATTTTATTGATATATAACAACGCTGGCTTCATCACAAGGAAGCGGTCTTTTGCAAAAAATAACTTGATGTATCCCCTTTCCCACAAGTTCAATTCACATCCGATAACCCTCGATTCAGAATGGTATTCATTCATTATTTCTCATATTTATACGACATGTAGAACGATCGATTTCGATGGCTTGACAAGCGTAGACAAACGTGGAAGAAAAAGAAAGTTTCTTGGCTGGTAAACGGGTTATCTCCCTTAGCCCAAGGGCTACATATGGTATACGTATACCTTTAGATACCTTTTAAGTATTCTGGGTGTATGTTCGCACCCACCCGCCGTAGCGGAGCTCAGTTATACCGCTGTGCACTCGGACCCTATTGTTATTAGTCTAGATGCCTAGGGGCACCTAGTCCAGGATGCACCATATGGAGGACTAACAGTCAGGAATATCACCATTATTGGAAATTGAGACTTTATAAGCATTACTCAAATTCTCAAGATGGTATGCAAAGTTATAATTAATAAAGAAGTGTAGCTTTACCACCAACGTCTGTTGTTGTTGTTGTGATTATGGAGTAGCAGATATGTATACCAATAACAGCAGGGGCCAAGTGCACAGCGGACTAGATTCCCGTTTAGTGAATGGGTACTAGCATATACCTAAGATGCCTGAAAGGTACCATAGGTGGCCGATTAGGCTGGCGTCGCCGCAGGTTCATTTCACATCCGACAACCTCTTCGTACTTAGAATTAATGAAGAGGTGGCTCTGCCATTAACTTATGTTGCGATTACGTTGCCCACCGCATTTTTAAAAATTTCAGTTGAAAGACGAACTTCCCGTCGAACCGTCTAAATCGCCTCCTACAACACCATCGCAACCCACTTGTTCTCCGGGCATCGTCGGACAGACGCTTTTCAATTCCAACGGTCTGTCGTCTTCTCCACCTCCTCCATCGTCATCCTACCTGGAAGGCGACTGTGGCGCAATTGTTCCGCTTAAAGTGAAGAGAACATTGTACGACCCGGTATGCTCAACTCCCATCGTCAATCATTATCATCACCAACACGATATCGAGTCGAAGAGTCGGCAGGACGAATTGGTGGAAACCGACCGATTGGTTCACGATTCCAAGGTCAGTTTTTGGGATATTTTTGAATTTGAAATCAGCTGTTAACTTAAGCTTCAATAGTTAATAAAAGTACAGTCAACATATACATAACGTATAATTAACGCCATTAAACAAAACAATGGGAAATAATAGTACAATGTAAACATTTAGGCAATTTAATCAATTTATGTAATTATCAAGTGACATAAAGTTATCATCACCAATGTATTTATATTTAACCAGGATTCTTGAATTAATATGAAACAACTGTGTGTTGGCATAATTTGTCGGATTAATTGGTAAACGCAGATCATCAATTTTATACTGAAAAACAGTATTCATGGCAGTGACATGCTTTCTGCCAAAGTTGATTTTAAAGCACTATGAATACTATTTTCTTTTACGTTTAAAATGTCTTTTTAGATACATTTAAAAAAGGAGTATTAGCTGTAAAAGAAAAATTAATTCTACGATTAAATTTTAATGATAATAAGATAAACATGTTAAAACGAATTCTCGTTACTTATTGCACACAAAGGGAAGGGAAAATAAATATAAAATTATATGTTTATATAATTTCCACATAGATATTATTGAATAAAAATAAGTTACATACGTAGTCATGGTAAATGAGAGTAGTGCAGTCATTCGGGGGCCCGCAATTAGAAGAGAATGGATGCCGAGGTAATGGTTTTATTAAGTACACTGCCTTGGACAACCTGATATTATTATGTGTAGAATATAGTTAGTCCCAGTCAACTTCGATTTAAAAGTCTCTTGCCTAGACAACGAAGTTTCTAGACTGTTAGACGGCATCCTTATGACGTCGCTACTGTTTGCAAAGATCGACAAGGCCGCCTGATTTTATATCAGGGTTATCTCCCTTGACCCAAGGGCTACATATGGTATACATACATATAAAGATTACTTCTAATTCATTCATTTTGGTTGGTGATGTGGCGTACCTCTTCATTATTTCCCATATTTATACGACATAGCAAATGATCATCGATGGCTTGATAAGCGTAACGAACGTGGAAGAATAACAAAGTTTTTTGGCTGGTAGACGGCATCCTTGTGACGTCCGACTGTTCGCAAAGATTGACGAGACCGCCTGATTTTTTGTCAGGGTTATCTCCCATAGCCCAAGGGCTACATATAATATACGTATACCTTTAGATACCTTTTAAGTATCCTGGGTGTATGTTCGCACCCACCCGCCGTAGCGGAAGCTGTTATACCGCTGTGCACTCGGACCCTGCTGTTATTAGTCTAGATGCCTTGGAGCATCTAGTCCAGGATGTACCACGTGGAGGACGAACAGTCAGGAATATCACCGTCATTGGAAATTGACACTTTATAAGCATTACTCAAATCCTCAGGATCATTAGGATCCCATATGTATATTCTGTTGGTAACAAGAATATATGTGTGTGTGATGTATGAATCCAAGTTTTAATTTTAACATTCATTACGATACAGACATGATACTAAGTCCAAGCTAAATTTAATAAAGTTACGAATCATTTATGTGCACACAAAATGGGTTTTGTTGGGTGAATATAAACAAATTCCAGTGTTTTTAACATATTGAAGGCCTGAGCAGTCATTTGGTTGGGATGCTAATGATCCTGAGGATTTGAGTTGTACTTATAAAGTTTCAATTTCCAATGAGATAGTGATATTCCTGACTGTTCGTCCTCCACCTGTCCATCTTGACTACTAACAGCAGAGTCCGAGTGCACAGTGGTATAACTGGGTTCCCACTTTAAAGCGTGGTATCTAGGATACTTAAAAGACCGTTGGGCTAAGGGAGTTAACAATGACAAAAAGTCAGGTGGTTTCGTCAATCATTAGCGTCCTTGGGTGTATGCTTGTACACATATACCAAGGTGGGAGTTAATGATCCTGAGGATTTGAGTAATGCTTATAAAGTCTCAATTTCTAATGATGGTGATATTCCTGACTGTTAGTCCTCCACGTGGTGCATCCTGGACTAGGTGCCCCTAGGCATCCTAGACTAATAACAGCAGGGTCGAGTGCACAGCGGTATAACGGCTTCCGCTACGGCGGGTGGGTGCGAACATACACCCAGGATACTTAAAAAGGTATCTAAAGGTATACGTATATCATATGTAGCCCTTGGGCTAAGGGAGATAACCCTGACAAAAAATCAGGCGGCCTCGTCAATCTTTGCGAACAGTGGCGACGTCACAAGGATGCCGTCTACCAGCCAAGAAACTTTGTTATTCTTCCACGTTTGTCTACGCTTGTCAAGCCATCGAGATCGATCGTTCTACATGTCGTATAAATATGGGAAATAATGAAAGAGGTGACCACGTCACCAACTAAATGAAAAAAAATGAAATGAATATACCAAGGTATAAGGCGACTGTACACTGCTTCCTGTTGTGTTAATCCATAATGATGATGACAATTTCCTTTTATCATTGGTATATTAGTCCAAAAGCGCTGCATCGTGAACCAATTCACAAAGCACATTCCATCGCCAATTCGACCAAAACGCCTTCAACACACACTCCATCAAAACCGTCGATTGCTGACAGTCAGTCGTTCGCAAGGACCAATTCGCACTTTGTCGACGGACGCCGTAAATCGATGTCTCACGACAGTTTGTTGGAATTTGTCGGCGGGCCACCGTCGGATGCTGTTGGAGGAGCCGAGATCAACAGCAGCAACAACAATGACGATAGTAGTGGGAAGTTTTTGTCAGTCTGTGCTCATGTTCTCGCAACATTGTTTAAAGAAAGGTACCTGATTTGTTTGATAAACGATTTATTTATTTTTATTTGTATAGTATGGGATGCTAATAATCCTAGTATAACCGGTGCATTATCGCGAGTACTATTCACAGAGCAGGCAATAGCGTCGCGTGTCACATTCTGCCTTGTTTGAGTTTTGAAAATGGTGTTTTTTTGAATTTGGTCATCAGTATCTGCCCTGTTGATCACAGCCTATAATTGATTTTTGAAATAGTTTTGACCGCGAGTATATAAACCAGTTAGCCGCGGCCAGCCATCCTGGTGAAAAAACGATCAATTTTTAAACCACTTTTTCTAGGCCCCTCTCCGAGTGAAGCAAGCAGTGCTGTTTCTAAATAGGGCTGCTTGGTGATAATACTCAGGGTGACACCGATAACCGTTGTTGCCTTCTTGTCAACGCGTTAACGACTTTAACGCCTGAGTATCCGTTTGGTCCACGGCTGTTTATTTCGCACAGCCTTATTCACAGCTAACCTTTATTGCTAAAGGTCATTCCACTATCCGCCACTGTGGACGCGCTAAGTAGGGGGTCGGTCTCCCCCTTAGAGTACACACAACAAAAGTTGACGTTTTTACAAACGCTTTGGTTTTTTGTTGGACTATCCTGAGTGATAATAACCGGTGGGGGTGTTTATCCCCATTGATGATGATAATGATTAATAATCCTAAGGATGCTGAGTAGGTGATATTCTTCCATGGACTAGGCATCTCGAATTAATAAGAGCAAGGAACGATTGCACAGTGGTATAACTGGGCTTACATTCGATCTCCGTTCCGTGATTGGGTCACTAGCATCTACTCAAGATGCTTAAAAGGCATCTCAAGTTAACTATTTGCTATATGTAGCCGGCTAGGCTTGTGGATCCGTCAACCGGCGTCAATCCTAAAGAACATTGTCTCTCGTCAATTCCTGTGAACACTGGCGTCGTCGCAAGGAAGTGGTTTTCTAGCCAAGAAACTTCATTTATTCCGCATCAACCAACCTTTTCGTATAGGAATTCGAGAAGCCATTCAAACTTGGAATTAATGACGAGGTGCCATGTATCTTAGACGGTTGACTTTGATAGCTTGATAAGCATGACAAACGTCAAAGAATAACGAACCTTCTCACATTCCGATGTTGGTGATATTCCCCCTTACAGATGGTACATACCAGACTATGTGCCCATAGGCACAGTGGTATTACTGGGCATTCACTGCACTCCCACTTAGTAAATAGACGCCAGCGTCACCCAAGATATCTAAAATAAAATAACTACGTTGTCAATTCCTGTGAACACTGGCGTCGTCGCGAGGACGTGGTCTTCTAGTCAAGAATCTTCATAGATCCGCCGAAGGTCAATTTGTATGGGAATTCGGGATGGTATACGATCGTGTAACTAATGCACTGGTGGCTTTGTTACCAACGTTTTGATTGGTGATTGGAGGTTAGAGCGCAATCCTTTCGAAATTAGGAAAAGGGGTGGTTGTGTTTCCAACATTCATTTCATTTTGGTTGGTGACGTGGTCACCTCTTCATTATTTCCCGTATTTATACGACATGTAGAACGATCGATTTCGATGGCTTGACAAGCGTAGACAAACGTGGAAGAATAATAAAGTTTCTTGGCTGGTAGACGGCATCCTTGTGACGTCGCCACTGTTCGCAAAGATTGATGAGGTCGCCTGATTTTTTGTCAGGGTTATCTCCCTTATCCCAAGGGCTACATATGATATATGTATACCTTTAGATACCTTTTAAGTATCCTGGGTGTATGTTTGCACCCACCCGCCGTAGCGGAAGCCCAGTTATACCGCTGTGCACTCGGACCCTGCTCTTATTAGTCTACATGCCTAGGGGCACCTAGTCCAGGATGCACCACGTGGAGGACTAACAGTCAGGAATGTCACCATCATTGGAAATTGAGACTTTATAAGCATTACTCAAATCCTCAGGATCATTAGCATCCCATGTTGCTAACCACAATAAAAATAATCGATCCCTTATGTATCTTGCCTCCCCCTCCCATTGCCCCAACCAGACATCTACGCATCCAAATCCGTTCCCAACAGTCCCACCAATTCATTCGTACCATTCGGCCGTATATCTCTGCGCCGTCGTGCTATTCCCCGCGTTCCCGTTACACCATCCCGACGTCTATTCAAGTCGGTGTCGAAGGCACCATCGCCGACATCCTCCAACTGTTCCGTCATGATGGAATAAGGCGGCATTTACGCCCGTTTTAATTTTTGATGATTTATTGATTAATTTTGTTTGAAATGGTTGTGTGTGCGTGGATCTACCCAATGTACTAATTTATTTCTGATGTTTGCTTTTTTGATTGATCAATGTTTATACATGCGTGCGTGCGGTATTAATGTTTTTGTTGATGGAACTTCTATTGGAATTGCGAATAGTACATATTACTTTTGAAGGGGTTGTTTTGAAGTAGAGATGTATGTGTGTGTGTGTGAATGATTTTGTCTCTGATAGTCGAAAGAAGGAAGCTACAGCTGTCTATATTTTCTGGAAAAAAGAATTAAAAAAACCCTATTGGTCAACCTTTATGAATGAGTGTGGGTCACGTTGGTGCATTCTTCTACCAAAAGTGGATTGTTTGACCTTGAAAATGTTTAAGGTGGAAAAATCATTATTTGTATTGCGTCATCGTTCAAATTTGGTCACACATTGAGAAACTTACGAGTAATCCACACACTCACAAAAGGTTATCTGATTCCTTCTTTCGCAACTTTTTTCCATGAGTTGGTTTTATCATCTACCTTTGAAATAGCAAAAAATTTCCAATAATGGTGATATTCCTGGCTGTTGCTCCCTCACACAGTACATCTTGGACTAGGTGCCCTTAAGCATCTAGGCTAATATGAGCAAAGACCGAGTGAACAGCGCCCTGGTGGATGGGTGCAAGCAAGCACTTGAAAGGTATCTTGTCACAAGGATGCCGTTTACCAGCCAAGAAACGTTGTCATTCTTCTGCGTTTGTTACACGTATTAAGGCGTCGAAGTCGATCGTATGAAGAGGCACTCATCCGCCGTATGTATTTACTAAGACAGTTGGTCTAGTCCAAGATGTGAGTATTGAGAATGTCATCATTATGGGAAATTGAAATCTTCACGGTCCTAAGAAATTCGGCTTGCATTATCATATTAGTCTCGGATATTTATTTGGCTTTTAATATGGGCCACACTACCTCAGATTATGTTAGAATGCATTTTATCGGTTCTTCTTTAACGCGGCCATGATTCTATTGATCGAAATCAATTATCTGTTTATTGATTTCTGAATGCTGTGCGCTCTGGTCGACATCAATCAACGAAAAACATGTAGAACATTTCCTATTCCCAACTTACGGCTAGAAAATTGTAATCACACACTCACCAAAAGTTGGTTCCTTTTTCGGATATTTACCCGATTTTCCCGGTAGATGATAAAACTAATTACAGAAAAAACGTTAAAAAATTCTATTGATCACAATTCGTGAGTAAGTTCGAGTCACGTTGGCGATTTCTCAACCTTGAAAATGTATATAAGGCGGAAAAATCAATGTTTGGCTAGGACTATTTGATTTGTATTGCGCCATTGTGCAAATTTGGTGACACATTTGGAAATCTTTCCATCTCCAACTTACGAGTGATCACACCCACTCACAAAAGGTTATTTGACTCTTTTTGGTACCTTTTTTCGCAACTTTTTCCCATGAATTGGTATTATCATCTACCATTTTTCCACCTTCTATATTTTCAAGGTCAAACAATCACCTTTTAATGGGAAAATGCACTAACGTGACCATCATACACTTACAAGAGTTGGCCAATAGGATTTTTTTAACTGCATCGAATATTAGGTAGATGATAAACCAACCCAAGAATAAAGAATTTTAAAAAATCCTATTGGTCAGCCCTCGGTGAGTGAGTGTCAGTTACGTTGGTGCATTCTATCAAAAGAGGATTGTTTGACCTTGAAAATGTATATAAGGGAAAAAATCAATATTTACATAGCACGATTTGTATTGCGTCACACTTTTTGAAACTTTTCCATCCCCAACTGCCGAGTAATCCACACACTCACACAAAGGTTGTCTGACTCTCATTGGCTCCTTCTTTCCCAACTTTTTCCCATGAGTTGGTTTTATCATCTACCGAATATTAGTCATTTAAAAATACAATTATAACCTTTTCTAGGAAATGTCTTCAAATTTCGCTTCGTCCAACTCGAATTTAATCGTTCAATCGGCAGACCACGATAATCTATCATCAGTTTGGGATGATACTGAATTGGAAGCCGAATACAACAAAATCGATGTGGCTCTGAAGGTGCATTGATTTTTAATCTGAATGCTGATTGGTTGTTTAACTTATTAAATCGGTTTTTTTTTACTGTTCAAGTGCTTTGTGAGATAATGTTAAAAATGTTTAAATTTATGTGTATTGAGCACAGCGTTAGATATTCTTGGATTTAAGTAATACTTATACAAAGTTTCAGTTTCCAATGATGATGATATTCCTGACTGTTCCTCCTTCATGTATATCTGTATCCTGGACTGGGTGCCTGTAGGCATCAAATACCAATGATGATGATATTCCTGACTGTTCCTCCTTCATGTATATGTGTATCCTGGACTGGGTGCCTGTAGGCATCAAATACCAATGATGGTGATATTCCTGACTGTTTGTCCTCTGGCGCACCCTGGATTAGGTGTCTATGGGACTATAGGCATTCTAGACTAATAACAGCAGGGACCGAGTGCACCGTTGTATAATTGGGCTTTTGATACGACAAGTGGGTGCACGCATACTTAAAAGGTATATGTATATCATGTGTAGCGTTGGACTAAGAACGATAACCCTGACAAGATATCAGGCGGCCTCGTCAAACTTTGCCAGACAAGAAACGTATGTCTGTGTGCTGTGCCTATTATATATAAATCATCTATTTCATTATAACACAAGTTTTGCCGTATTTCACTATCACCGGGTCGTCTAGCGGTAGAGAGCACGACTGGAGCCTTGACGGGCATGGAGGTACAACTGGCGGTACAAGTCTGTACTCAAATCTGAGTTTGTTAGAATGCCACTATTGGCACGATTACTTGTAAAACATTCAACCGAATTGACCAATACTTATGTTTCTAAATATTGATTTATTTAGGATCACGTGGCCCAAGTCTATGAACAACGATATGGATCTTCACCGATCAAAGCTGGCGATATCAGTAACAAGAAGGTTCATCATGTACGTATCGTCAACGATTGCTTAGATACTTCAGCAGTATCTATCATCAAATGTGAATAATTCATGTGTGAGTATGAGTATTAGAACCAATAACGGGAATGAAGGATTATGAATGATCACAAAATGGAATGGGCAGATAAGTCACTTTGAAATATGTTGGGATTCGATAGGAACCTTGCTAAATACGGCAGACACGTTTGCTCTGCACTGGGCGCGGATATGTGATCTTCCCGTCTTTCCTGATGCAGTTGATTTGCTGAAATTATGGAAAGGTAGATTTGAGTAATACGTATAAAGCCTCAAATACGAATGATGTCGAGGTGCATTCCGAATTAGCATGGCAGGGATCGAGTGTACATCTGTATAACTAGGCTTCCGCCTTGGTGGATGCGTTCAAGCATACACCCAATATACCGTAAGGTCGTTGGGCTATGGGCGATAAATCTAACAAGGCATGAAATGCCATTACAAGGATGCTATCTATTAGGGATGCTGATGATCCTGAGGATTTGAGTAATGCTTATAAAGTCTCAATTTCCAATGATGGTACTATTCCTGACTGTTAGTCCTCCACGTGGTGCATCCTGGACTAGATGCCTCTAGGCATGTAGACTAATAACAGCAGAGTCCGAGTGCACAGCGGTATAACTGGGCTTCCCCTATGGCGGGTGGGTGCGAACATACACCCAGGATGCTTAAAAGGTATCTAAACGTATACGTATATCATATGTAGCCCTTGGGCTAAGGGAGATAACCCTGACAAAAATCAGGCGGCCTCGTCAATCTTTGCGAACAGTGGCGACGTCACAAGGATGCCATCTACCAGCCAATAAACTTTGTTTTTCTTCCACGTTTGTCTACGCTTGTCAAGCCATCGAAATCGATCGTTCTACATGTATGAAAATATGGAAAATAATGAAGAGGTGACCACGTCACCAACCAAAATGAATGAATCTATTAGCCTAGAAATTTTTCTTTATACTTTTGCGTTTGTTGTGCTTATCGCTTAATGTGATGTACAAATGTGGAAATAATGAATAAGTGACATAATTTTGGACAGTTTTACAATTCTATATCAAATTATTTTTGATTATCATTGGAAATAACCTGTCACAATTGATGGCAAAAATATGCAGGTGAATACATTCCATTTATTGTAGCTGTGTCTGCTAGAAGATGCATCTTTTCCCTCTTTCATAAAGGTTGTCCACTAGGTCGAGGTTTGGGACTGACTAGGCTGGATCATTTCTGATCCTGTCTAGGCGGCAATACATTGAAGGTGCTTGTTTGCATAGATGGAATACAATAAATAAAATCAACCTTAGACTAAAGTAACCAATCAGTAATCAGTTCAATTGTGATTGGTCAGTTATATTTACGGATCAAACAACAGCCCACGCAGTTCGATTGTGAACGTAACTTGATTGGTCTCTATTTGTGCCCGCAATTTTTGCTTTTGTTTGGTTTGAATTCGTCAGACCATAGGTCATTCTATTGTATTTTTTGTCATTGTAGAATCTAAAGCATTTGGAGAAGAAAAGTGTCAAATCCGCCTCGGATACGGGATTTTCACTTCCCGAAGCCATGATTCCCCCCATTTTGAATCCACCTCACGTCTTTGAGTAGGTTTGTCGAATATTGTGTTTTATTTTGTTGTTTTGGTTAGTGACGTAGCTATTTCTTCATTATTTTCTATATTTATACGGCATTGATGGCTTGATAAGCTTATATGTATACGACGCTAGTGCTCCTGAGGATTTGAGTAATACTCAATTTCGAATGATGGTGATATTCCTGACTGTTCCTTTTCCACGTGATGCATCACAGACTCGGTGCTTCTGGTCATCTAGACTAATAACAGCAGGGACCGAATACACAGCGGTATAATTGGGCTGATGTTATGGAGAACGGGTGCAAGCCTACACCTGGTGTTGGAGAATAACGAAGTTTCTTTATTAATAGGCGGCATCCTTGTTGCCAAATAAATTTCGCCTTTCTTCTACTTTTGGGTTGCCGTGCCATGCCACTGATATACCTATTGGCATGTTTTGTAGAAACCTTTGGAATAAATCATCGGATCAAACGCCTAAACCCACGAGTCCATCCCTAATCCCTCCATCGTTGGCCGAATGGAAACCGGTGCTGGAACAATGGTATCGATCAGGGTACGAACTTGGCAAAGCGCACGCTTTGAAGTTGAAAGCGGCGTCTAATTGACTTTGGTTTTTTTATTATATTACAACACCTTTTTTGTATGAATTGTTTTCTATTTGGATGGCGATGAAAATGTCAGTGGCCTATCGAGTTTCTTCTATGGTGTTTAGTTTAGACTGTGATCTGGAAACCAACAAAAGGTATCGTCATTTTCCCAATAACTCCATCAGTCAAAATATTTGAATGGGAGGAAAGGGATGTCTGATGGCGATAGTCCTGACTGTTTCCCTCATCCACGTTATGCATCCTCGACTAGGTTCCTATCCTGACGTGGTCACCTCTTCATTATTTCCCATATTTATGCGACATGCAGAACGATCGATTTCGATGGCTTGACAAGCGTAGACAAAGGTGAAGAATAACAAAGTTTCTTGGCTGGTAGACGGCATCCTTGTGACGTCGCCACTGTTCGCAAAGATTGACGAGGCCGCCTGATTTTTGTCAGGATTATCTCCCTTAACCCAAGAGCTACATATGGTATACGTATACCTTTAGATACCTTTTAAGTATCCTGGGTGTATGTTCGCACCCACCCGCCGTAGCGGAAGCCCAGTTATACCGCTGTGCACTCGGACCCTGCTGTTATTAGTCTACATGCCTATAGGCACCTAGTCCAGGATGAACCACGTTGAGGACGAACAGTCAGGAATATCACCATCATTGGAAATTGAGACTTTATAAGCATTACTCAAATCCTCAGGATCATTAGCATCCCAGGGACAGGATGCACAGCGACATAACTAGGTTTTCGGTACGGCGGATGGGTGCGAGCATACACCCAGGCTACTTAAAAGGTATCTCAATGTATGTATATACCATATGTAACTGTTGGGCTAAGAGAGACAACTCTGACAAAAAATCAGACAGCGTCGTCAATCTTTGCGGACAGTGGCGACGTCACAAGGATGCCGTCTAGAAGCCAAGAGACTTCGTTATTCTCCTACGTTGTTGTTACGCTTATCAAGCCATCGAAATCGATCTTTTTCTACGCCTCATAAATATGGAAAATAATAAAGCGTTGACTCCCACGTCACTATTCAAGTGATACTGTTTGTTGTCTGATTAATACGCCTACAAACTCTCGATTCCGTATCTCGATACAGACTAGGCTGGATTAGGGACAGCTATTACTGCAATTTCTATGCGAACATACGCCCCAGTGTATCTTGATATTTGTGTCTCTAAGGGAAACCAAAGATGCAGTCTACTAGCTAACGAACTCAATTGATTCCAGATGTATTGGATAAATTTTTATTTTCATATAATATTTATTAAAAATGTAAAAAAAAATCAAATAAAAAATTACACACACACACACACACAATTACGAGCGCACAAAAATACAAATCAATAAAATCAAAAAGTGAAACATATTTCGAATCATGAAAGACACGTGTGTGTGGTGTGTGTTCGCGCGCGCGCATACGACTTCGTGAGTATCAGTCATTTGAGCCAATCAAAAGTGGGGTGGTGCAATGTCGGGTGGGGGTTTGGGACCCGCAGTCAAATAGCCCGAATGAAGACTGCCAGAAGTGGGACCAGCGGTCAGATAGGCTGTGGCGGATTGGGGCACGTTTGAGATGAACAACGAATGACCTTGGTCTCGGAATTCGGCCCAGTTTGGATGAGATTCAAGGTTGGACTTAACCTGAAAGCAAATACCATCGTTTAGATTGTGTAAATGTGTAAAAATGTTTCATCAACGTATTATTATTGATCTTTATCTTGAAATACAAGAACCACATTGTGGTTGTATTATTCTAGTAAAAAATAAGCACCACGTCAGCCTACATTGAAACAAGTATTTTTGTAAAATTTTGTTTAAATAATGGTTCAAGCAAATTCTCGCAAGATTCGTTTCTTCTTCTTCGTTCTATTATTTTAGTCGGAATAGAAAATACAACTACATTGTAGTAAATTATAAGTCATCTATTCTCGTGTATTTTTCTAATCAGTAAAAATATTTTTGTTCTTTTCAAAAGAAAATTCTTTCGTCCTTTCCAAGTTGAATGTTTTCAAAAAAATTGATTTCCATTGTAACTATATCTACTTGGTTGTAAGTCAACCCGAAGCACTGTACAGATGTTCCACATCCTTATCTGGAATCATCAGCAGTGCATACCTTTCACGTTTTACACACACACATAAACTTAATCCGCGCCCTATCTGGTGTCAGGCCAGCGCCTTTAACCACTGACCTACGAGAGGTTGAACTTGACCCTGTAAATTTATTATTTATAGTGAATCTGATCAATTCTAATTGTCCTCAAATGCTGCTACGTTACTACCGGTTTGGCAGGTGAGAGAACCCTTTCACTAGGACCATGCATACTGCCAGCTTTCTTAGCATTATAGTGAGTTTTTATTTGGAATTGTCCGATTCATTTGAATAATAAATCCACTCGGTTTGAGTTAACCAGGAGCACTGCACAGCTGTTTAACATAATCATCAGATACATGGAGTTATGAAACGTTTTCCATAACTACATGTCACTACTTCTTCATTTTTTCATGCTCCAACTTTTATTGATTGTTTTGTTATACTTGGTTTTCACTCATAGTAATTACAACAATGGTATATGTGTTTAATTTTTGACGATTAAAGGTAGATGATAAAATCAATTCATGGGAAAAAGTTGCGAAAAAAGGTACCAATAAGAGTCAGATAATCTTTTGTGAGTGGGTGTGATCACTCGTAAGTTGACTTTTCCACCTTATACACATTTTCAAGGTCAAGAAATATCCTTTTGATATAAGAATACACCAATATGATTCACACGAAGGCTGATCCATGGAATTAAAAAATATATTCCATGGTTACTTTTGTCATCTAACACCAATTGAACATTATTTGTTAAAATGGAATCAAACACTCGTGTCTGTGATCCAATAAAATATTGTTGCACATACGCCAGCCTTTGTTCCCAGAATCGGGGATGGGCTATTGCCTTGAAGTTGGTAAGCCTTATTCCAATCTTTAGGATCCCCATACATGGGCATGGATTCGATCGCCTAAATGCGGGTCCACGTTTGGCTGTTAACCCCGCAAAACATCCAAAGTAGAACAAAGAGATAAAATTTAAAGTGATGGACTTCCATGAACTTACTTTGAGATGTCAATGATAACCAATGATTGGAATAGTGCCTATGCAGAGTCTCACTGTTTCCAATGATGGCGATATTCCTCACAGTATGTCCTCTAGGGACTATGGGTTAACAGGCATCCTGGACTAATAACAGCAGGGTTCGAGTGCACGGCAGTATAAGTGGGCTTCCGCTATAGTAGGTGGGTGTGAGCATACATCCAGATTACTCAATAGGTATCTAAAGGTATATAGCCGTTGGGCTAATAGAGATAACGGTGACAAAGTATCAGACGGCATCGTGAAACATCGCAAACAGTGGCGTCTTCACGAAGATGCCGTCTACCAGCCAATAATCTTTGTTATACTTCTACATCGTTGTTACGTTTATCAAGCCATCGAAATCGATAATTTGCTATGCTGTATAAAAATATAGAGAAAACAAATGGACAACCAACCAAAATGAATGAACTTACTTTGGCCCCGTACAGCTGATTCGTCTGCATGGCCTTCAGCGCCTTGATCAGATAGGCCCTCGTTTGACCCGGCTCCTTGACGGTTGGGGGCAAACCGACGTGCAACAGTCGAAGAACGAAGCCAATGAGGTCGTGTTCCAAGGCCTGCAACAAGAGTAAGCGATTCGATCATCACAACACCCTACTGCGATGCTGATAGTGCTTATAAAGTCTCAATTTCCAATGATGGTGATATTCCTGACTGTTAGTCCTCCACGTGGTGCATCCTGGACTAGGTGCCCCTAGGCATCTAGACTAATAACAGCAGGGTCCGAGTGCACAGCGGTATAACTGGGCTTCCGCTACGGCGGGTGGGTGCGAACATACACCCAGGATAGCTAAAAGGTATCTAAAGGTATACGTATACCATATGTAGCCCTTGGGTTTAAGGGAGATAACCCTGACAAAAAATCAGGCGGCCTCGTCAATCTTTGCGAACAGTAGCGACGTCACAAGGATGCCGTCAACTAGCCAAGAAACTTTGTTATTCTTCCACGTTTGTCAAGCCATCGAAATCGATTATTGTTTGCTGTCGTATATGGGAAAATGAATGAATGAACACCTTACTACACCAGTTCCAATTGCGAACTGAACGCCGGCTTCCTTGCAACAGGAATTGACTTGAGCGATTTTCTTCAGAGGCGAGGTGGAGGTCCACAAACCTAACTGGCTACATACCGTTAATGGAAACCTTGAGATACCTTTTAGGCATCTTGGGTGTAGGGTTAGCACTCATTCCAGTAAGAGCCCTACTGTTGTTAGTCTAGATGCCAGTAGGTACCCAGACCAGGTTGGCGCTTTACGTCGATGGGTGTAGGCAGACGTCCAGGATCTTTAAACGGTAGCCGTTTGCCTAACAGAGATGTAAGCCTGACAAAATATCAAGCGCCGTTACAAGGATGCCAAGAAACTTGGTCATTTGTGACGCTTATCAGGTCATTGTCGTGTCAAGATGGACAATAATGAACCCATCGCCAACGGACTTACTTGAGCAACGAGGGCGTCCGAGTATGGCGTGTCGAAGATGAAAAAGAACGTCTCGCCGACCAAACCCAATTCCTCGCCGATGCACTGGTTCACGACGCGCATCAGACCGCCAATCGTATCGCGATCGCACATGGCCTGGACGCAAAGCTGAAATGGGGAAAGACCATCATCAGTAGTATCACGATGTTTCCAAATTTGCGTAGCATTCTATACGAGGTTGCGTAAATTAAATAGATGACGTTTCTTATCGAAACGAATTTTCCTTTGTGACGACGCCAGTGTTCACCAAAATTGACATCGGTTGATGGATTCACACAAGACCAACCGGAATAGTTCTTGTGATCTTCCCGAATAGTTCTTGTTCAAGTTTTCTGTGGTCTACCACAACCTTTCTTCTACTATGATCAATCATTCATTTCAAATTAAACTTTTGTTACAAACTGTTCTATTCGTATATCCATACTTATTCATATTTAAAAAGTTAATTTGAATGTTTCTACTACGAACAAACTAAGTTGCGTTAAGCGAACTATTTACAATGACTTGTAAACGTGATTTAGCCATACAACACTCCATTCGAACCTCGGTGGGCATGGGGGTTCGAATCCCACCGTCGGCATTCGATGAGGACCCACGTTTGGCTTAACACAAGTGTCCACTGCCGAAAGATGTTTCTCGTAAAATATTAAAAGTGGTAAAAAATAAATAATAATATATTTTAGCCAAGTTTTCTGTGGTCTACCCCAACCTTTCTTTTACCATCTCCAATCGTTCATTCCAAAACCGTTCTTGCTGGTCTTTCGGGCGGTAAACGTAGAATTTGACCAAGTAATTTTCTTCGTCTAATTGTAATGATGTCATGGAGTGAACGAGAGTCAGTTCTTTTCATGATCTCATCATTTAAAATGTGATCGCGCCAGGTAATCTTTAAAATAGTTCTAAGACACCGGCGATGAAAAACATCCACCATCTTATCAATCTTGTCCGTACGTATCGAAAGAATGTTCCTTTGTGACGACACCAGTTGATGAATTCACACAAGACCAACTGGCTATGTATTGAGTAGACGGATAACTTGAAATACCTTTAAGGCATCTTGGATGTATGTTAGCACCCATTATCTAAACAGGAGTCCAGTAGAAGCTCACTGTTGTATGCTTGCATCCATCCACCAAGGTTGAATCCGAGCTATATCACTCCTCCTTACGTGTTCGTCTAGATCACATATCACATGTAACATAGTCGTGTCTTCATTAGTTCCTATCCAATACATAAAAAAGCTTGACTAATAAACGGTGTCCTTGTCACAGCGCGACTGACGACATTTGGAGAAATGTCTTCGTCAAACGATGTAGCTTCCAGTAGTTCGAATTACGCAGTAGCACAGGTTTGAGTGTAGGGTTCTCGTACTAGTACACAAAATTATGCAAACAGTAGAAAACAACCAAAATAAATGAATGACAATCAATGACACAAACTCACCTTGCTGATAGACATTTGATGCAGAAGAATAACGACAGACTTGGCACCTTCAGGATCTTCCACTTTGCCAAGTAAGTCGAGAACGCGATGCAGATGACCAGACCGAGGCAACGAGTCAAGGAGACCTGGCCTATCCGATAGGACTGTTTTGCATGCCCGGGTCACAAGTCGAATGAGCATGCCCGATTCGGGGAGTTTGGACATTGCCTGGCAAGAAAAACAAAAATAGTGCCGATTGGCAAGAAAAGGAAAGGTGGTCACAGCAAGGGGACGAATGAATGTTGTTTGGCACTGACGCCTGCGCACACCGTCAACAGACGAAGTGGATGCACAGCAGTAGAACTGGGCCTCCACACCTTAGTAGATGGGTGCATACATGCACACAGGGTGCTTGAAAGCTATTTTCTAGTAAACCGTATATAGCCGTTGGGCTAAAAGAAGTAATATAGACAAAAAATCATGCGAACAGTATTTTCTTACGTTCGTTATCCTTATAAATTTATTTAAGTCAATCGTTTGATGTGGTGTACAAATATATACACCCTCATCAAGTTTGTAAAACAGTTCCATTGCTACTTGCATCGTAGTTTTTGATAGAAAATAGCTTCTTTCTAATGGTTCATAACGGTTTCGAGTCTATATCAAAACAGATGCCACTATATACGACTGGATTTTCTTTCAATTGAAATCTGTTTGAAAACTACTCACCTCAGTCCATTTGTCAATCAGTTCGTTGAGAAACAATTCGGGATATCGCAGAGCCCAGCCCGGATTGCGGATGTACAAATGCAAATAGACGCCGAAAACGGTTACGGGACCAAGACAGGCAACGTATTGATCAATTTCGTCACACGACTCTTCCACACCACCATTAGCTCGCGATGCCTTGGTCGACTGCTTAATTTTGTCGCTTGCTTCCTTGGCAATAACTTGATCGTAAGGTACCTTGAACGAATCGGACAAACTCCACCGAACGGTTGGATCTTCGGTCTGTTTTTCGTAAAATCTAATTTCAAAAAGAATACATTCGAAAATATTCCATTTTCTAGGTCACATTAGTCAAAAATATAATGCTGCATCATTGGTCGATTATTTTTATAATTAGCCAATCAAAATAAGCCTTCTGTCTGATTGGTTGATTATTTTAATAATTAACAATCCTTCTGTCTGATTGGATAATTCAATAACCTCTTCGTAATTGCTTATTTTTTGTAAATAATTGACTATATGTGTCATATCTACAGTTTTGTTCTTCATTGGTTGGTTTATTGTAAAAAGAAATTAATTGTCACATCTAACTGCATACTTCCAAACCAAAGACCTATTAAATGACAATTATTCGCATCTAACGAAAAAAAAAATGGAAATATAAACTCACGACTTTGTTTGTTCGCAGATAACTTCCATCAATTTCGATCGTAATTTGGAATTCCAAATTAGTTCGGGATTTTCTTGGTCATCTAATGGGACAAAAAAACGTTTACATTTCGTTTCGATTGCCAAAAACCCACTAGTCAAAATTCAAAATGTGACTTCCCAGTAAAAATATAGCCAAAACTCGCCACTGAACAATGTCAAATAATAGTAATAATAATAATAATTATTATTATAAGAAATAACCTCAAATCAAAACCACCAGAATTATTATTACAGGATTCCCAAAACAATTCTGGATAAATCCCCCATGTAACGAACAAAACTGTACTACAGACCAAAACGATTATTCATAGTCGAAAAGGAGCAAAATCCTTCAACTCCTCCATGGTTTAGTTCAGATTCACAGTAATAAAACTCATTATTGGTATTTGTTTTAAAAGCGTGAATAGCATTTTTCACCTCCTTCTAATTGGAATAACTACGTCCAGTCCGTCCAGTTCAGTGCATCAACTAACGCCATTGCAAAATGAAGCGAGAGCAAAAAAATTACATTAAATAGTGCTCAAAATATCCAATTACAGTTTAATTAGAAAATAAACCAATCAGAGAACAGAACCCACATCCAATAAAATTTACTCAAATTTCGACCAATTAAAAACAACTAAAAATTGTATGACGTACAACATTTACCGTCCGCCTCATCCATAACTGCAAGTGTCTAGAGTAGAAGAATTATAATAGTACTATTTCTACTGCTATCACCACTATTAATAATAATAATAATAATAATAACAGTAATGATAAAAATAACAAAAAAATAAAATCATACAAACAACAACAGGACAACTCACTGTCGAACAAAGCCAAAAACCCGTCGGCTTGATCCTTAATCGTATCGACCAAAATGACGGGCACGTATTGACAGACGATGGCTCGGATGCGCCGACCGAACTGCTTGTCGAGGAGACAGTGCGACAGCACGTCGATGGCCATCTGGCGCGTGCGTCGTTGCTGGCGCGAATGGACGATTATTTCGATGAGATAGATCAAGCCGCCAGCGTAGATGAAGTCTTTGAGCAGCGGTGTCGACATGATCAGAAGATCAATTGTTTGCAAGAGCAGATGGTGGGCTAAAAGGGGTTGGTGTCAATAGTAGGAATCCATTTATTATCATATGTCGCCGGCGTCAGATCAGGTACCAAGTGGACAGTAATATAACTGGGATTCCGCCTTGGCGGATGGATGCAAGAATACACTTAAGATACTTCAAAGCTATCTTGAGATATACCTCTTGGTATAGCAATTCGGGATGCTATGCGAACTTGGAATAACTTTTATTGTCGTTTCAATGTGGATGGCATCGAAAGTACCACCATTTCCCTTAACCCAAGGGCTACATATTATACTTATCCCTTAAGATACCTCTAAGCACCCTGGATGTATGCTTGCACCTATCCGCCATAACGGAAGCCCAGTTATGCCACGCAAAATCGTGAAGCGTTCCATATTTTTTTTGGGATGCTAATGATCCTGAGGATTTGAGTAATGCTTATAAAGTCTCAATTTTCAATGATGGTGATATTCCTGACTGTTAGTCCTCCACGTGGTGCATCCTGAACTGGGTGCCCCTAGACATCCTAGACTAATAACAACAGGGTCCGAGTGCACAGCAGTATAACTGGGCTTCCGCTACGGCGGGTGGGTGCGAACGTACACACCAGGATATATAAAAGAGGTATCTAAGAGGCCATACGTATATATATATGTAGCCCTTGAAGGAAGAATAACCCTGACAAAAAATCAGGCGGCCTCGTCAATCTTTGCAAACAGTGGCGCCGTCACAAGAATGCCGTCTACCAACCAAGAAACTTTGTTATTCTTCCACGTTTGTCTACGCCTATCAAGCCATCGAAATCGATCGTTCTACATGTATAAATATGGGAAATAATGAAGAGGTGACCACGTCACCAACTAAAATGAATGAAAATGAATTATGCCACTGTGCACTCGATCCCGAATGTCGTTACCTTAGGTGCCTATGGGTACCTACTCCAGAATGCACCACATGGAGAAGGAACAGTGAGGAATATCACTGAAACTTTATAAGTATTAATCAAATCCTTAGAATCATTAGCATCCTTCAAACATGTTCTACAAATATAGAAATAATGAAAAGGCAATCATATCACTAACCGTATGCCAGCATCTCTGACGTACGTATACCCTATGAAGCTGTTGGGTTAAGGAAGATAAGGCTGACTAAAAATCAGACGGACTGGTCAATCGTTGCAAACAGTGGCGTCGTCACATGGATGCCGAAATCGTCACTGTCCTCCTACGTTTGTTGTGAGTATGGAAAAAGAGAAGTGACTTTTACCGAGGTGGTCTGGCGGTACAGCGCTCGACTTGGACCTGAATAGACTTAGGGGTTTCCAATCCCACCACCAACCCATCAATTTCGGACTGTCGTTTGGCTTCGCTGAAAGATGCGTGTTGCCCTCGTGTCAAAACATTCAAACATACAATGTTATGCCCAAAACAATCATGTCCGGTTTGGGGGGAAAATCAATGAATAAAAGTTATGATTTAAACAAATACCTCGTGGTAGACTGGGAAACAGCATGACCATCGTATTGAGAACATGGGCATTCGACATATCATTCAAACATTCCGCATTGGTTGCCACCGACTGAATCACCTAATTAAAAAAAATCAATAATCCCATCAGATGATTATTTATTATTATTTACAAAACCCTTTTGCTTTAAAAAAATGAGCAATAAGACAACAATTATAGCAAAACAACAACAACAAATCTCGTAATTCAAAGAGAACATGAGATAACAAAATGTTTCCATGTATTTAAACATTCTGCCAAACGTTTTGCTTGGGCCCATGAAACATTCATTTCAATTAAATCTTCCCGAATAGTTTTAATCTAAGTTTTCTGTGGTTAACCAACTTTTTTTTACCATTTACAATCGTCCATTCCAAAACCGTTTTTGCTGGACTTTCGGGCGGTAAACGTAGAATTTGACCAAGTAATTTTCTTCATCTAATTGTGATGGTGTCATGTAGTGAACGACAGTTAGTTTTTTTCATGATTTCATTACTTGAAATGGGATTGCGCCAGGTAATCTTTAAAATACATTTAAGACACCGGCAATAAAAAACATCCACCATCTTATCAATCTTGTCCGTATGTTTCCACGTTTCACTCCCATATATTGCCGTAGGAATAATTATTGATGCGTACAAACGAAGTTTTGTTTTCAGGGAATGGAAGAACATGACCATTTTAATTTGAGTCTATTGAAGACTGACATTGCCTTTCCAGGTCTGGCTTTAGCATCAATTTCGATTTTTCTGTCTTTACCAATGCTGCTTCCCAGATATGTAAATTAATCATCAGTATCAATATTTTGTTTTTGGTGGTCTACCAAACTTTCTTTTACCGTTTTTAAATCGTCCATTCCAAAACCGTTCTTGCTGGTCTTTCGGGCGCGGTAAACGTAGAATTTTACCAAGTAATTTTCTTCGTCCAATTGAAATTGGGAATAAATGACTCAATCAAGGTAAAACATAAGTCAACCCCCCAATGGCATTCACACATGCCATCCACGAATCAATCATATTTCATCACCCGACTTAAATTCGACTGGCAGTTAACCAATTACTTTTGAGCATCCATTTCGCTCATATGAGCTGGTCCAATAAGAGTTACGATTGTTGCTGCTTCGAATTCTTTTCAAATTCACTCCAACAATTGTAATTCCTATTGAACCAGTTCATATGAGCGAATTCAGTCGTAAAATGACGCGAGAGCCTAAATGTCAACAGTAAGTACCTCATCAATTATAAAACCAATGAAAAGCAACAGCCAATTAAATGTGTTCTTCAGATCAACCTATCAGATTCATTGTCCATGTTAAGTGTCATTGAAAGTCACTTGAAACGGCTAAGAATGATCGAAAGTTACCTAAAAATAGTACATTCGTAATATGTATTTAAGAAATGTACGATTATGCTATAATTAACACACAAAGACCACATGAATTGAATCAGGTGATACATTCATTCTTATTATTATTAGGTGGGATATGGAATGTTGTATGTTACAAATAGCATTGAACTAAACTAAGATTTTTTTGTCACAAATGAATAGATGAATGAGACTTGTGAATCATACACTCTAAAGGCGTATTGAAAATTATTCTTAATGCAATACCAATTGTAATATTAATTCATTAGAATGACTAGATTTAGTTCGTACAAATTGAGAAAAAAATGTAATTAAATTATGACGAACGATCATGCCAGCCAATAAAATTCAAGCACACAATCAACGAATCAAAGATTAGCTCCACCCACGTCAATATTCAATGTAATTCATTGTACCGCGGTGGTTTGGCTTCACTGCTAAAAGATGCGTTCACGTAAGACTTCGAAAGTGGCAAACATAAAATTAGAAAATAAAAAATAAACGTACTTCCAGTGTTCGTATTTGAATATTCAAATAGCCGTGCAAATTGAGCAACGAAAAGATGAGATCAAAATGACCGATCAGCACCAAGTCGAGCCCGCTGTTGTGTCGCACGAGATTGGCCAGCGCTTCGAGGGCAGCGCTCACGTGACTGACACTTTCGTCGTGCATGTGCAAAGCTTCGGAACCCCAGTCAATGTCGTCAAGATCGATCAGCAGACTAGCATTGGTGTTGACAGCATCGGCGGCCGCAGCTGACGGCGATAAACTGTCGAAGAGGCCATCGTCACCGTCGGCAATCAGACGATCTAAGTCGGCTTTTGAACCGAAGTGCGACTGAAAGTTGGTCAGCTCGTTGGCCACGAAACGCAGCAGGTCGGAGGCGAATGATTCAGGGTTCTGTCGAAAAAGTAGATACATCGGAATGTGGGTGAGCATGGCGGTTCGAGCTCCACCCCCACCAAAACGCGGGCCCCCGTTCTGCTTCGCTAAACAATGGCCACTGCGTTGCCCCCATCTCAAAACATTCACAAGTAGTTAAAACAATTAAATAATTCACAACCAACTGCGCCTAGTTTGGATCGGAAATGATTCAATCTAGCCAGTCCCAAGCCTGGATAAAGGAAGAGGGTTTGAGCGCACAAGGTTGGCAACCTGGCCCAATGTAAAAAATTTATAGCTCTACGGAAACAATCAAGAGGACGCCATTTCGGTCAACAATGGCAAGGAAGTCATCGCACGTATCTGGATAACAGAGTTACACAGGTGACAAGGTTGAGTGAAAGCCGAAAGGAAGCTCACTTTTCGATTGTGCAGAATCTTCAATGCCAACGAAACTTTGTTGTTGTTGTTTTGCTGTAATTGTTGTCTTGTTGCCCCATGCTTATTTTTAAAGCAAAAAGGTTTTGCATAATATAATAATAATATAACACCACAAACATCATATGCTCGGTGATAAAACATATCAAACGATCAAGTGTAACAAACGTAGGCGAATAGGGAAAGATTCTTGGCTACTAGACGACATCCACAGATTGACGAAGATGTCTGATATTGAGTCGGTGCTTATTCCTCTCAGCCTATTGGCCAAATCAACTTTGAACTATATTTTAAGTACGCCAATGCAAGAATCAAACACAAGTGGATATCACCGCCCGATTTTTTATAACCGTGTCGTCTCCAACTGTTTACAAAGATTGACGTTTCGCCAAGGCTATTCCTCTAAACCCAACACGTACAGCTATAACTAAATCGGCCAATGTTGTACGTCATAAAATTTTTGATTGGTCGAAATCTGACTAAATTTTATTGGATGGTACTGATGGTTCTCTGATTGGTTCATTTTGAATTGAGCTGTAATTGGATGACGAAGTTTCTTGGCTGGTAGACGGCCTCCTTCCGACGGCACCACTGTTCTTAAAGATTGACAAAGCCGCCTGATATTTTGACAGATCCAATGGCTATATATGGTATGTGAGATACCTTTTAAGTACCCTATGAATATGATGGCACCCACCTACAAAAGCCAAGTTATACTGTTCAAATGGGATGCCAGTAATCCTAAGGATTTGAGTAATGCTTATAAAGTCTCAATTTCCAATGATGGTGATATTCCTAACTGTTAGTCCTCCACGTGGTGCATCCTGGACTAGGTGCCCCTAGGCATCTAGACTAATAACAGCAGGGTCCGAAGTGCACAGCGGTATAACTGGGCTTCCGCTACGGCGGGTGGGTGCGAACATACACCCAGGGATACTTAAAAAAGGTATCTCAAGAGGTATACGTAGCCCTTGGGCTAAGGAAGATAACCCTTACAAAATCAAGCATCCGAACAGTGGCGACGTCACAAGGATGCCGTCTACCAGCCAAGAATCTTTGTTATTCTTCTACCTTTGTTACGCGTATCAAGCCATCGAAATCGATCGTTCTACATGTCGTATAAATATGGGAAATAATGAAGAGGTGATCACGGGATCATCAACCAAAATGGATGAAAAACATTCAGATAATAAACATAAAAAATATGTCATTTTTGGATGCATCAGCAAACCCATGTGTTAGTACAGTGACTCACGTCCAGTTTGTACGACGGCTGTTTGTTGTAGAGTCGAATGAAGACTTCGCCAATAAGCAGCTCTTGAGCAAACGATTCGTGATAGAAATTGACGACTGCGTTCAAATTGCACTCACCCTGCCGAAAAAATGCATTGAAAAAATGAAATTAATTGTGACGCGAAGTCATATTCTCATTATTTTCCATTTTTGTACGGCATAGCAAACAATCGCCTTCGAAGACTTGATAGGCGTAACCGAAATGTTTTAGCTGATAGACGGCGCCACAGTTCGCAAGGATTTACGAGGCCGATTGAATTTTTGTCAGGGTTCCATATCTGCCTTACATATGGTATGTATGTTTGGACCCACATGCCAAAACGGAAGCCAAGTTATGCCGCTATGCACTCAGTCCTTGCTGTTATCACAGTTGACAATCGATCGTTTAATAGGGAGTATAACTATAGAAATAACGAAGAGGTAACTATACAACAGCGTTATAACTGGGCTTCCACTACGGCGCGTGGGTGCAAGCATACACCCAAAGTACTTAAACAAAGTAAACAAAGGTATACATATACCGTAGGTAGCGGCGTCACAACGATGCAGTCAGTTAATCTGTCAATCAACTTCAATAATTTCCTGTACAAAAACAATGAATAAATGAATAACAACCGCCATCTTCTCACCGTTTTGACAATCCTCACAACTTGCATATCCAACAGCGTCTCGACTTCGGCTCGACATTGATTGTCCCAAATGAGATAGGGAGACACTGAATTGGTCGTCAGCATCTTGGCCAAATAGCGCAGATATTGACCACGAGGCGTCGTGACCGCGAAGTCGTTGACGACGAAATCGGCCGCGCCCATTTCGTGTTTGGCCAACTCGGCAATCTTGCGCGTCAAGTAGGGCGTAAGCAAGCGGTTGAGAGTCTCACGAACGTCGGGACCGTCGCGGTTGGGCGTCGCCGTGGCATCGTCGTTTGTTGCTTCCAGTCCCAACGTCTGACAACCGTGGAGCATGCGCCCAATGGCCCAAATGGAAAGAAGAGCCAGGCGGTTAGACAAGACCTGAATAAGAGGCAAAATACTATTACCATGGTTACCACTGGATAATGATGTGGATTTTAACGGTCATGTGAACAAGGTATTTTGCGATATATCAATAATATATACAGCTCTTTGGTTAGCTAATCATTCCCGAGAATGTAAGTGTAATACCTATAAAATCTCAATCGCCAGTAATGGTGATATTCCTGACTGTTCATCCTTCATGTGCTAACAGGCATCTAGACTAATAACAGCAGGGACGGATTTCACAGCGGTATAACTGGGCTTTCACTGGATTCCCGTTCAGTGAATGGGTGCTAACATACACCCAAGATACTTAAAAGGTATCTCAAGGTAACTATCTACTATATGCAGCCGGTTAGACTTGTGAATTCTTATCAATTGCTGTGAACACTGGCATCGTCGCCGTGAGGAAGCGGTCTTCTTGCCAAAACATTTCATGTATCTCCCCAACCAATGAATAAATATTGTAGTATGACTGCATCCAGGCCATGTGCGATCGAGATACAATTGGCGGTCGAATGAAGAGGTGCTCCGCCACCAACGTTTGTTGTTGTGGATCAGTGTATGAATGCGTTTTCGCTTTGCAAAATGAGTACTACTCATTGGTTAAAAAATACCTCAAGGTTTATTTATGTCATATGGAGTCATTTGGTTATGGGGGAGAGAGATCGAGTAGTGGTAACCTCCCATATGCCGTCTATTGATCATTTTCCTACGTTTTGTTATAAATATTAAATTGTGGGAGATAGTCATTTGGTATGTTTTACATGTTAATTATCCCATACCATCTGCTTGAAAAATTAAATACTATTAAGAAATAGACATAATTTACAAACACAATAAGTTAAACAATAATAATAATAATAATACAATTGATGATGATTTCAAATTTCCTGTTTAAGCCTACTTGAGAATAGGAATGTGATGATGCAAAAATATTGATCGGTGGTTGAAGTAACACAATGAAATTTGAGTCAATAGTGCTTTATTGATATTGGAAAAGCAATTGATCAGATTCACTATAGATAATAAATTGACAGGGTCAAGTTCAACCACCCGTAGGGCAGTAGTTACAGGCGCTGGCCTGACACCACAGAGAGCGTGGACTCACGTTTATGTGTAGGTTGCTAAAACTTAAATGGCTTGAACTGCTGATGATTCCAAATACGGATGAAACAACTGTACAGTGTTCCTGGTCACATGATACCAAGTAGATTTATTATTCAAGTGAATTTGACAACTATTTCGCTATTCAAAATGCGTTACATTTCGTAATAGAAGTAAAATTATATATTTACACACACACACACACACATGGCTTCATATATAAGAATTTTAATATTTCTCAGAAGTTGAGTAATACTTCAAGCGTTTCCAATTTCTAATAATGGTAGTATTCCTTACTGCTAGCGTCAACTTGGGGATCTTGGAATTATTATTTTTAGGTGCATCCAAGCACATCGGGATCCGAGGATAATTATTTTACAATAAAAGAACTAATAATAATAAAAACAACAATAAATACAAATATAAATAATAGAAGACGTGAACTGTGAGATGAATTCATTTCGTATATTGACTTCAGCCACAAACATGTAAAGAATCACTATATATATATATATATATATATAACGTCATTTTGTTCATACGAAACACCGAATTAATTATAACAACTGGTTTAATCATTTAGGTTGGTGATGTGAGGTCACCTCCTCATTATTTCCCATATTTATACGATATAGCAAACAATCGATTTCGATGGCTTGATAAGCGTAACGAACGTGTAGAACAATAACGACAGTTCTTGACTGGTAGACGACATCCTTGTGACGTCGCCATTGTTCGCAAAGATTGACGAGACCACCTGATTTTTTGTCAGGATTAACTCCCTTAGCCCAACGGCCTTTTAAGTATCCTGGATACCACGCTTTAAAGTGGGAACCCAGTTATACCACTGTGTACTCGGACTCTGCTGTTAGTAGTCAAAATGGACAAGTGGAGGACAAACAGTTAAATATCACTATCTCATTGGAAATTGAAACTTTATAAGTACAACTCAAATCCTCAGGATCATTAGCATCCCAACCAAAATTGGGGGTGTCAATGACCGCTCAGGCCTTCAATATGTTAAAAACACTTGAATCTGTTTTATATTCACCCAACAAAAGCTCATTTTGTGTGCACATAAATCATTCGTAACTTTATTAAATTTAGCTTGGACTTAGTATCATGTCTGTATCATAATGAATGTTAAAATTAAAACTTTAATTCATACATCACACACACACACACATATTCTTGTTACCAACAGAATATACATACGTCTTCAATTTTTTTGATTTGGAGAAATATAATCCACATTTTTTGAAAAATAAAAAAATAAAGTAAATAAAAGTGGGCTGTTTTCGGACCAAAATTTGATTCATACACAACATTTTAAAAGATCGATCATTCAGTCGGTATCATTGCCACAGAAACTACAAATGGTATACATATTGTCGTAAACCACCTTTCATTCATTAGCCAAAAAGGAAATCCAGTGATACTAACACAGTATTCATTTAATTCAAGATGCACTATATAAATGTGCGGAATCAGGATTATCATCATTATTAGAATAGCTGGGATTTTATTACTATTTTTTTAATGTACATTACTTTGAATGATTGCACGAGAAACATCTTCCAGTAATGGATATTATTTAGCGGAGCCGACTGTGGGCTAGCATTCTAGTGCCGGTGGTGGGATTCGAACCCCCATGACCAGAGCGCTGTACCGCTAGACCACCCCGGCATTTCTCGTAGATCAGCAACTACAAATGGTATGGTACGTATTACCTGAAGATACCTCGTAGTGTGTGTTTTCACATATCGACCAAAAATAAAGTTCAGCTGATTAGAAAAATGAATCAAATAAAAGAGGAGGTTGTCAGCGCAACGGTAGTAACCCGACCTCTGTAAAAAATCGATGTTGCTACAGAAACAAACAAGAGGACGCCATTCCGGCAGCCAACGGCAAAAAAGTGATGATACGGCCAAGGGTAGAGTAAAAGCCGAAAGGAAGATCAATTTTCGATTAGGCAAAGATCATTACTTGGTCAAATTCTATGTTTACCGTTCGAAAAATCAGCAAAAACGGCTTTGCAATGGACAATTGATGAATACAGAATACAGAACCATTCGGGAAGATCACATTGAAATGAATGTATCATGAAGGATCAAATGAACATTTTGGCAAAATGTTCAAACACACATGGAATCATTTTGTTGGCCCCATGCGTTCTTTTTAAATTATGGGACTGTATTGTTGTTTTTCGGCTGTTACTGTTATCTTGTTGCCCCATGCTTATTTTTAAAGCACAAAGTAATTGGAAATGGCAAAACGCGTATCCACAAAATAACAGTTCCAACGTCGATCAAAAGTACTTGGCTAACTGCTATTCTAAAAAATCTAATTAAAATAAATCTTTTCTTTTAATTTTATGTTCGAACAACTAGAATCATTTTCTTGCACACTAGATAAAATTACACATAATAATAATAAAAATAATAATAATATTAATAATAATAATAATAATAATAATAATAATAATAGCAATCATAAAAACAGTAATAAGAATAATAATAAGAATAATAATAGTAGTAATAATAATGATAATATTAATAATAATATTAATAATAGTTATGTTAATAATAATAATAGTAGTAACAATAATAATAGTAGTATTAATAATAATAATAATGATAGTGATAATAATAATAGTAATAAGAATAATATTAATAATAATAGTAATAATAATAATAGTAATAAAAATATGAATAGTAATAATAATAATAATAGTAATAATAATAGAATAAGAAAAGTAACAATGATAATATTAATAATAGTTATATTAAATAATAGTAATAGTAGTAACAATAATAATAATAATAGTAATAATAATAATAGTAATAATAATAATAGTAATAATAATAATAGTAATAATAATAATATTAGTTATAATACAAATAATAATAATAATAATAATAATAGTAATAATGATAATATTAATAATATTAATAATAGTTATGTTAATAATAATAATAGTAGTAACAATAATAATAGTAGTATTAATAATAATAATAATGATAGTGATAATAATAATAGTAATAAGAATAATATTAATAATAATAGTAATAATAATAATAGTAATAAAAATATGAATAGTAATATAATAATAATAGTAATAATAATAATATTAATAATAGTTATAATACAAATAATAATAATAATAATACTAATACTATAATAATAATAGTAATAATAATAATAATAATAATAATAGTAATAATAATAATATTAATATTAATAATAATAGTAATAATAATAATAGTAATAAAAATATGAATAGTAATAATAATAATAGTAATAATATTATATTAATAATAATTATAATACAAATAATAATAATACTATCACTATAATAATAACAATAATAATAATAATATTAATAATAATTTGATAGCGAAACACGTATCCACAAAATAAGATCAACGTCGATCAAGTACCTGCGAATTGGTTTCTTCGTCCATTTCAGAAGCCTCAGCTTCATCGAGGGTGAAGTCGTAGGCAAATACGTGTTGGAGCAACAAATACAATCCACCCATTTCGTAACACTGGATACACAGCCAATAGTCCATGCAGAAGGCGCCTATACTGACGAAGCCAAACAGCAGAGCTGAGGCAAATTCTGCAATAATAATTACCATTATTATCATTACTATTATTATTATTATTATCATAAATATTTTTATTGTTATTATTACTATTCATATTTTTTATTACTATTCTTACTTTTATTACTATTATTATAATAAATATTTATTGTTATTATTATTATTATTATTACTATTAATATTAATATTGTTATTATTAATATATGATGATGATGATGATGATTAATACTATTTAATATACTACTACTACTATTATTATTATTATTATTATTATTATTATTATTATTATTATTATCTATATAATTATTACGATTATTATTATTGTTATTATTATTATTATTATTGTTATTATTATTATTGTTATTATTATTATTGTTATTATTATTATTGTTATTATTATTATTATTTGTCATTTTTTGCGGTTACTCATCAACACCTGAATTCGATGCACCCCACCAGACCCTCTTCTAAGAGCATTCACCAAAGCATCCCACACATCCCAAACACGTACCTTGAAATACAACAAACGCAAAACGTCGCGTATCAGTTGGACCATTTCCAAAATCTGTTTGCGACACAGCGGAAATTGCGACGCCGCGCCCAGTACGGCGACAATGTGCCCGCAAGCCTGAACAATAGCATGACCCGGTTGGCTGGTCGTTCGCGACAAAAAATTGGCGCATTGCGCAAAGGTTGTCTGCAAAAGGGGAATGCCACGTTCGCGTCGCAATTCTTCGGCGTTCAGTTGGCTGGCCAACACCGTTTCGTAGATCAACTCGATGGCTGCGACGAGAAGAACGGCGTTTTCGGCGGACGACGCCGACTCGGACGACAGATCCAAATCTTTGAGTCGAGCGAACAATTTGTCCGAGTTCATCTCCGACTGGATTGTGTTGACGATCATCGGGAAGCCGGCGTACTTTTCGGAAATAAGGACTGACAACAATATGGTAGATGAAATATGACAAACGTTCAAATAGAACAAAGTTTGTTATTATTTTTATTATTTAAACCAATCGCTTCTCGGCTCGCTGAGCTAAGATCATGTGTAGTATCCGTTCTTTACAAGTGTAATTTCTACAACGGTCTCTAAATCGAGACCTGTATTTGTCCTAGTTAGACAGTTCCTGTCAGCCCAACGTCGTCCATGGGTCGAGCCCGTAACGCATTGGTCTAGCGGTACAGCGCTCAATTTGGAACAGGGTAAGCAGAGACCGAGTGCACAGAGATATCACCGGATTGCTGTTCAATGAATCTTCATTCATTTAGTTGGAGCGTGGTCACCTCTTCATTATTCCTATTTATACGACATGTAGAACGATCGATTTCGATAGCTTGACAAGCGTAGACAAACGTGGAAGAACAACAAAGTTTCTTGGCTGGTAAACGGCATCCTTGTGACGTCGCCACTGTTCGCAAAGTTTGACGAGACCGCCTGATTTTTTGTCAGGGTTATCTCCCTTAGCCCAAAGGCTACATATGGTATATGTATACCTTTAGATACCTTTTAAGTATCCTGGGTGTATGTTCGCACCCACCCGCCATGTAGCGGAAGTCAGTTATACCGCTGTGCACTCGGACCATGCTGTTATTAGTCTAGATGCCTAGGGGCACCTAGTCCAGGATGCACCACGTGAAGGACTAACAGTCGGGAATATCACCATCATTAGAAATTGAGACTTTATAAGCGTGCTCAGCATCCTCAGGATCATTGGCATCCCAATGGATGCCAGTCAAAAAGAGTGCCAAACTCACGCGGTCTGTATCGTTTGTAGACGATGCTCTGAGTTCGAATCATCAGTTGAATGTGCAAACGATTGGGCCCGTTGCCCAACTTGCTGCGGTTGCACAGGAATTGATAGTAGGCCCGCGTAGCAGCCAAAAACTTTTCCTAAACGACCGAAAAATGTGACATGTGATGGTGAATTATTATTATTTCTATTACTATTATTAGTATCATTATTATTATTACCCACTATTATTATTACTATCACTATTATCATTATTAATACTATTATTATTATTACTATTATTATTATTATTATTATTATTATTATTATTATTATTATTATTATTATTATTATTATTATTATTATTATTTTCAGCAGTGGGCATTCGACCGAAGCACTTTGCCGGGACTAAAAATGGTTATTTCAAAAGTATCCCTTTTTAAAATATAGACATTGTTTTTGTTGATTGTTTCATGCTCTAAAGTATCATGTTAACGTCCAGTATTAAATATAAAATGAAATAATTTACCAATTTTAATGCTGCTTTAAGCAACTACTATTTCGACACTTATAATTTTTGATATTCTTACAGTCAAAATTATTTTTTTAAACTTATTATTTATCAAGCAATATTATAAAATTTATTAAAATAAAGTATAATTGTTGAAGGTAGCAATAAAATTGATAAAATCATCTATTCTATATTTAATAATGGACTTCAATGTGGCACTCTAGAACATGGAACAATCAACAAAAATATGTTCTAAGTCTATATTTCAGAACATAAATTATCTTAAAAACTTTTTAATTATATTAAAATTTTGGTTGTCTGAGAGCAATTGTATAAATTTGCGTTTATTATAGTCAACGATATTTCCTTCATGGGGCCCAAAAATACATTCATTTCAAAGTTTTTTTCTGAAATATAGACTAAAACACTGTTCTAGTTCATCATGAAATACAAAATACAGTAATGTATCAATTTTAATTCTATCCTATTTTAATCATTATTTGTCAAAATGAAGTGAAACTGTAATTGGTAAATTATTCAATTTTTATATTTAATACTGGATTTCAACATGATAGTCTGAAGCATAAAACAATCAGCATGCTCTAATTATATTTAAAAGTGCAAACTCCTTGACGAAAATAAACGTTACATTTATACAATTGCTTCCAGACAATCAAAGCCCTAATATAATTAATAGTTTTAAATAATTTAAAAATATAATGTAAATGGTTTGAGAAATAAAAATGTTCAATTAAGAATATTAATTATGTAATGCAAATTCAAATTTCACAACATTGGGTTAAAATATGTAGGTACCTCCATGTTAAACGCTTTCACAAAATTCTAGAAATCAATGAACATTACTTGAAATACTAAAAATGTATAGCTTTTATTATCTCTTTTATGTCTGTTCATATTTTATAATATAAATTATATTATATTGTTACAGTCAAAATTATTTTAAACTTATTATTTATCAAACAATATTATAAAATTAAGTACAAAAAATTATTAAAATAAAGTTAATCTGGTTCAAGATAAAATTCAATGCAGGACTTGATTGTAATAATCTAGAATGTGGAACAGCAGCTTTTCTATCTACTGTAGATGCCTGTAGGCACCTAGTCCTCTATGCACCACGCAGAACGAAGAATAGTCGGGAAATGGTAAGCATTACTCAAATCGTCAGAATCCCTAACATTATCTATCATAATGGAACAAAACGTACGCGGCCAGCAGGATTTTTGTCTGGATGATTTTTCATAGAGACCTGATAGTAGGCACGACGCATCAAAATTTCTTCATTCGATCTGTTTCAAAATGAGACAGAAAAAAAACCATTTACAAGGTGGGAAAAAATAGAATGAACAGGTGTCATGCGATCGTAATCATCATCATCATCACGAATGACGCGGCATCTCGTTAAGACATGTTTAGCGAAGCCGAACGTGAGCCCGCGTATTTGGTGGATATTGAGACTTTATAAGCATTACTTAAATCCTCAGGATCATTACCATCCCATTTTCTTCAATTGCATTAACTGACTCTGTTCCATCCCCCAACTTCGCCCCCAACAGACCCGCAACGAGCTACGCGAGCAGGTCGAAAAGGAATTGCAAGAATTCAAACGCGAACGCGATCATTCGCCCAAAGTCGCGTGGAGTCAAGTCGAAGCTACTTTGTCGCCGACTTCACTGGCATCGCCAACCGACGGTCACGATCACGACTTTCCGCCCGACCATCCAAATGGACTCGAGCGAACTCCACAGCTCACCCGATCTCGTCAATCAGGCGGGCGCTGTTTCGAATGGCGACAATCCAACAATGACTCAATCAACTATGGCCAATCAGCAGGAGCGGCAGGAGCAACCGCAACGACTGTCGGTACAGAAGACGCGGTCAAATAGTCTGACGAAAATTCAAGCTCAGCAGCTAATCAACCAAGTGAGGATGGATTTTTCATTTTGGTTTGATGACGTCAGTTACATGATTATTCCATGGATAAGACAGTAATCATGTTGAGAATTTTGTAGCGCTCTCTGGTCTAGGTGGAATTAAGAAACAAAGCAGGGACTGAGGGCACACAGCGGTATAATTGGGCTTTCACTGGACTCCCGCTTGGTGAATGGGTGTTAGCGTATTTCAAGGTATTTAGTTACCATATGTAGTAATCGTCAAATCCAGTGAACACTGACGTCACCGTAAAGAAATGGTCTCATCCCCAGTTCAATTGGGAACTACTAAAAGAGGTGGCTCTGCTGCCAACTTGTTTGAATATTTTGATGGGAAACGCGCATCTTTCAGCGGTGGACATTTCTGGAAAGCGGAACGTGGGCCGCGCATTCGGTAGAGGGGGGATTCGAACCTGGGACTAGAGTCGACAGCTGTACCGCCGAACAAAACTTAATGCCAAAAATCGACTTTAATGCCTTGATAGGCGCAGAAGTATAACGATGTGTCTTGGCTAATGGACAGCATCATTGTGACGGCGCCACAGTTGTCAACCGTTCAGGGGGCAATTGCGATCATGGAAATAATGAAGAAATGTAACTGCATAACTAACCCATTCTGTTTCAACCCACAAACACGGGAATAGTAATTATAATTCATGTGTGAGAATATATATATAGATATGGTCTAATGATTTATGTTTGTGTGTGTGTGTGTATACGTGGAAGCATCGCATAATATAGCCGATTGTAGTCAATGTATAGATTATTATTCGATTCATCGATTGTGGTGAGAGACGCGATGCTACCTCTTCATTAGTTCCATATTTGTACGACATAACCAACGATTGGTTCAGTGGCCTGATTAGCGTAACCGAACGTAGAACAATGACACAGTTCCTCGGCTGGTAGACGGCATCCTTGTTTGCTAACATTGATTGATTTCTTGTCAAGGTCATATTCCTTAGACTTTAAGTTTCCTTTCAGGTACCCAGGGTGTATGCTTGCACTTGTCTGCGGTGTTAGTCTAAGTGCACTTGGTAGAATGCGCCATTAGGTAACAGTCAGAAATATCACCATAACACTATTTCTACTAGTCCGGATTAAAGATGCTTGAGTGTTTGTTCTTGCCCATCCGTCTACAAGTCTGCATTGAGTGAAAGCAACAGCTAGTGTCGTTGCAAACCCTCCACCCATTGAATCAAAATACGATGAGTTGATTTGTAATCATCATGTTCGTCTTTATCCGTCAGGCCAGCCTGGTGTCGTGGAACCACACCGAATTCAAGATCGACCATCCAAGTTTGGCTGCTGAACCGCGCGTCGGCAATTACTATTTGCGGCTGTTGCTCGAAGAGGATCGACGATCGAATCAGGTGATTAACGCCGCGGCATCTTTGACCGAAGCGAACGATGCGCTGGACGAGTCCAACGCTGTTGGGTTGTCTCGTATTCGTGACTGACTGTTGAACCGGGGCATTGGACATCCTGGTGACGGTGTCTGAATATTGTCAGAGTTGTTTCCTCTAATCCATCCACCAACGTAGAATCCCAATTGTCTCTCATTTGTGTTAGTCTTAATGGGAGGATGGTATTACAACGCTATGACCATTATTCATATCCAAAGTCGAAGAAATTACCAAATTGCGATTATAAGGAAAAAAAAAAAAATATCAGTTTGAGTCCAGTGAAGATCACACACATGAGCACAACTCAGAAAAAATAGCCAATTTAGATTAGGAACTGTGGCACAAGTGTAGTCGGGCAAGAGGTCAAATAGAGGCGTCTATCTCGACTTCCCGATTGTCAAATTGGGGGCGGGCTCCAACAAATAAAACCGCACAATAAAACGCACGCATTCAACTTGGACGGATCCAGTCCCAATTCCTTGTAGGCATCTTCCAACGACAAATCGACCGGTTTCTTCTGGAGCTCATCACGCCAAGATTTGAGAATGTCGCGAATTAGCGAAATCTGGAACAAACGTTTTAGATTATGTATAAATATATATACATACATCAATAGAGGTACATTCAGCATATACATACATATATTCATAATGCATAATTAATGCCATTAAACAAAACAATGAGAAATAATAGTACAAAGTAAACATTTAGGCAATTTAATCAATTTATGTAATTATCAAGTGACATAAAGTTATCACCACCAATGTATTTATTTAACCAGGATTCTTGAATTAATATGAAGCAACTGTGTGTTGGCATAATTTGTCGCATTAATTAGTAAATGCAGATAATCAATTTTATACTGAAAAACAGTATTCATGGCAGTGACATGCTTTCTGCCAAAGTTGATTTTAAAGCACTATGAATACTATTTTCTTTTACGTTTAAAATGTTATCTTTTAAGATATATTTTTGAAAACAAAAGTAAAAGCGGTTTGGGAATGGCGAAAAAGAAGTGGGGGGGCAGACTACACCAAAGAACGGTGGGCGGATCCTTGAAATGAATATTTCATCGAGGATCAAATACAACGTTTGGCAAAATGTTCAAATTTTGTTTCCTCGAGGTCTTTTTGAATCATGGGATTTTGTTATTGTTTTGTTTTTGATGTAATAGTTTAATAATAATAATAAATAATATTATTATACATTACACAGCAAAGAAGGAAAATAAATATATAAATATAAATAAAGATTTATATACTGTGTTGACACAGAAAAGCCAAGAGGCCTTGTCAAACCTTGCAGTCAAGAATGCCGTCTATCAGTCAAGAGAGTTTATTTCACGTTAAACTACAATCTTGTAGGAGCCAGTAGCCAAACTACAAAAACGTGTTATGCAAAAGGAATATTATTTTCATCATTACGTTGTCCTCCCAAGATAACAACCCACGCCGTCATCATCATCAACGGGGATGAACATCACACACACCCCCAAGATAATCCAAATGACGCTAACTTTAAATAACCGCCTTACACCAACGGAAACGGTAAGCAATAAGAGTCCTGATTAAATGATTCATTTGGATAGGGTCTTGGTATAAATAAAGCGACTGATTTCGCGTGATACAATGTCCGTCTAGATATTTCGACGGTCACCCAGTCTTCCTTTCCATCCGGGTAATGGTTGGGCTTCCGTAGCCATTCTGGCTGGATAAATGGGAAATCTTCGTTAAAATATGGCCCATCCATTTTAGTCGTCTTTATCTTATTGTGTTAGAAATACACGGCCAATGAATGTTAAGTGTTCTACAAATATTTTTAAATATTTGATTAGTTATTAAACAGTCGCGTTCAACACAAGAGAGAGAGAGAGAGAGAGAGTATTGTCAAACTCACCGGATCACGTAGAGGCCAGTTGGGGAATCGCTTCAAGTCACACAAATGTCTGAGATAATAATCGTGGCAGAACAATTCGTCTTGCAGCTGGGGATAGCGAATTGATGGAATGTCGATGAATTGGTAGATGGCGCGGATGTTGCTGTGAAGCCGTGGCGTGAAGTCTCCCAAATGCGAAGCTATTTTGCTAATCATAAAGCGGCTGCAGTTGGGAAGTAAAAAGCACATTGTATAATTTTTTTATTTTTTGTTTATTGCTTTGAACGTTTTACGAGAAACATGCCTTTCAGCGAAGCCAAACACGGACCTGCATTTTAGTGTCGGTGGTGGGATTCGAACCTATACCCACCGAGGTCCAAATCGAGCACTGGTACCGCTAGACCACCCCCGCACACACATATATATATATATATTCATTGTAGTTCCGTGACGCGGTCATCTCTTCATTATTGCCATATTGGCACTACAATAGATGATGGCAAAACAAACGTGCTGATGGATGCAAGCAAACAAGCAGGAGATGTAACCCTTACAAAACATTTAGGCGGTCCTGTTAAATTTTGCCTTCAGTGGCGCCTTGACAAGAATGCCATCTATCAGCAAAGTAACTTCGTTGTGCTTACAAAATCACTCGAAATCAAGACGCCTTACAATGAAGTAGTGCTTTCAACTTTAAGCCAATCATGTTCAAGCTCCAATTTCATTGGTCAAAACACCTTTTAGACAAAATCCAACAGCCAATCACAATCAAGATTGTTAAAAAAACAAAAAATCAATAAACCAACCGCATTTCCGAATTCCAAATAGCTTCAGGCGAATCAAAATCGCCCAAAAATATTTCAGCAAACTTCTCGGCCGGATGATTTTCCAAGTAGGCAATCATGGCATCGGGCAGCAAGTTGCCTAAAATCGATCGTGACGACAGATCGACACCCGCCAACCGCGAACTTTCGTCCATGCGAAATGCTTGGAGTAGATGAATGTCTTTGAGAAAGCGCGCGATAGGCAAAACGTTGCTTCCGGTGTACATGAGGATGAAGAAAAAGACGCCAGTCAAATAGAGACGTGGCAAATAGGGATTTTGATCGAGTACGGCGTGGAGCAGCGAGACGACTCGTTCGACTAGCGGCGGATCGAATGTCAGCAACAGCTAAAATGGACGGGAGTTGGTACATGTCGTAAAGGTAAATTCGCGCATATTTCACCAGTGGACATTTGAACAAAGTTGTATGTGGTGGTGGAGATCGAACTCATGCCATGCGCTGACACATATTGTAAAAAGACGCAACCTCAAATAATCGCAAGGAGTCAACTAGTCACGCAGTTCCTTCTGGAAGATCCTGAAAGACCAACTGTCAATTTGATTTAATTTGCCAACAGATGTATTTGTTGGTTACGCATTTGATTTATCATTCTTATTGTAATGATTATAGTAATGATTACAAGTCGTTATACCCTGCGTAAACTCAAATAAAACTTCCCTCTATCAAATGCCCACTTCTGTCTAGTTTCTCTTAGGGATAAAAAAGGTCCTACCCGCGATAACCAGCAATGACAAATCTGACTCATAGTCACGTATGGTTCTTGTAGATCCGTCAACACCCCCCAATCCCCCAAAGAAGACAGTTTGATCAATTCCTATCACCGCAAGAAAGCGGTCTTCTGGCCAATAAACATCGAAAAACACACGTACAGCGGTAAAACTGGGTTCCCGCTCAGTGAATGAATGCTACAATACACCCAAGATGCTCAAAACGTATCTCAAGGTATTCATTTACCATATACATAGCCGGTTACAGACTTGTCTCCGAAGATCGCCTCATCAATTGCCATAAAACCACTAGGGTTGCCGGCAAGCAAGCGCTTGTCCAGCCAACAAACCTACCTGGACAATATGCGGCAAGTAGTCCATATTGCTTTATATTTACATTTAGACAGTAGAGGGGCTAAAATCAAAAAAACTATCTTCCACTCAATTGCCACCTAACAGCCCGGATATCAATGTTATTGAAAATTTTTTCAGTATGCTAAAGCGCAATATCAATAAGCATACGGAAATTGAGGATTTATGTGAACGCATTCGGTTTGTTGTTCAATATGAGATGAAACAAGAATATATCAACACTCTCATCGACAGCATTCCAAAACGCCTGGATCAGGTTGTTCAAAAGAAAGGCGATCACATAGATTATTGAATTTTTTGAACTTTGTAATGTCCTTAATCATTTGGTAACTGAACAAATTGCGTGTAATCTTTATTTTTATTAGTAGTTGACGTCATAAATCATGTTAATCATTTTACTCCATTTCCGATTTTGCACCTGTTGATATTTTATATAATTTTTTTTACTTACAATATATATGTATATATAATTATAGTTTTTTTCAATTATTATATAGTACTGTATATTTTATAATTGAAGTGACGTTTCTCTTGTATGCTATGTAGTTGCTAAAGAGGTTTTAGTTAAATAATTGTTGTGAGGGTTGTATACATAGCCAGTTACAGACTTGTAACCCCCAATGCCTCCGAAGATCGCCTCATCAATTGCCATAAACCCACTTTTCCAGCCAACAAACCTACCTGGACAATATGTGGCAAGTAGTCCATATTGGTGATGAGTCGTCGCGGTTTGGGCAAAGGTCGGACGACACCGCCGCTAAGAATGTCGCGCGACGAACAACTGTCGCACAATTTGCGCAAAATATCGACACATCGAATGCTCAATTTGGTAAAGTCACTCATGGGCCCGTCGACAATGGGGTAGAACAAATTGAGGTCATTTGTATTGATTTTCCGACTTGCTCTATTGCGATTAGACAATGTCTTGGCACCTTGGAGAAGTTCGGGATTGGTCCATCGCAGTTGGACAATGCGTCTGGCCAGCACCCAGCCGTATGTTCCCCGATTGATCGTCTTCTGGGGCTGCTGATGGTGATTATCCGCGCCGTTGTTCGTCTGCGACTCGTCACAGTCATCGTCGTCCGATTCATCGTCGTTATCATCGTAGGCCAGGAAGCCGTCGGGGCGACACCGAGGAGCAGCATCGAGTCCTTGAGCGTAGATTGGCGTATTCGCCGAAATTTGACCCGATTTGATGAGATCGCCAAGCTGGAATAGACGCACAATAGAGGGATTATTATTATTATTATTATTATTACTATTTTCATCGATTTTATACTGAGGTCGGGTTGCTACCCTGGCGCTAAAACCCTCCTCTTTTATTCAAACTTGGGACTAGCTAAATTGGTTCATTTTGTGATCTATTCTGAGCGTACTTCTTACTAAATCAATAAAACCCATTATTATCAATAAATAACATGACTTTCAATCTCTCAACAAAATAAAATCAATTCTAAACCAACCTCTTTAAAGCTAACCGGTCCACAAGGTTTATTCGATTCCTTAACTGATCCATTGCAGTCGCCCGCATTCCAATACCACCACTCGCGTTGCGTACTTGCCCCAGTCCCAGTCGTCTCTTGTTCAGCACTTGCCTTGATTATGTTTGACTGAAATGGGGTCACAGCTCGACTTGTGTGTAGATGAGTCAAACACGATAAATCAATGAGGACGCGAATGCCATCTGCATCTACAAATGCGTTCACGTTGTACTGAACAAAAAAAAACCAAAGGAATGCATCAACCAATCATATTAAAACTATAATTATATTATGTAGTGGTCTAAGCCAATCAAAATTTATTTCCAATATTGATTGGTCAACAAATCAACCAATCAAATCTAATTGGTAAAACAATTCACAAATTTAGATAGAACAGCCAATCAACATCAAGAAAAATAAACCACCATCATGATAACAAATTATCGTAAAAAGACGCCATTTTAAACCAACCTTATCTAGGACCAGCTTGTCAAATAACATCAATAAGCCATCACGCTCAGCACCAAACGTAGTCTGATCGAGCAAATAGACCAGCAGAGGAATATCCGATACGGGTCCAATTTCTTTGTAACATCGACCATAGACGACAGACATAGCATGCAGACACAAACAGCGCATTTGAAGTCGATGCGTAGACAAATTGGATTTGGACGATTTTGACGTATTTCGGATGGGCCCCGAAGCGACGTATTGGAGGTAGCGGCGGAATAGTTCGTTGAAGAAACCCACGCTAAAGTCAATCAAAGACGTATGAAGATATTTGCATTTGATAAAAAAAACAACGCTTGGTGACAGAGCAACTTATTTATTATTTCCAAGTTCGCATAGCATTTCAAATAATCACTCTCCATTGTTCACAGTTTTCACAGGCGTGTAGAAATAGATCAGTCCAACCGACTCAGCCATTGTTTCCAAGATAAAGTCCCGACCAAAATAGTGTGCAGATCGTCCCGAACAGCAACTGTCCAAGTACGTTTTCTGACCACCTTTCCCCTTCCTCCAATCGGCATTTGGACGAGAAACAGGATTTTTACGAAGAACGTGTCAAATCAGCGCAATCTTTATTATTACGATGCCAATGATAGGAGATGTTGATATGTTTTTTCCAATCATCTTGATACGGAGGATGCAAAATGGGTATTGTTCAAAATGTCCGTTCATTGACTTAGCCGTTGTTTCCAAGATAAAGTAGATATATTGTCATATATACTGCGGACAACTTATACAATCAAAATTTCATTTCAATGCTAATGCTCCTGAAGATTTGAGTAACGCTCAAAAAATCTCAATTTCCAGTGATGGTGATATTCCTGACCGTTCACCCTCCACGTGGTGTATCCTGAACTAGGTGTCAATAGGCATGTAGACTAATAACAGCATGAAACGAGTGCACAGTGGTATAACTGGACCTCTCCTACATCGGATGGATGCGATCACACATCAAGTATAGGTGACCACGTCACCAACCACAATGAAATGAATGTTGTGAGTAGGCTATTTATTTATGTCTAAAATCAATTCCTCATTTTGTTACATTTATTACGCTTATCAAGCCATCACAATCGATCAATCAAATATAAAGTACAATTATAATTGTCATCAGCTGTTAAAGGACCGTCAAATCAACCAAAAACATACCAGTCACGAATACGAGACAATCCAACAGCGTTGGACTCGTCCAGCGCATCGTTCGCTTCGGTCAAAGATGCCGCGGCGTCAATCACCTGATTCGATCGTCGATCCTCTTCGAGCAACAGCCGCAAATAGTAATTGCCGACGCGCGGTTCAGCAGCCAAACTTGGATGGTCGATCTTGAATTCGGTGTGGTTCCACGACACCAGGCTGGCCTGACGGATAAAGACGAACATGATGATTACAAATCAACTCATCGCATTTTGATTCAATGGGTGGAGTGGTTTGCAACGACACTAGTTGTTGTTTTCACTCAATGCAGACTTGTAGACGGATGGGCAAGAACAAACACTCAAGCATCTTTAATCCGGACTAGTAGAAATAGTGTTATGGTGATATTTCTGACTGTTACTTCCACGTGGCGCATTCTGGAGTAAGTGCACTTAGACTAACACCGCAGACAAGTGCAAGCATACACCCTGGGTACCTGAAAGGAAACTTAAAGTCTAAGGAATATGACCTTGACAAGAAATCAATCAATGTTAGCAAACAAGGATGCCGTCTACCAGCCGAGGAACTGTGTCATTGTTCTACGTTCGGTTACGCTAATCAAGCCACTGAAATCAATTGTTGGTTATGTCGTACAAATATGGAACTAATGAAGAGGTAGCATCGCGTCTCTCACCACAATCGATGAATCAAATAATAATCTATACATTGACTACAATCGGCTATTATATGCGATGTCGCACGTATACACGCACAAACCTAAATCATTGGACCATATCTATATATATATTCTCACACATGAATTATAATTACTATTCCCGTGTTCGTAAGTTGAAACAGAATGGGTTAGTTATGCAGTTACATTTCTTCATTATTTCCATGATCGCAATTGCCCCTGAACGTTTGACAACTGCAGCTGTCACAATGATGCTGTCCATTAGCCAAGACACATCGTTATACTTCTGCGCTTATCAAGGCATTAACGTCGATTTTTGATAAATGTGTCGTTGACTGCGTCACCAAACATTATGGCATTAATTTTTGTTCGGCGGTACAGCTGTCGGACTTGGTCCTTATGTCTGAATCTCCTCTACCGAATGCGCGGGCCCACGTTCCGCTTTCCTAGAAATGTCCACTGCTGAAAGATGCGCGTTTCATCAAAATATTCCTAAACAAGTTGGCAGCAGAGCCAATTTCTTTAGTAGTTCCCAATTGAACTGGGGATGAGACCATTTCTTTACGATGACGTCAGTGTTCACTGGATTTGACGATTACTACATATGGTAACTAAATACCTTGAAATACGCTAACACCCATTCACCAAGCGGGAGTCCAGTGAAAGCTCAATTATACCGCAGTGTGCCCTCAGTCCCTGCTTTGTTTTTTAATTCCACCTAGACCAGAGAGCGCTACAAAATTCTCAACATGATTACTGTCTTATCCATGGAATAATCATGTAACTGACGTCATCAACCAAAATGAAAAATCCATCCTCACTTGGCTGATTAGCTGCTGAGCTTGAATTCTCGTCAGACTATTCGACCGCGTCTTCGCACCGACAGTCGTTGCGGTTGCTCCTGCCGCTCCTGCTGATTGGCCATAGTTGATTGAGTCATTGTTGGATTGTCGTGCTATTCGAAACAGCGCTCGCCTGATTGACGAGATCGGGTGAGCTGTGGGTTCGCTCGAGTCCATTTGGATGGTCGGGCGGAAAGTCGTGATCGTGACTGTCGGTTGGCGATGCCAGCGAAGTCGGCGACAGAGGCTTCGACGGACTCCACGCGACTTTGGCGAAATGATCGCGTTCGCGTTTGAATTCTTGCAGTTCCTTTTCGACCTGCTCGCGTAGCTCGTTGCGGGTCTGTTGGGGCGAAGTTGGGGATGGAACAGAGTCAGTTAATGCAATTGAAGAAAATGAGATGCTAATGATTCTGAGGACGGAGTAATGCTTATAAAGTCTCCATTTCCAATGATGGTGATATTCCTGACTGTTAGTTCTCCACGTGGTGCATCCTGGACTGTGGTGCCCCTAGGCATCTAGACTAATAACAGCAGGGACCGAATGCACAGCGGTATAACTGAGCTTTCACCACGGCTCAGTGGGTACGAGAATACACTTAGGCTACTTAAAAGGTATCTAAAGGTATACGTATATCATATGTAGCCCTGGCCAAGAGAGATAACCCTGACAAAAATCGGGCGGTCTTGTCAATCTTTGCGAACAGTGGCGACGTCACAAAGATGCCGTCTACCAGCCAAGAAACTTTGTTATTCTTCCAATGTTTATTACGCTTATCAAACCATCGAAATCAATCGTTTATATATCGTATAAATATGAAAAAACGAATGAAGAGGTGACCACGTCACCAACCAAAATGAATGAAATGATGATTCAAGAAAATAATAATCTAAAAGAATTTGACAATTCTATTAATAAAATTGAATAGTGGTCTACTAACTTTGATCTCGATTTAAATCCATCGAAATGCAAGCTGGTTACCACGCTCGCTCGCTGGTTAATCTTGCCAACCACGAGGCGTCCAAAAGAAACAATAGAATTAAACAAAACATTCAAGTTAAATCAAACAAATATATGCACCTGTAACAAAATTCAATATATTGGTGTACAATTAAATAGCATACTTATCTGGAATAATTATGTAGAGCAAATATTTTTAAAAACCAAATCCTTATACTACTATATAAGAAAATTAAGAAAACTAAATGTTAACAATTATATTACTAAATTGTTCATTACATCATCTTTTTATCTTTTGATATTATATTGCTCACCCGTAATTTTTTCTGGTTTATTAAAACAGGATTACGTTATTTAAAAAAAATGCATATCATTAGTATCAAAATCTTCAAGAATCAAATATTCTACCTTATTAAATGATATTGTCGATAAACATTTTAAATCATGTATACAATTAGCATCAAGGATTGAAAATAATAACAATCACTCCGGTACATGCAGCTTTAAAACAAATCTAAAGCTTCTGGAAAACAAGAAGAACTTACCTGCACATAAAAGCCAAAACTAATCAATACAAAAATTCATGTCTACCCTACTTATCCAGAGTATTAACCAATCCAGAATCAAACAAACTTGAACTACTAACAAACCTATCAAAGTAGGAATCATACCACCCACGCATTTATTTGAACTTATTTGATATTCAACAGCATAGTGCAACTGTGCCTTATAATGACTTATTCAAAGTATATTAATTAGAATTTTTTCGAATCACATGTTTCAAGGATTTGACTATATTTACATTTATTAACATATGACAATCAGCTTTATTTTACTCACATTATTTGTACTACTACTTTGAAATTTTATTATTTTTATATTGATGGTTAAAATGTATTTTACAATAAATGTATCTCTAGTGAAGCATTAAAGCTTAATGTAATAATAATAACAATACTACTACTACTACTACTACTAACAATAATAATAATAATAATAATAATAATAATAATAATAATAATAATAATAATAATAATAATAATAATAATAATAATAATAATAATAATAATAATAATAATAATAATAACAATAACAATACTAATAATAATAATACAATAGTGATAGTAATAATAATAATAATAATAATACTAACAATAATAATAATACAAATAATAATAATAATGATAACAATAACAATAACAATAATAATAATAATAACAGTAATAATAATAATAATAACAATACTAACAAAAATAATAGTAACAATGATAATGATAGTAATAATAATAGTAATAATAATGATAACAACAATATAAATATTAGTAATAAAGATAATCAGTGACTGTGGATAAATATGACCATTTCCCTCCTCCTTAATGTAATAATAATAATAATAATAATAATACAAATAATAATAATAATAACAATAACAATACTAATAATAATAATACAAATAATAATAATAATAATAACAATACTAATAATAATAATACAAATAATAATAATAATAATAATAACAATACTAATAATAATAATACAAATAATAATAATACAAATAATAATAATAATAATAACAATAATAATAACCATAATAATAATAATATTAACAACAATAATAATAATAGTAACAATGATAATGATAGGAATAATAATAGTAATAATAATGATAACAACAATATAAATATGAGCATTTCCCTCCTCCTCATTCTGCACAAAAACAACAAACCAACCTTAATAGACCATATCAAATCAGGTTTGGCGTGATCCTGCGTAAACTGGTAGAAAAAATACGTCCAGTTGATTGGCACCTTCGACTTATTGTCGGTCGCCCTCAGTCCGACCATTTGATTCCGCGGTCTGCGCAATACCACTGGCCGCTCTTCCATTTCCTTCAACATATTGGGCTGCAATAAATAATAGATTTATCGACAATCAAAAATAGTGTGTTCCACGCGCCACCAAGTCTGCAAACAATATACATTTTTGTACACTGTAACAATAAATTTTTCCAGCAATTCCAGTACATCATATTATTTCAATTTGGTTGTCCACACATTTGTACGGAATAGCAAACGATCGATTTCGATGGCTTGACAAGCGTAGACAAACGTGGAATAATAACAAAGTTTCTTGGTTGGTAGACGGCATCCTTGTGACGGCGCCACTGTTCGCAAAGATTGACGAGGGTTATCTCCTTCAGTCCAAGGACTAATCATGATATACATATGCCTTGAGATACCTTTAAGTATCCTGGGTGTATGTTCGCACCCACCTCCGCCGTAGCGGGAAGCCCAGTTATACCGCTGTGCACTCGGACCCCGCTTTTATTAGTTTAGATGCCTATTGGTATCTAGTTCAGGTTGTTCCACGTGGAGGACGAGCAGTCATTCATTCATTCATTCATTCATTTTGGGTGGTGACGTGGTGTCACCTCTTCATTATTTCCCATATTTATACAACATAGCAAACAATCATCGATTTCGATGGCTTGATAAGCGTAACACAAACGTAAAAGAATAACAAAGTTTCTTGGCTGGTAGACGGCATCCTTGTGACGTCGCCATACTGTTCGCAAAGATTGACAAGGCCGCCTGATTTTTTGTCAAGGTCATCTCCTTAGCCCAACGACTACATATGGTATACGTATACCTTGAAATACCTTAAGTATCCTGGGTGTGTGTTCGTACCCACCGCCGTAGCGGAAGCCCAGTTATACCGCTGTGCACTCGGACCCTGCTGTTATTAGTCTACATGCCTATAGGCATCTAGTCCAGGATGCACCACGTAGAGGACTAACAGTCAGGAATATCTCCATTATTGGAAATGAACACTTTATAAGCATTACTCAAATCCTCGAGGATCATTAGCATCCATAAATCAATACAAAGGTGACTACACTTCACCAACCACAAAAAGAGAAGTCAATTCTTGATTACTATTGACGAAGCCACCTGATTGTTTGTCAGGGTTATCTCCTTCAGTCCAAGGGCTACATATGATATACATATGCCTTGAGACACCTTTTAAGTATCCTGGATATTTGGTTGCACCTACCTGCGGTAGCGAGAGTCTAGTTATGCCGCTGTGCACGCAAACTCTGCTGTTATTAGTTTAGGAGCATCTAATCCATGATGCACTACGTGGAGAAAAACGGTAATGGTTCATTAGTGTCACAGGTTTAACACATCATTTGTTAACTGATCAAATACTGGAAATATCAAAGATTACACTAATTTGTAGGATTAAGACATGTCTGCACCTAGAAACGAACCAATCTAGCCAGTCACAAGCCTCGATAAAGGAAGAGGGTTTGAGTGGCCCGGACGCTAAAACTATTCAACGATTGTAATGCTGCAAGTGGAGAAAAATGAACCAGAACCAGTCATCCTTGATTATGGGGGGGGGAAAGCTGTAAAAGAAAAAGAGGAGGAAGAAAAGAAAGAGGATTCGTGTCTCCTTCGAGCCTGAGTGGGCCCAAAATCGAGCGACACTAAGGAGGAAGACCGATCCCTACTTGACGCGTCCACAAATTGCGGATAGTGGAATGACCTTTAGCAATAAAAGGGCTAACTGTAAATAAGGCTGTGCCGTGGACCAAACAGATACTCACTGTCACCCTGATTATTATCACCAAGCCACCCTACTTAGGAATAGCAATGCTTCGCCTAGAAAAAATGGTTTAAAAATTGCTTGTCTTCTCGACAGGATAAATGGCCCCAGTTAAGTAGTCTATATACTAGGGGTTAAAACTCTTAATGATGGCAATCTTTAAGAACAAAAAACATTTTCTAATAACACATATATATGACATTTGACAATAAAAAAATACAGAACATACTTTACGCGCGGGCAATCCCATACGCAGGCGCCAATGTGTCAACAAATTTTCCACTTTGGCTTCCAGCTGATAAACAACCGTCTGTTTGCGGTTTTCGACGCGTTGTAGATGTTCCTTCATTATTTTTCAGCACAAAAAGCAGACAATGAAGAATTGAAACAGAAATAATAACAATAATAATAATAATAATAATAATAATAATAAACCTGTGCATTTGAGGATACTGAGCAATTAGAATTAATTAGATTCACTATAAACAATGCATTTACAGAGTCCGTTTCGACCACTCGTTGATCAGTGGTTAAGGTGCTGGTAGACGGCACTGTTCGCAAAAAATGACAAAGCAGTCTGATTTTGTCAGTCTGGTTTTCTCCTTAACACCTTTTAAGTACCATGGATGTATGCTCGAACTCACCCGCCATATTGGAAGCCCAGTTATACCGCTGTGCACTCAGTCCACTCTGTTATTAGTCTATATGCTTATGGGCAGAGTAAAAACCCTAAGCTCTCGATTCTCTTAAAGTGTACGCACAAATGCACTCTCCTGTCACCCCTGGTAGGAACTGTTATCCGCAAACGGATAAGAGACCACCATCTGAGCATTGAATAGAACAGGCATCCCGTGAGCATTTTGATTGGGTTATAATAATTCCATTTCTATATAATATCATAAAACAAATCCCCATGCATGATTTTTAAGGACGGTATTTAGAAGAGCCAATATAACTGTACGTGAGATTGCATTATTCACTCATTCATTTGATGGGTGATACGGTCAGCTCTTCATTATTTTTATATTTGTATAGTATATTAAACAATCGTGGTTACCTCGTCATTATTTTTCATATTTATAATAAACAGCATCCTAGTAATGGCACCACTGTTCGCAAAGATTAACGAGGCCGCCTGATATGTTGTCAGGGTTATCTCCCTTAGTCTAACGGTTACATATAGTATACGTATACCTTAAGATACCTTTTAAGTATCCTATATGTATCCTTGCATCTATATGCCAAAGTGGAATCCTAGTTATATCGCTGTGCACTTGGATCCTGCTGTTATTCGTCTAGATGCTTATGGGAACCTAGTCCATGAGGCACCACGTGGAGGAGGAACAGTGAGGAATATTGAGACTTTATAAGAATTACTTAGATCTTCAGGATCATTAGAATCCTGCATTGGGACTAAACCAGTCAAGTCTTCGTAGTCGGCTTGTCAATGACGGTTTAAAGATCATTTTTGACTGTTCCAGCATCAGTAGTCCTCAAAATATCTCATTAGTAATAATAATAGCTCACTTTCATCCAATCATAATATAACTTTGAACCAACCAATTAAATTCAAGGTTACAACAAAGCATCAGTATAATAAATCAATTCGATTAATTTTTCGTCCAATTACAGGACATCTATAAACCAGCCAATTAAGATCAAGGTTACATCAAAACAGCTCTAAATAATATATCAATAAACAGCACTCACTAGTGGCATTTAAAGACAAATAATAAATAAAACTTATTTTCGTCCAATCACAGGACATCTACACATCAACCAATCAGATTACAACAAACGATTAACGTACTTCAGCCAGCGTCAAATTGTCACGCTCGGGCAGCAGATTCACATTTTGTTTGGGCGGTTTTTGATTCGATTCAAGAAATGCCAAAAGACCTGCCGGCTGTCGTTATGTAAATTGACGAAAAATCAATAATTTTATTATTTGGGTTTTACTAAAAATACATTTTTAGCAACTGGACATTTACCGCAGTGCTAGATGGCATCCCGATGGTGTAACTCATAATTATGCTTATCCAGTTTCAAGTCTGGCGCTCTAACTACCATCTCTTAACGTTGCCTTTGTATTGAATTGAACAACCCAACTGTATTACAGCCCTCTGCCGTAAAGCGTACACGGTTTCCATATAAATGTAGAAATAATTGGCAGTCCTCTGCACAAGGTTGGATTCACCCAAAACATATAAAACATTCCGCGTCCGCTGCTACACGCTGCAGTCTTTTATTGGATGATCCCGAGGATGTGAGTAATGTTTATAAAGTTTCACTATTTCCAATGGCAGTAATATTCCTGAGTGTTCATCCTCCATCTAATGCATCCTGAATTAGGTGCGTATAAATATAAAAACAATGTAGGTACGATCATGTCACCATAGATGGATGCGGTCCAAAAATGTGATGAACATGTGGGAACAACTAGTAGCACAATAAGTTCTGGACAACTCCACGAATTCATAGGTCCTATGTTACTTGGTGATGTAGTCATCCCGTGCCTGTTTCCATATCTGTACGGCATATTAAGCAGTCAGCTCTGATAACTTAATAAGAATAATAAAGTTTGCTGGCTAATAGACGCCATTAATATGACGGCGCCACTGTTCGCAAAGATTGGCGGAGTCATTTCATTCTCGTCAGGGTTATCTCTCTTAGCTCTTACCTTTTATGTACCCTGGGTGTATATATACATAACTCTTAATCTTAAGTTCAGTTTTCAAAACGTTTTTATCCAGTTGAACTTATCCAAGGTCAATAACGAGCACATTAAATGAGATTCATTTGCTAGCTGAAAGCAGTTATCCAATCAAAATCCTTCCTGTACGTGATTGGTCTATTTTACGTACCACAATTTCTAAACTTGATTTTATTGACTAAAAATATAAAAATCGATATTTTACTGATCAGTGCATAAATTAGATACCGAATATTATCAAGATTGCAAGCATTCAACAACAAAAAAGAATCCTACCAGCATTCGCTTAAATAGGTCCCAAGCCTCCAAGTTGTTTTCGCACCACAACGCAATCAGCTGTCGACTCAGCTGTTTAAAGAAAAACACAGAGGGAGGAATGCGTGTATTGTTTCAACTTGCAGCTATAAATAAATAAATTCATTCAACTGAACTCACTGTGTGGCCAAACTGCGGTAATCTTTGCCTTGAGTAAAACAAGCAATCCAGAAATGATGGAGAAAAAAAAAACAACAAACGGACATCATGCACTTTAGAGCAAAATGGTTTTGTAATAATCAAATTGAAATAATTCTTATATATTAGATGGATGTTTTATGGGAAAAATAAGGTGTAGTATCAAGGTCAAATAAAACAGTATATTCACAATGTAAGCAATCATTTTTATTATTGATATTGCACCACTTTTTTGCTTTAAAATAAGCATGAAGCAACAAGATAATGGTAACAGCACAAAAAAAGTAACAAAGTCTCATAATTTAAAAATAAGTATGGGGCAACAAAATAATTCCATGCGTGTTCGAACATTTGACCAACATTTTTGTTTGATCCCATAAAACAATTGCTCCAATTTCTCAGTCAAGTTTTATGTGATTTAATACAACCTTTCTATTGCCATCATCAATTGTCCATTCCAAAACCGTTCTTGCTGGTTTTTCGGGCGGTAAACGTAGAATTTGACCAAGTAATTTTCCTCGTCTAATTGTAATGATGTCATGTAGTGAACGAGAGTCAGTTCTTCTCATGATCTTATTATTTGAAATGTGATCGCGCCAGGTAATCTTCAAAATACTTTTTAAAATACCGCCAATAAAAAACATCTACCATCCTATCTGTTCGCTTCCACGTTTCACTCCCATTTATTGCCGTACGAATGATTATTAATGTGTACAAACTAACATTTTATTTTCAGACGGATAAAAAAATAACCATATTGATTCGAATTTATGTAAGACTGACATTACTTTTCCAAGTGTGGCTTTACCATTAATTTGTGGTTTTCCGTTATCCCAGATATATAAAGGAATGAACAATATCAATATTTTGCCCACTAATTTTGCTGATCATTTTTAACTTTTTGTTAAAATCCTTTTGTAATACTAATGGGATTAAATTACAACAGGTATTACATTGAACTTTTTGCTATAAATATCCAATGGGGCAGCAAAGTAACAACAATAATAACAACAACAACAACAACAACAATTATGTATTACCATTCTTATTACCCTTTTGCTTTAAAAAGAGGCACGGGGCAATAAAGTAACAATAGCAGCAACAAAACAGTAATAATAATAATAATAATAATAATAATTATTATTATTGTAAAACCCTTTTGCTCTAAAAATAATCACGGGGCAATAAGACAATAATTACTGCAAAAAACAACAACAATAACATCTCGTGGGATTTTGTATTTGAACGTTTTGTTCGATTCCATTTCAATTAAATTTTGCCAAATAGTTTTTGGCCCAGTGTTTTATGATCTACCCCAACTTTTCTTTTACCATTTCTAATCGTCCATTCGAAAACCGTTTTTGTTGGATTTTTAGACGGAAAACGTAAAATTTGGCCAAGTAATTATCTTCGTCTAATTGTAATGATGTTATGTCGTGAATACAAGTCAGTTTATTATTATTATTATTATTATTATAGTTATTATTATAGTTGTTATTATTATTATTATTATTATTATTATTATTATTATTATTATTATTATTATTATTATTATTATTATTATTATTATTATTGTTATTGTTATTATTATTTATTATTATTATTATTATTATTATTATTATTATTATTATTATTATTATTATTATTATTATTATTATTATTATTATTATTATTATTATTATTATTATTATTATTAGTAGTAGTAGTAGTAGTAGTAGTAGCAGTAGTAGTAGTAGCATTGAAATTCTAAAAAAAAATTTATTTAAATTAATTTGTTATCTCCAATTATTTTTTGGTAAAAATAAATATTAAGAATTTTAAATAATGTTAAATATTTAATAGGTGTTTTATATTTACTTAAAAATATTTATTTAAAAATGTTGAGTTGACCAGAATAGCATATTTTAAAAACAACGCCTATACAAACGTGGATAATAAGTTGAAGTTACATAAATTTTATAATAATTCGTTTATTATTAATTTGTATGCTCAATTTCATTAAGGATAAACATTGTTCAATAGTTAAAATTTATACATTCAATTTTGATTTAATTGTAACGTTATAATGCTAATCAAAATTAACGTTTAAATACTTGAAAATATGTTTAAAAAATTATTTAGTAATTTTTTAAAATAAGGTTTTTCTTGGTAATCTAAAAAAAACTTTTTTAGTTTTAACTTATAATTGACCTTGAGAATCCGATTAATTGCCTAGTCCCTTTTCGTTCTGAATATCAACGGTAGAAAAAATGGCCATCTTAATAACAACAAACATCATGTTATAAAAATAATTAAAAATCTATAGATTTTCACTTAAGAAACTAACGGGATTATATAGAGTAAACCTTACAACAATTTATCGTGTTTTGAATAAACAAAAAATTACGAAATTATGGTAATGATAGAAGTCGAAGAATGATAACTAAAACCGACGATTGAAAAATGTTTATGGAATTGAAGAAAAATTACAACAAGTCCATTTTGAATATTGTAAAAGATAATTTACAGAAATTTAGTTATTCAATGGTGAGAAGCAGTGCAAAAGAATTTGGTTTAATACGTAAATCACCAGTAGTTAAACGATTAATTAATGTTTTGTAACACGTGGATTGAACAAAGATTGTCTTATTGGTGCTCAGTATGCATTACTGATGAAACAATGATTCGGGACATACAATTTACCTAATGTTGTACGAACCGAATTTTTAAAAATAATTGTATTTTATTTGTTACATAAATAGCGTGATTAAACTGAGTTTATTTAGTCATGTTTTATTATTTTAGTTTACCTTATATAGCCAACAGAGATTATTGGAAGGGTTTAACTCGGGATGTAATTAACATTTAATGTCAGCACACCTCAAGTATCGTTCATTAAGTGCACATTGCAAAAGTTGATGTTTTTGCAGACGTTTTGGTATTTGGAATATCCTGGATGATAACCGTTGGGGGATATTTATCCCCGATGATAATGATGATATTATTCTTATTACAAAATTTATTTGTTTATCACTTGATAAAATATTATTTTTTAATATTTAAAGTTCTAAACTTTGGGGAGGAGTTAATCAGAGTAAAAATTTACAAATATATATATATATATATATTGATTAATTTAACAACTACTATTTCTATTTATAGTTCGAAAAAAAGAATGAAATAAACAAAACTTTGTGAGGTAGAAAAGCACGCACCAAATTCATAAATTAAACAAAAAACGAAAAGTATACTTATGTTGTATTGGGAAAAAAAAAACAGAAAACAAGTGACTAGTGCCATATTTGTTTACTTCCTTGATTGCAAAGCAAAATAAATTTTAATAAACAAAAATTTGTTCCCCCAAACGAAGTAAAAATACAGTTGAGAAATAAAATAATACAATTGCAATTTATTCTTTTGCATGCCGTAATAGTATAGGTACAATATCTACCACAGAGACCAAATGTAGAACCACTTTCCGACTTTGCTATTCCATATGTCTCGTACTGAACAATGTTCAATGTGAAACATTGAAAGTGGCAAAAAAAGGCTTAATAATAAATAAATGGAACTAGTGAACGTAGAAGTGATTGAGTTTTAATGCCCAATTTTGTTTTGCAACTGTTTATCTCCACTTGTTGCAATGCAATCTGTGGATATATTCTGTCTGGTAACAACAAAATAATTTATTAGCAAATTGTTTGATTGGCACTTTAAATGAATTGCAATTACTTTGGTTTATTGATTACTAAAACTATTTTTAAAATACAAAAATTCATATCACACGTTTTACAATGATTGATTAATCAAAAATTGTTAGTTAGATCCACTTTTATTTTGTTGACAATAATAATGATGACGATTGGAAAAATACATTTAAAAATCTCCCAATTAAACAGTTGCTAATGGAAACGTATCAACAAAATAATTGTTTATACAACCGCTGTGGACGAATACAAAAAGATTCTGATGCAATTTTGATCAATATCAGTTATTTTTGTGTGAATTTTACAAATATGTAAAAATTAAGTACAATTGCCAAGCTCAGTAGAAAGGCGCATTGATTGTTTGCATGACGAATTACTGGAGGCGGTTCCAAAACCGATTGAGAAGGGTGTCACATATTGTTATAATTACTTTTCTTTGGATTGAAAGTCGCCATGCGGTTTACTGTTTTTCGATTGCAAATACAGCAATTTTAAAAATTAATGCAAAAAATTACAAAAGTATTAAATCAAAATTAATTTCTTATGTCCCATTGTTTTTTCGTAACAATAGATATCGAGAATTAGAAATAATGTCAAGTACTTAATATTTAATTTATATATACTTAGATATATTTATTTAAAAAGGCTGAGTCGGCCAAAATAGCATATATTAAAAGCTACTTCTATATAAACGTGGATAATAAGTTAAAGTTACATAATTTTTGTAATAATTAGCCTATTATTATTTTGTGTGCTTAATTTCATTAAAAATGAACAATAACTAATCCTTAAAATTGATGTTAAACGAACATTCAAATCTGCTCTGATTGTGATGTTATAATAATTATTTTATTTTATTTTTACTTTTTATGTTTGTTACTTTAAATGTTTTACGAAAAACACATCTTTCAGCAGATGGAAATTTTAACGAAACCGAACGTGGGCCCGCATTTTAGTGCTTAGCGATAGGATTCGAACCCATGTCCACCGAGGTCCAAATTCGAGCGCTATACCGCCAGACCGCCCCGACACATTGGTTCGCCTTTACTAATTCGATTATCATTTGTAAACGTGGATGTGATTTATTCATTGATTTATTTTAAAACGACTATCAGTTCAACGTAGACCTATTCCTATCAAGGTTATATTATATTGACTGTCATCTGAACTCGGTTCATTCAAGACTGACACAGCAATGACAAAGTTTACACAAACCCAACTAGGCTTCTGTCTTGGTGAACGGGGACTTACAAGAGGTATACGTATACACAGGAGATCACCTAGATAAAAACGTCAGGCCCTTTTATCAAGAATGCCATCTGTCAGTCAAGTAATGTTATCATTTTTCTACGTTTGTTACTCTTATCAAGCCATCGGAGTCCATCGCCCACAATGTTGTTGTGAAGATGCGATAAGGTCACTGTCATTGACTGCTTCGTTGTCCGATTAGAGCTCCATGGTAGTGAATTGGAATTCCGCCACCGTGGACGCCTGTCGAGTCCCATCAAATGCTTGAAAAAAACATATCCTGTGCCAAATATTTCATTAATAGAAAATCAAAAAAAAAGAATAACACATACTTTTTCGTCCGTTTCGTGTAACGTATCGTTATGTCACTTTTTTGGATTGGAAGTTGTCACGCCGTTTACTGTTTTTCGAATGCAAAAAAGTGGAAAAAATGACAATCAATATGGCAGTTTGTTGGAACGAACGCGTCGTTCTTGACTGGAACTCGAGTAGGCGTAGATTCGATTGCCACTACAACCGGCATCAAATGCGGGCTCACATTTGGATTTGCCAAATTGTCCACTGCTGAAAGATGCGTTTGACCGTCCAAACATTTAAAGTAGTAGTTTATTACACAGACGTGTTAATTAACCCGCATGCATTGAAAGTGCTGTGCTCAAACGAATAAATTGCTGGAGGCGAAACTGGATGAACATGGATCTGAATCCGCCTGTAGGTGTCAACCTGTGTTTGCCTTCTTGCTGCACCAGGTTTTTTACAAAACATTCGCCACGTAACTTTTAGACTTTTTCGAAACATTTACTCACAACGCAACAGCAACAACCACACGTTCGTGGCAAGTTCGCATAGCATCTCGAATAATCCCCTTCCATAGTTCACGGTTTCGAGAGACGTGTAGGCAGTCTTAGCTATTGTTTTCAAGATTAGGTTCCGACCAAGTACGTTTCTGATTACCTTTTTAGACCATATTTACATAAAAAAGAACCAATGCATACTGCATCAAAACTTTGTTCCCAATTAGAGGGACAGCATCGCCAGACGGTCATCAAACAACGGTCCTACAATTGTACAAACATTGCCAAGACAGTGAAACATACATTCAGCGTCTCTGCTGCATGTCCGTGCCAGAATGGTCCAGCAGGTGGGTTTTGAACGCCAACACCGGCATTATATGCGAACCCCGTTCGGCCTTGATAAATGGTTACTTGCTGAAGCCCATTTCCTGCAAATCATTTCAACCGTAATAATTGAATGCACAAAACATCGTGTAATCTGGGATGTCTTTTTAAGTAGCAAATGAATACTCAAGACTGAGGGTGGTCATAAGCACAATTTTACAAAGAAACAATTAATAATTATTTATTTATTAAATGGCGCCACATCAAATTCTGTCGCCATTTTGTTTTTATTATGTGTCAAAAATTAAGATTTTTAAAAATTTTAAATAATTTAAAAAATTACTAATCCTATTGAATGTTGCAAATGGATATCAACTGTAGAAAAAAGAAATAATGATAAAAGATGGAATAATGCAATGTTTGTATTGTAATGCTCTTCTATATATAACTAAAAATAAACAATTCAATTGCTAGTTTCTTACATACATACTAAACATACTGTACAGAGTTGAGCATAACCGGTCCCATATCCGATTGACAAAGGAGCAGGATTGTCAAAATTTACTGCCAACAAAACGACAGGAAGATGCGCTTTTTGAAAAACGACAGACAAGAAGGAAAAGCGGCATCATTCCGATAATGAGGTTGAACAAAATCACATTTAGTGGACAATCTCGTAGAACAATCTTGTCGCTTCATGTTCTTTCAGAACGAAAAGATTTCAAACTGTACACAGCATGGCATAACAAAATTGTATTTCAAAATCTAAACTTCCTTCCGGCTCTAATTGAACCCTATAATCGGAATTGTGCTTTCATTTCTTTGTTGATATTGATTTTTCAAAAAGGACCCAGGCTGCCAATCTTGCAATCTGACCTTAGAAGTCGGTCATTTTAACAGTTAGCTGTTGCTAAACGAAACAACAGGAAAGTGTTGTTGCAGCAAAGCAGTGATTTTAACGACAGGGTTGTTCAAAATCACATTTTATTTACCGTGTTTGGTGATGTACTTACCTCTTCATTCTTTCTAAATTTGTACACCATATTGAATAATCTACTCTCAATGGGTATGCAAGCACAATAAACACAGGGGAAAAATCAAGTTTCTTGGCTGATAAACATCATCCTGGTCTTAGAAATTGAGGAGACCGCCTGATATTTTGTCAGGCTTATCTCCCTTAGCCGACGGCTACAAATAGTATACATATATACTTTCAAGTGCCTTGGATGTATGCTTACACTCATCCGCTAAATCGGTAGCCCAGTTTTATCGCTGCACTCGGTTCTAATCCGCCCACATGAGCTGTGGAAATAAGATTATTATTATTAAAACTTGAGATTTCATAAGCAATACTCATTATCATTACCATCCTGAAAAGTACCTTAATATTTTGGCAATTGAACGACACAAACCTACCTTTCACTTGATTCGGTTTGTCCGTTCCGATTTGCAGCGTATGTTTGCCATTTTCCTGAACCAAAACGGCCCTGTCTAAATTGGTCGGCATGGGGATTTGATCCTTTTTGGTCAAGTCGTCAAGGTCACGATTACTTGCAAGTAACCTGATTGGTCGGTAGTTCTTGAGGACAATGGAACTCAAACGATCACTTTTCGGCGCTGCAATGGAAGCCCGAAACGGACTCGAACGGACCAGGTGAGATTTGAGTTTTGTCATCGACATGCGGACGCTTCGAAATAAGCGACTTTGTCGAGGCCATCGGGAATTGTCAACATCTTGTTTTATGGTCGATTCGGTATTGTTGGATGCCAATTCGATGGGATTGAAAACAAGGGTGTGATTGGAAGTAACGATGGGCGCTGCATTTGAATGGTGGAATGTTTCGGACGATGATGAACCCAGAAGGGTCGACTTGGAATCGATCATGCGGAAGTCTGGATAGGTGAAGACTTGACGTGTGTCACTCAACGATGTCGAATGTGGCCAGACTGTTACACTTGAAGTTAACAAAAAAATCGATAAAAATTTGGCTTTTGTTGTGATTGGTCAAAAATTTCCACCCACGTCATTGAATAATAATTAGATAAAGACAACGCCTCATTATCTGAATAGTTTCAATCAGTATTCTGAAAGTTAACTTTTATTCAAATTGAAGCTTGAAACGTACTCGAACGGACAAGATGAAACCAGATTTTAAGTACCAAAGTCAGCGATCAGGTCTACCTAAAAACATTACCTAGAGAAACAACAAGTAGGCCTCATTTTATAAAACTGTAGCGAAAAAGAGAAAGAAATGTAGCGGTGAAAATTGACAAAAATAATTCGAAGTCACAAATAATAAACAATATTATTTTATTTTATCAAGAGTTAACATTTTATTTTTGGCAATTAATATTCTTCGAATATTGACAATTTTTGTTTGAATGTATCAATGGTACATCCAACCGTTCCCACACCATTGACAACTATCGTTTTCTTTCGTTACTCCGTTCCATTTTGGTTTCCATCTTGGTCCTTCCCACGAACCAATCCTGTAATTTGGCAATAAACGTTTTCCAGTCCCTTCTTTGCGTTCTTATTTGTTATGAAACGTAATCAGTACAAAAGTAAGGTATTGGAAGGAGACTACGACTAGGCTGACAACAGCGCAACCTTCGACGATAAGTAACGCCGCTTGTCACATCTAAACCACCCCCATCTCACATTTAGTGAAACAAGGCTACGTGGCCAGCAATTTGGAGTTAAATCACTAAAGAAGCATAATTTCGATAGCAGGAATGCTAATAATTCTAATCATTCGAGTAATGCTCGTATGAGACTTAAATTCGACTAAATGCCCATTCAACAGTAAACAATCGTGTCATTCCATTTATACACATTGGGTATTATACATTTTTATCAATCGGTTTATTCCGTTGGTCTGTCGTTAATATTTAATAAAATGAATCTTCCTATTCTTAATAGCATGTAATAACAAGATTGTTCTGTGCAATTGTATATGTGCCGGGGTGGTCTAGCGGTACAGTGCTCGATTTGAATCTAAGTGGGCATCGGGCTTCAAATCCCACCACCGGTCCACTAAATGCGGGCCCGCGTTTGACTTCGCTTAAATATCTACTGTTGAAAGATGCACTTGCTGTCAAACATTCAAAGTTGCAAGCGTAAAATTAAAAAATAAAATGTTATGTTTAATAGTGAAGTTCTTGCATGTTAAATATTGATCTTTTATTTCAATTTCTATATACTGTTTCATCAAAATAATTATTTCACTATTTTACTTTATTTTAATGCAGTTGAGTGTCTTTTATTCTCCAATCTCAAATGAATTTGAAACTGGCTACGGTAGAGTTCAATAATAATAATAATAATAATAATAATAATAATAATAATAATAATAATAATAATAATAATAATAATAATAATAATAATAATAATAATAATAATAATAATAATAATAATAATAATAATAATAATAATAATAATAATAATAATAATAATAATAATAATAATAATAATAATAATAATAATAATAATAATAATAATAACGCACACAAGTACATGAATATAAACCATAAAAAAAAAAGCACTGCAGTGATTGGTCAATTTTTAGCTGCTAATAACAATTCAGTTTAAATTGATTGGTAATACAATTTGACCAATAAAATACGATTACAAATGATCACTTCTTTCTTACCCTAAAATGTTTCTCACTACCCTACTTGTTGTAATATAATATCATTACAATTGCTTGATGCATTCAAATTTAAGCACTGTTTAAGAAATTCCGTAATAAAACTTAACAATAAAAACAAAACATTTTCAATAATTTCTATTTCAATATTTTTATTATTGTTCGACTCAATTCGGCAGTTAGTTATAAAATTAGCATATTTTCACAACCTCTTACGTTCTGACTGATTACGTGGAGCAACGAGTAAGCAACGTAAAGACTAAGCGACATTTTTTGATAAAGCTTACGAAGGATTCAGGTGTTGGGATGATAACAAGAGCAGGAAACCAAAATGAAAGCAATCAGTTGGAATGTCACGGCAGGAACGGAGGTGATCAACGACGTGGGAACGATTGTTTCTATAGCCGTTTCTACTGCTTATGTACCGTTTATCGTCAAACGACAAAATTTTCAATATTCAAAAACTATTAATAATCCCAAAATTATTAACTATTAAGTTTTTGATAAAATAAAATAATATTAGCCATTATTTGTGACTTTGAGTTATCTTTGTCGATTTTACCGTTACAGTATTAAAAAATACATAATTACATCTCAGCTAACTGCCCCCACCCACTTTTAGAAATAAAAATCAAATTACTTCTATTACAAGTCCTTTTATTCTGAAGAGCATCGGGGCAACAAGATTGTTCTGTGGGATTGTACACCAAATTTTAAGCCTTCAAGATCGGGCATATTAAACATTGAAATTCTATCCGGATTTTTCTAAACCCAGTTATTAGAATTATGCTGCTTCCACTTTTTCCCGTAGTCCAATGAAGTAGTGTCCCATTGTTTTTTTATGGGATGCTAATGACCCTGAGGATTTGAGTAATGCTTATAAAGTCTCAATTTCCCAATGATGGTGATATTCCTGACTGTTGGTCCTCCACGTGGTGCATCCTGGACTAGATGCCCCTAGAGATCTAGACTAATAACAGCAAGGTCCGAGTGCACAGCGGTATAACGCTTACTTACGGCATGGTGGGTGCGAACATACACCCAGGATACTTAAAAGGTATCTAAAGGTATACGTATATCATATGTAGCCCTTGGGCTAAGGGAGATAACCCTGATAAAAAATCAAGCGGCCTCGTTAATCTTTGCGAACAGTGGCGACGTTACAAGAATGCCGTCTACCAGCCAAGAAACTTTGTTATTCTTTTATGTTTGTGTTACGCTTATCAAGCCATCGAAATCGATCGTTTGCTATGTCGTATAAATATGGGAAATAATGAAGAGGTGACCATGTCACCAACCAAACTGAATGAATGAATTGTTCTTTTATTGTTTACCATTTTTCAATTTTAATTAACTTAGCTATTGCTTTTCAGCAAAAAGGGTTTTAGAATAGACAATTGAAAATGGTAAAAGAAAGGTTGGGGGAATAGACCACAGAAAATTTGGCCAAAAATCATTCGGAAAGATCTAATTAAAATGAATGTGTCACGGGGGATCAAACAAAAGGTTTGGTAAAATGTTTAAATAAATAGAAATATTTTGTTGTTATAAATTATGGGATTTTGTTATTTTTTTGTTGTAATTGTTATCTTATTGATTATTTTTAATATAAAAGGGTTTGTAATAATAATAATAATAATAATAATAAATAAATAAATAAATAAATATTGTGTACGGCATTTACGCAAATTCAAAACAGCGCTTAACTCAAACTTGGGTGGGCATAGATTTAATCTCCACTAAATTCGGGTTTACAAAAATGTTTACTACTGAAAAAGGCGTTTTTTATGAAATCAGTAAAATAAAATAAAATCAAGTCACAATACGTAAAACTTTACAAAAATGTCAAATAAATCAATAAATCGGTTAAAATTCAGGATTATAAAAGATGCTGTTCCTGAAAGATTGGTGACACTAATTTGTCAGTTTAAAGTCTATTTTTTATTTTAATTTTAATTTTATGTTTATTGCTTTGAATGCTTTACAGGAAACATTTTTCAACAGTAGACATTTTGGCAAATGTGGGCGTGCATTTTAGTGAGTGGGATTCGAACCCATGTCTAGTCAGATCCAAGTACATTTTAGGCATTTGGTTATTGGTTTTGTTTTGTTATTATTATATCATTGCCAGGGTGGTCTAACAGTAGAACAAGTGTACAGCGGTATAACCAGGTTTTCATTAAATTCCCGCTCAGCGAATGGATGCTAACATAAAATTAAAATACTTAAAAGGTATATATATATATATATGATCCGGGTTAAGCTTTGGATTCGTTAATTAGCATCAACCCTTGAATCCCCCAAAGAAGATTGTCTCATCAATTCCTGTTAACACTGGCTTTGTCACAAGAAAGCCGTTTTTCAGATTCACAAGTTTAATTGGCATCCGCAACGTCTTGGCATGACAATTCCATATGAAGAGGTAACTCTGCCACCAACGGTTACTGTTAGGGTTATAGTAACCGGTGCCAAAAAAAGAGGGTTAGCAACCTGGCCTTGTTTAAACTATAAAAATCATTGCTGAAAGTACATCAAAAGGACGTCATTTCAGTAAACCATGACAAGGAACTGAGAGGATGATTTCAATGACAGGCTTTAGTTTGATTGGTTTATTTGTAACTCATTATCATTGGCTTAAAATTTTTAATATGGAAAAACGTTTCATAGCGCCGAAGATTTGAAATAACATTTCAGAACGAAAAATAATAGTTTTTAAAGAATAAATTTTTGTTTTTTGCATTTTTGAAAATACAACTCTTAATTTGCTCTTCTTCAATTGTCCATGTTTGGTGGACTTGCAGTAACATCAAAACCAACAATAAAGTGCCATAATTTGACCAACATATTTGTTTCATCCCATGACAGATCCATTTCAATGTGATCTTCCCAAATGGTTTTCAGTAATTTACCAACCCTTTATTCACCAGCATCCATTGGCTTACGGAGCTTTCGCGTGGTAAACGTAACATTTTACCAAGTAATTTTCTTCATCTAATCGAAGATTCTGCAAATGGAAGATTGAGCTTTCTTTTAGATTTCAGCCAATTCGGGTTATTCGGGTCATGTTATCACTTTTTGTAACTCTACTTACTCAGTAGATAATTTCTAATTAATATAAATTAAAAATGAATTTATTTTGTTAAATTGTAATACCAAAATATGGCGCGTAGATTAGATAGAAGTTCTAATTTATAGGAAGTATATGAATATATACTAATTGTTTACTCTGTTTTTTGGTTGTTTGCCCACATAAATTAAAATAACACAAAGCAAACAAAATGAAGCCAGTGGTGTTTATTCAGCCACGTAAAAACAGCGTCAATTTCATATTTAATTATTTATTTAAACAAAAACAAGTGAATACAACTCGCAAATAACAATAATGTAATATTTGTACAAAGAAACAATCGATAATTACAATAATCCATAATGTTCAATTAAATTGTCGTAACTGAAAAATGTTCAAAAAGTGGATAGCTATCAAATCATAAATTAAATTGGAATTATTTTGTATGTAAATTCTGTTTCGTATAATGGTGCTTCAACAGTTTTTGCATTAAAAATCCCGCATATCGGAAAATGAACTTTTTCGGGTTCAAACTCAGTCTCGTTGTTGCAATCGTTTAATTAAAATCATTTTTATTGAGTGAATATTTAGTAAATTTGATTCCTTTAAAAGTGTTTCCTTTTAACACTACTGTAACTATAATCATACAAATATTTTTATTTATTTATTTTACTATTTGAATGTTTTGACGGGAAATGTGCATCTTTCAGCACTGGACATTTTAGCAAAGCCGAACGTGGGCCCGTATTTAGTAGGCCGGTCGTGGGATTCGAATCCCGATGCCCACCCAGTTCTAAGTCGAGCGTGGTACCTCTAGACCAACCAGGTACATTATTAAACACTTTATAGAGGCAACTTACAATTCACAAGCTCTCAGTGTCCAGCTGAATATAATCCAGATGGTTTAATAAAGATGAACAGTGCTTTGATGGGGCACAAGGTCATGAGTGTCTTTAAAACAAATTGCAGATTGAAACTGACCTTGAAAAATAAAAATTTTTAAATATAAATAAGCGAAAAATGTATATAAATAACTATTTACTTTAAAAATACAAGTGTATGCATTCTGTTTCTCTATTTTGTGTTAATACTGACAACGATAGGAAGAATTTTCTTTAACACGTAACACGTATGATCTTGATAATTGTGAGAATATGATTAATGTGTACAAAGTCTCCATTTCCTGACTGTTCCTCTTCTATGTGGTGCATCCTCGGGCCTACAGGCATCTACAGTAATACATCAAAGACTGAGTGCATAGAGGTATTACTGCACTATCGCTTCATTGTTATCCAATTATGTGAAGAAACATGATTTTTATTATAATAAAATGTAAAAAACAGATTTTCACCCAAATGTGTAAGGAGTAGTGATTACTTTAAAAGTACAAGCACTTTTTACACTACTGTAACCATAATCATGCTAATAATAAATTACCATAATTAAACACTTCATAGAGGCAACTTACAATTCACAAGCTCTCAGCGTCCAGCTGAATATAATCCAGATGGTTATTATAAAAATGAGCAGTGCTTTGACGGGGCACAAGGTCATGAATGTCTTCAAAACAAATCGCAGATTAAAACTGACCCTGAAAATTAAAAAATTTTAATATATATTATTTTTATTTGGTTGTTATTCGTTGAATGTTTTGCGGAAGACATTCAGTACAGCGAGACACGAACCCACATTTGGTACCGGTGGTGGGACTCAAACTCATGATTGTCCAGTTTAGAGTTCAACCCACTCCCAACTCTACCAACCTCGGTTAGAAGGTTTTAAACATTGTTTCATCACGTAAATACATATAGCAATTAAACAGCAATCTACAGTTTGCATTACGTGTTTGTAGAAAGTGTGAATTGTGAAAAGACATTAGATGCAGTTTTACTTCCTCGTGTTTAACATTTCACAGTTGTGACCAATGAATATTAAGAATTACAATTATTGATTTTTTGGACTTATAAAGTTTTGAGTTGTAATTACTAGATTTGATAATTATGTGTTAACGTGATGCTTTTCTGGGTTGGTTGGCATCATAACATATATATATATATATATATATATATATATATATATATATATATATATATATATATATATATATATATATATATAGTAGTATGCAACATACACATTTCCGTTCAAAAATCCAATTGATGCTTGTTTTTAAGTATTTTACTTTGTCCAAAACCAGCACTGTATTTTCAGACAAGTAAATATCTTATAAACAATGCATTAAAAATTAGCAAGTTTAACATTATTTCTATTTTTAACTTTTAATCACACGTGATGGTTTCGGCAATTCAATTTGGACAAACCGTTCTCTTAATTCATTTGTATTATTGTTTATTTAAAAAACGCTTTTTTTGCCTTGAAAAGTATGTTGTAACTCAATTAATTGTACAACAAAATGATTTAGTATTGACAATTTTGTTTAACCTTGTTGTGACAATTGTATTTTACTTCTTTTCTGTATTCTGTTACAATTATATTTTGTTGTTGTTGTTGTTGTTTTTTAACAATATTTTTATATCTAGGGTAATTAATTATTAGTGCTACTTCGAATTATTTATTTCCGTAAAAGTTCATTTCGCATTATTGAATGAACAACACTCTTTTCAATAATTTATCAGTTTATATAATGACACCGATCCTCGAACGACTGCGCTACATTTTCAAAAACATCGGAAAATTACAAAATATACGTACAATTATATTTTACATTTATTAGAAGTATATATTTGACTTTAAAAACGATTATTTAATTAATTTATTATAACGATTATGGTTACTTTACAAAAAATTCGTTTTAAAAAAACGCTTTTAATTTATCACAAAACGCTAATATTAAATTTTTGATTAAATATTCCTATATTGTGCAAACAAATGAATATTAAGGTAAAAGGAACTGTTATTACTCTGGCTATTAATAAGCTGTAAAAAACATTTCAATAGAGAAAATGACGTTGCCGTTAGTACAATCGATGAATGTACGGTCATTGTTTGACAATGTTTTTGTACTGGAAGCTACTTCTACTAAAGTATCTAAGCTAATAACAATAATAATAACAATAATAGTAATAATAATAATTTATAATAATAATAGTAATAATAATAATAAAAATGATAATAGCTGTAATAATAACTATAATATAACAATAATAATAACAATAATAGTAATAATAATGATAATGATTAATAATAATAATAATAATAATAATAATGATAATAATAATAATAATAATAATAACTACTATTACTACTACTACTACTACTACTACTACTACTACTACTACTACTACTACTACTACTACTACTACTACTACTACTACTACTAATAATAATAATAATAATAATATTAATAATAGTACTAATAATAACAGTAGTAATAAGAATTTAGATAAAATCCTTTCGATTTAAAAAGCACGAGCCGTCAAGAGTGTCCACAAAAATTGAACTTTTGTCCACAATCATGCTGTTTTCACTTCTTTGTCCTGACGTGGCCACTGTTGGCAAGGATTGACAAAGATGCCTGACTTTTTGTCAGGGTTATATCCTTATGTCCAACTGCTCTATATGGTATACATATACCTTAAGCTACTCTTGAATGCCCTAAATGACACGCCAAAGCAGTAGCAAAGTTATACCGCCGCTGGCCGGAACTTTATTATGGCATCAGTGCCATATTGTTAACAAATGGTCTAACAGTACCGCGCTTTACTAGAACATCGGTGGACATGGGTTCGATTCCAACCATCCTCCTTCTCTTCCAACCGGATTTGGAATCAGCTACAGTGCAGTTTTATACTCTCTCTGTATCTATAATTATACAATTGTATTTGGAACACCACTTTAGTACAGCAAAGTTTTAATTATAAAAAATACAATACAATGATGTAAACATTATTAATATCAAGATCAGTTTATCCTCATCATCATATCAATGACACATCTCACAAAAAATGCTATGATTAATAATACATGGCATTTTAAAGATCTAACGATTGTTTGTTTTATATATATATATATATATATATATATATATATATATATATATATATATATATATATATATATATATATATCAACTACTAATGATTCCTAATACGGATAAAACAGTTATACACCGTTTCTAATTGGTTCAAAACTAAATAGATAGAATTATTATTCTTACAATCTAACAGCTTGTATGCTATTCTAAATTGCAAAAACATTCGGCTTCCTATATTACATCTATTGCATTGTTGTTTGTTCAACATGAACACAATATAAATGTGAGTTTACGATTGACGCCATTTTGTTTTTGACCATTTGTTTGTTTGTTTTTTTTTCTGAAAAAAACGAAACATTCATGTTTTCTAATTGTTTGAAACCATTTAAATCTGTTTATCTCCTCAACATTTGTTTTATGGTAGTAAAAATAGGAATAAGTAGTGTAACATTCGACGTAAACAATTCGTCATCATATATGTTAAACAAAAACATTTTTTGTCAAAAACACAATGAGTTGCCGTTTGTTTTGATTAACATTTTGTCAAAAAATTCAAATCATGTACATAAATCGATTAAAATGTAGCGCAGTCGTTTTTTAAACAAACCGCAAAATATGTAACAGTTTTGAGATTAAAGCAATTGTTGATTTGATTTGATTTGATTCAATAGTTTGTAAAAATAAATGTAGAGTTTTGAAATAAATTGATTTAAATATGGTAAATATTTATTTTGTTTTCGTTTTTTCAAAAAAGTATTATTAAATGTAAAGAAAAATAAATAACGTGTTGCAATTTTAAAAATATTTGATTTATTTGTAAAACAAAATATAATTTAATAAAAAATAAATTGGGTTAACATAAAAACAGTGTTTTTTTCAACAGAATGTGAAGAGTCACAAGGTTGCTGTTATTTGTCATTGAATATTGAATTAAATAATTTTAAAAAATTATTGTGATTATTATTATTGTTATTACAAAACCCTTTTGCTTTAAAATAAATATAGGGCAATAAAATAACGGTTAAAGCAACAAAACGTTTTACAAACATGAGACAATAAAATTAGTCTATGTAGTTGAACATTTTGCCAAACGTTTTGTTTAATTCCCCATAAGACAATCATTTCAATTCAATTATCCCCAAATGGTTTTAGTTAAATGTTTGTCTAGTTTACTCCCTCAACTTTTTTTGTGCTATTATCAATTGTCTATTTCAAAAACCGTTCTTGCTGATCTTTCGGGTGTGATAATCGTAGTGTTCGACCAAGTAATTTTCTTCGTCTAATTGCAATGATGTCTTGTAGTGGACAAGAGCCAGTTCTTATCATGATTTAAGACATTTAGGAAACTGGCGTATGAATGTGTTTTTACTAGTTTTTCCATTCAACCGGACTTAAAACCGTTTGCAGTCGTGTTACAAATGTGGATTAACAAATAGTTTTCAATATATATATATATATATATATATATATATAATACAACTTTGATAAAGTAAATAAATACAGTTTGAATTTTATCTATACACAACCGGAAGAAAATAATTGTTATTAAGATAACTTATCAAACTTAATTTGTAATAATAATAATTTTTTTTCTTAATATTAACCTTTTCGTTGGTTATAAATACATTGATGAAGTGTATTATTTTTGTGGCATCAAAAGGAATCATGACAGATTAATGGATTTGGACTGAGCAGATGATGTTGGTCCACTCAGTAAAACTGCAGAAACGATGCAAAATATGATAACACGTTTCAGTAATATTAGTTTTTGTTTAACTTTACTTGCTTAACTGTTTAAAAACGAAATTAATAAAAAATATTCATACTGTCAATTCTTTTACATATCTGGGAAGCATCAATGGTAAAGACGGAAAGACTGAAATTGATGTTAAGGTCAGACTTGGAAAGGCAATCTCAGTTGATTATAATATTATCAACAGCCATTCTTACGGCAATATATGGGAGTAAAACTTACAAGCAAACAGACAAGATTGATCAGATGATAGATGTTTTTCATCGCCGGTAACTTAGATGTATTTAAAGATTAAATGACTCTATCACATTTCAAATAATGAAATTATGATAAGAACTGACTCCTTTTCACTCCATTACATCGTTACAATTGGATGAAAAAAATTGCTTGGTCAAATTCTACGCTTAGCGCCTAAAAAACCAGCAAGAACGGTTTTGGAATGGAAGATCGAAAATTGTAGAAGAAAGGTTGTGGTATAAAACAAAAAGTTTGGTAAAATCTTCCAATAGATAAAAAGAGTTTATTGTCAAAACTTTGTCTTCAATTATGGGACTTTGTCATATTGTTTTTTGCTCCAATTATTATTTTATATTTATTTTAAATCAAAATGGTTTTGCAATAATAATAATAATTATTATTATTATTATTATATAGTAGTAATAGTAACAGAAATAATAAAAATAATCACAATAATAGTAATAGTAATAGTAATAGTAATAGTAATTGTAATAGTAATAGTAATAGTAATAGTAATAGTAATAGTAATAGTAATAGTAATAGTAATAGTAATAGTAATAGTAATAGTAATAGTAATAGTAATAGTAATAGTAATAGTAATAGTAATAGTAATAGTAATAGTAATAATAATAATAATACTAATAATAATAACAATATGTTATTCACCATTTCTAAAATGTTTAAGCCATATTATTTTTTATTACATGTAAAAGAAACTAAGTGTGGAGTAGTGTATATCAGTTATTGCTATTTTTAGCTTTTTATAATTAATTAATTTAATTGGAATTGTAACTGAACCAAGTAGAAATAAATAAAATCTTTGAAATGTTGGCACTATTTTATAACAACCTAATTATAAAAAAATTAACTGTTTAAAAAATATAAGCAATTAATAATTATCGAGTTATTAAAATTTTCCACGTTTTTGATTTTGACGTAATTACAACACACATGTATTTATCAAATAAACATTTGGTTAATTAAACATATATATATATATATATAAACTTGGTTTTTAAATTATCAAACA
>JAKXYG010001278.1:0-2500 GCA_025895645.1 Cardicola forsteri | reverse complement strand
AAACCTTTTTGCTTTAAAAATAAGCATGGGGCAATAAGACAACAATTACAGCAACAACAAACTCTCGTTGGTATTGAAGATTTTGCAAATCGAAGATTGAGCTTCCTTTCGGTTTTTACTTAACCCTGTCACCTGTGTAACGCTGTCATCCAGATACGTGCAATCACTTTTTTGCCGTTGTTTACCAGAATGGCGTCATCTTGTCATTGTTTCCGCAGCAGTATAAATTTTTACAGAGGCCAGGTTGCCAACCTTGCGCTCAAACCCTCCTCCTTTATCCAGGCTTGGGACTGGCTAGATTGAATCATTTCTAATTCATTCCATTTATACCACAAAGTGCAAACCAATCCACAATAAATAACAATGATTAAATTTAATAAAAATCAATTTATTATTGAGTTTCTAAGGGATGTTTTTTCTAATTGTCTGATTAAAATACAAGGACCTATGTGGTAATGTCCTAATGAAAAAATTTCTCACTTGCTAAACCGGTAGAAACGTAGCAGCATTTGAGGACACTGGGCAATTAGAATTGATCAGATTTATTATAAATAATAAATTTACACGGTCAAATTTAATCGCCAGTAGCTCAGTGATTAAATAAAAACCGGTTTGTTTGTAAGCTGAAATGAATTTAGATAATAATTAAGCTGTCTAATTGTCCATTATAAAACTGACACATAACCTTGATTTAATAACAAAAATTATTTCTTTTAATTAATTACTGTTTTTAATCATTATGTCGCAGGGTTATATTTTAACTTATACAATAGGGTTTACTAATAAAAATGTAGTTATTAAATTAATAAATACATGAAATTACTACTGTATTATAATCAACGGTAGAGTATAACCGTGAATATGGAATATAACGTCTGATTTTGCACAAAATACCAAGCATATCTAACTGTTTGGAGTACTAAATAATTTGCTGTACAATACACTACAAAATATCAAATAATAAATATGATTGTCTCTTCTCGTAGAAATTGGCTTAGGTGCCTAGGCATACTATTGGTTAGACTGTTCATAAAGACTTATGTAATCTAAATTTGAACAAAATATTGATTAAAATGAATAATTTTCAACTTTAGAGCAGTTTATATTTTAATGTAAAAGAAATGAATTGTACAAACAGGTACCACAAAACATTGGTCTTAGAAACAATTGTAATTTTGACACAATAAATAGCCTCAAAAATATTGCTAAATTTTGAAAAGTTAAAGTAAAGACTGAATAGGACCTAGATAATAATGAAGGTGTACTACTAATAAAAGTAATTAAGTAGTGTGTAAACACACCACTAGATAAAGTACAGACATGTACGCAGTAGTAGTAGTAGTAGTAGCCAATATATAATAGAATAAAAAACAAATTTTAATCGATAGGCATATTTCGGTCAACTGGAAAACAATTTGCGAGTTAACGGAAGTCTTATGATGATTTTTTGAATAGCCATCGTTTAAAATGTATACAAATTAATAATTTGTCTATTTTTTTCGGTTTAAACATGAATTATAAAACTTTTTTTAATTCCAAAATGATCAATTTAATTTAGTTTAGTAGTTAAGTTGTTATGTCATAAAAGTAAAACCTATTTTGATGGTTTAAGTGGTTTATGAAAAACATGTTGATAAGGTCATTTAGCAAAGACAAACATATACCGAGGTTGTCCAGCGATTTAGCGCTCGATAAATTAATACATCAATATTATTCTCATTGGAATTAAACTGCATAAAAAGTGTCGTAGTAGTCTAGTGGTGCCTGCTCGAGTTGGACACCAAATGCGGACCCACGTTCGGCTTCGCTTAGATGTGTACTGCCGAAAAATGCGCTTTTCCCGCTAACCATTCAAAATGGCAACAATGCCTAATAGGTTTTAAGTTTAGCATTCAAATAACATTTGTTATTTTGGTGTGTATATACATAGGTCATTATTATCAACTGCGCCTTACCAGGTACCGGTTGAAACTAGGTGAGGACCAGTCTGACCTATATAAGAAAAAAGCAACAAGCAAACATTATTATAGCAAACGATGACAGACAAGTAAAAGCGTATTTTTTATCACACAGTTGAATAAAAAAAGCGCAAACAAATCCAATTGTTTAAAACGTGTAAAATGTTTATTGATATAATTTTTAAATGCAATTATATACGACAATTTTATTATTTATATCTAGGAAAATTGTATCTATATTTAATGGGACTACAGCAGATTTTGTGCCAAGTTTGAAGATATAATGATCGTCCTGGTTTGTGTGCAAAAGAAACAACACAAGAGTAAACCATTTTATTAAATTCCAGCAAATAAGTAAAAGCATCACAATTTTGATAATAATAATGAAACAACTGTACAATACATTTGATAAATAGTACACCACTTAACTCAAACCAGAGTAATTAAAATTTATTTTTGAACTTTATCAATAGCTATTATTGTCTGCATTTTAAAATAACTTTTAATTGCTTTTAATAAATAACATATTATTATTATTATTA
>JAKXYG010000237.1:0-50932 GCA_025895645.1 Cardicola forsteri | reverse complement strand
TGTTACACACTGCTAATTGTATTGTATTTTTATAATTGTACACATTTTTTGTGTGCTGAAAGCTACTTCTACTGAAATATCTAAGCCAATAACCATAAATAAATAATAATAATAATCAATGCTATTTTCCAACGTATTCATAAAAGTGGAAGATATGTACAACGTCCGTGACCGACTTGGATACATTGACGCTAAATATGGTTCGAAAATCAGTCCCAAAATCTTGTCATCATGACGTCTGAAACTTCTGCTAGATAATGTCCTATTAAGTTTACGTATTTAGGCTATTCAACTACTTCCAACGATGGTTCATGTAATGAAGTAGATCGCTTAGCTACTGCTATGCTTAAAATCCACTTTAGAGACGAAAAACATGAATTAAAACACTAACATGAAACTTTTCTCACAGAAATTGTTACCGGTTAGAAATCATGAAACATATGGCACAACATCTACTTCACATCCTCCGTATTAGGTAATTGGATAAAAAGATCTACAACCATCCCACGTCAACCATCAAACGTAAAAAAATCGAGCACAAACAATTAGTAGAAAAAACTAAAAACGCGATTAATATGTAATCATAATCTTATTTTAATGTAAGGAATAGTAGGAAACAAAACTATAAATAAATAACATTGCAACCAAATGCAAGGCTGGAGATAATCGTTTCATTGCAAAAAACTCCCGTATATACGAATATTTCAGATAGGTTTGTAAAAGACAGTAGAAACAAATTTTTGACGATAACGAGTAATCACACTAAACACAATTACTCCATCCTATAAAAATAATAAAAACGTGTATTTATGCAAATATATGGTACTACTGAAAATTGAACTAACATAGTAAACAATTACCAAAACATATTACTTACTCTAATTAATTTAAAATATCCATTTCCTAAACAGTGCTCAACTCGAAACTGGGTTGATCTTACCTCGGCACTAAATGCTGGTTTCGCTAAATGTCCAATGCATATTTTGCGTCAAATATTCAAGCAATAAAGCAATTTGTACACCACGATGCTTACTTACCGATAACTTTTTGAAAATATTAAGAATTTTAAAATATTTCATATGCTTCGCACAACACCCCACAAAACATTTGACATTTCGTTCAACATGTTTAAAAATGGAATACCACTACATAAATTGCAGACACATTACTTAGTAATTCATTTTTTATAAGTCTTTGACGAGTACGCGGACGTTGTCTGGTGGTTGAATCCAATACTCGTTAATTGGGAATACATAGTAGTTGGTTGTTTGCCTACATAGATTATAATGACAGAAAGCAAACAAACTAAGATCAGTCACGTTGAAACATTATCAATTCAATTTAGTTATACAGACAAGTGATGCTCGTTTATTTGAAGGAAAAATCGATAATTATAATGATCAATAATGCTTAATTTATTAAGTCCGATCTTAAAGGTGTTTTATGATTGCAAGTACATATATATCTGTAAAGCCACACAATAATCAGTTCAATTTGAATGATTTAAATGACACTTAGACACCTACCATCTTCAACATTCTATTTCAAAACCGTTCCTATCGATTTGTCGAACGTAGAGTATAAATTTATGAAGTAATACTTTTTGTCTAATGCAGACATGTGGTGGGATAAAGCCAGTGTTCTTCATTTATTATTACTTTTTTGTAACGAGACAAAAAAGTTAACATTTTTCAGATTTTGTCCGTCGACTCCACAAGTTTCACTCGCATGTTGGACTGTAGCGATAACACTAGATGCACACAAACATATTTTAGTTTTCGGATGGAATGTTTTGACAATAAAAAACGTGTTTTTCATCATGAGAAAACTCAGTCGTTCGATCAAACATTGTCAACAATGGAATGCAACCTGGAACTAACGAACAAGTGGCTCTGTCAACAAATATTATTATTTTCCGTTTTTATTAATGTTACGCTATCAACATCATGTCCATTGACTTCAATATGTACAAAACCGCCTTTGTTTTCTAACTGTAGTCTGGTAAAAAATGTTGCTAATTTTTACATTATTTCTAATATCATTATGTAAAGCGATATTGTTTTGAGTCCCAATCCGTTATTATGCTATACACCAGACTCGACTACTGAAATAAGTACAAATCACATAGTTAAATACAATGATACAACAGCTGACATTTGAATATGAATAGCGCATATCATAATATGTTTGTCAACAGCTTTTGTGCCGTGAATCATATCCTATATTAATGCTGACTTTGAGTATTGGATATGAAGTTTCAATTTCCAAAAACAGTGATATTGTTGACTGTTACATTCGTGTAGCGCATCGCGTCCCATGTGCATGTAGGCATTTAGAATAACACAATAGGGACTGAGTGCGCAGCGGTATAACAGCTCTTTCAAGGATCTACTGCTCAGTCAATGGGTGCTACTCAATACTCAATATCCTTAAAATGTATCTCAAGTTATCCTAATAGCCTGTGCCAATTAAATAGATCTATGATCCAGTAGAAAATATGAAATAGAATCAACAACTGAGTCCCCAAGATAGCCGATATCTTTTATGACAGACAGTTGATAAGATTGCGTAAGAATCTATCCTTGTTAATCAATAATGACGAGCGTAATTCAATCATAAAAGTGGATCTTGCGGATCAGTCAAACAGTGTCAACTCACTACTCCTTGAAAATTAATTTGAACACCGGCGACGTCGCAAGGAAGCGATTTCTAGCCAACAAACTTTAATAATCGCCCTAAGTCCAATTGGCACCCGACAACTTTTTTGCATAAGGACATGGGATGTACAGTCACTGTTGTCAGTTTTGACTCAGCCATATACTATCACAGAGCCAAATCGGCACACGATCGACATCACTTATCTTTAGGAAACAAGATTGGATTGCACAGAACCGGGTTTTACAGCTTCCCAAACATCTGCATTATGTACTAAATCCAGCATATCATAGGGTAGAATTTTGTAGATCTTTAGTTGGTTCCAGCCCAATGGGTTCACTATAAATCTGTATTAAATTTCCCTTAATGGCGTTTAAGGTTTCGTGACTGCATTACTTTTGTTCCACTATTCAATTGAGTCTATTTTTTCCAAACTATCTTAAATAAATCTTTGTATGTTGTTACAACGCCCATAATTGACTTGGAATACACTAAGGGTGCTGTCATATAGCTGTGATTGAAGTTGATTTGCGTTTTGGATTAAATTTCCATTTAAAAATCTGCGGTTAATATGGTCTATAAATCAACCCGAAAAACCATTTATTATCTTGCCTAAAGCTCCCAATCTGTGGTTCATGTTAAATTATAAACTTCCCAATGTAAATGAATTTATGTATTTAAGTTATACATTTATTTCTGATAGTAGTTCATCTAATGAGGTAAATCTTTGAATTTGTTTGGCTGCTGCTGTGTTTGGAAATTCTAAACAAAAAGCAAAACATATATTCAAAGTAGTTAATACTGTCACCAAAACGTCATTCAATTAAAAAACTCACTTTGATTGAAAGGGCATACAAATGGTTGACTGTCACGTGAGTTGGTGGAGGTAATAAATTGGGGTCACATTGAATATGAGTATCTGTATTGTGTATACCCTATAAAAGTAAAAATTGAACTTTAGATCAATAAGTGCACAATTAAATTGCAATTCAACTATTTACTGAGACAAAGTTAGAGCATATATATATATATATATATATATATATATATAGGTATAAGGTTGGGGGTTACCCAATTATTAATCCAACTCATTCATTTTTTCATTAAGGCTTGAGATGTCTGGAGGTAATTGTGTAATAACGTTTTTGTTAATCAAAAATGTTACAGTCTATGCAATTAAAAATATGTTAATTTAAAAAAGATAATATTTAAAACAGACTAGAATTTGTGCTTATTAACCACCAGATACTCTAAATCAATTTAGAATTAAATTCTTAATTTTAAAAAATTCGATGCATCCAAATAATTATCGGTCGCACTCTATTTTAATGGTTACTCATACTTAATACATTCTTTAAGGAAAAAGAAAAATCATTTAATTAAAAAGCAAATAAGTTACAATCTCCAAATCTTCAAACTCCACAATTTTATTAGCGTGTCTGAATAGTACTAATTAAAACCATTTGGTACTCATAAACCAGAATTTTAAAAACTGCCATAAACAACAAATAAACATTAATCATTTGAAAGGTACTTTAAAATTTGTCAAACGTGTAGATGCAAATACTATAAAGAATAAAACAATGGTCTCAATTAGTATTGATTCACTTTACACGAATGTATCATTAGAAGAAATTGGATTGTTTTTATTATTTTAAAGGAAACGAATACCCAAATTCTCGTTAAACATATAAAATTAACTCTACTTTGTATTCAAAATACTATCATTAATTTCTATCTTAGTTCTTACATTAGCTAACAATTTTCTTGCAAAAATTAAACAAACCATAAATGACATTAAAAAAATTGGTTTTATACAAACGTTATAAGGATGATATATTTGTTGTAGCTTATGACAAACAAAACGATAAATTACTGCAGATTTTCATCACAATTCATCCCAACATTAAAATGAAATGGAAATGTGAGAGAAATAATACAACGAACTATTTAGATGTAATTATTTTGCAAAGGAGTGATAAATCAGTTCAATGCAATGTTTACCACAAGCTTACTTAGACGGGCTGATATCTCCACTTTAAAAGTTTTCAACACATTTAACACAAGTGCGCACTAATGAAAACATTATTTAATCGTGCACAGAAAATATGTACAAACGACACAAATGAAGGAAAAAAATCTATTACACAATCTTTAATTAATTATAGATATCAAACAGATTTCAAACCACACAAACCATCTGGTAAATATATTGATGACAGGAAGCCGACCTACATAAAATTACCACTTATAAAAAGACAATGTTATAAATCTTCTCAAAACCAGGCTAAAAAGGCAATAAAAAGAATCAATTCATTAATCCAACTTAAAATATTGTACTCTACAAAAGGCCTTCCTTTGCTCAATATTAAAAAAACCAAAGCAACATTGTCCGCATCCCACTGCATTTACCAGTTTACCTGCGGTTGCAGTGATTTATTGAGATGAAGAACACATTCCTAATTGGATCAATAAGAAGTCCAACGGAAGTAAACGTTGATGCATCTCCTTCATATTACGTCATTTATTATAAGCAAATCACTAAGTCAATTTAAATAATTGTTTAAAGCGTTGTCTGGGTATTGGGTGGATTAGCGTTCAAGTGAGCTACTTTTTATATGAATGCTTTGGCTTAATAACCTACTAGTCCTAGGGTTCAAAACAAGAACACAACATAAGAGTTAGACCAGAATCAAATATCACAAATTACACATACTTATAGGAGTGAGCTTGTTATCCAGTCCATTGGCTATCTGTTACACAATCGGACTTCATTATGATTTGTCGATCGTAATTCGGCGTAGTCCTAACAAAGTTTACTGCTTAGGTTTCCAATGTTAGAAATCCTCAAATCTGTTTATATTCACACATCAAAACGCATTTTGCATGCACAAAAAGAGCTTATAACCTCTTTAAATTTAGTTTGGTCATCAGTCATTGGACGTGTTTGTATAATGATTAGTATTAACTTTAAATGCAATACTTTTTTGTATGCATATATCAAAATGTTATATGTAAAACACGAAATAAATTCACCTCACAGCTTGCGTCTTCTAATAACTTTATTTGGAATAAGTATAATTTTTTATCAAATCAAAGAAATTCATAAACAAGAAAACCCTTTGAATTAAAGTCTTTTTCAACAACTATCCACATCATGAAAATTACAGTAAGTAATGAATCCAAATCATACTAATCAAAGTAATTTTAACATGTTCAAATTTTATTTTACGTTTAGGGTTTTGCTACGTATAAGGTCTTTTTTGCTCACTTTATACTCACGTTTTGTATAGGGTAATCGTCGTTATTTTTTTTATTTACTTTTTTTTACTACTTAGAATGCTTTACGTGAAACATCTTGCAGCAGCGGAATTTTAGCAAAACTAAACGTGAATCCGCATTTACTGCAAGTGGTGAGATTTGAACCCATCCCCACCTGGGTCCAAGTCGATTGTTGTGCCGCTTGACCACTGTCTAATATACACCCATTTCAAAAATTAACGCAAAAAATTAAAAAGGTATTAAATCTAAATTAATTTATGTCCAATTGTTTTTTCGTAAAAACAAATATCGGGAATTAAAAATAATGTCTAGTGTTTAATAGATCCTTTATATATACTTAGAAATATTTATTTAAGAAGGCTGAGTCGGCCAAAATAGCATATTTTAAAAGCTACTTCTATATTAGCGTGGATAATAAGTTAAAATTACACAATTTTTATAATAATTAGTCCATTATAATTTGTGTGCTTAATTTCATTAAAAATGAACAATGACTAATTCCTAAAATTGATATTAACGTACATTCAAATCTGCTCTGATTGTGATGTCATAATAATTATCAAAATAAACATTTAATTATTCTAATCTATATAAATAAAAATAATAATTTTTTTTTCTGAATTTTAAATAAAAATTTTAAAATAAATCTAATAATTTATTATTTACGTTTAACCTTGAGATTCCGCTCACCCGCTAATTCTGCTTTCTGATTCCATTGTTTTTGGAATGGAGAAAATAGTGATAAAAAATGTTTTCATCTCACCGAAAATAAATATCGTGTTATTAAAGAATTAAAAAATGAAGGATTTTCACCGAAAAGATTAGCAGATTTATATTGAGTTAACCTTTCAACAATTTATCGGATTATCAACGGTGAAAAACCACGAAATTATGATAATGTTGGAAGAAAACGTGTAACAAGTACGGATGACCAAAAAATTATTAGAGTTAAAAAAATTATAATAAACCTATTTCAGAAACCAAAAGAAATAGTTCAAACAATTTTACTTATTTTACAATAAGAAACAGAGCAATTGAATCCGGTTTAACTCTACAATCACCGAAGATTAAGCCATTTATTACCAAAAAACAAAAGGATGACAGATTAGCCTTTTGTAAACTATGGAGTGAACGACACCTTTGTTATTGGCGTTCTGTATACTTTGCCGATGAAACAATGATTCGGGACAAACATTTGGCTTTAAAAACAAAGTGTTGTGTAGGTCGAGTTTTCAAAAACATTTACTCCCGGTTGTGAGAAAAAAGCCCACCCCCGACAAGTGATGTGTTGGTTTGGTATTAAGTATAGTCAACCTATCAAATGGAGAATATCTGGTATCTTAAATAGTGAAAAATTTGTTTCAGTTATGAAGGATGTTTTTCTTTATAAAATGCAACACACTTACATGGGGGTTACTACTGTTTTTCAGGACAATGTTCCATGTCATACGTCCAAAAAGGTAACGTCATATTCATCTAAGTTCACTATATTTGCTTTATATTTACATTTAGATAGTAGGAGGGCTAAAATTAAGAAAGCTATCTTTCACTCAATTGCCACCTAACAGCCCGGGCATCAATATTATTAAAGACATTTTCAGTATGCTAAATCGCAACATCAAAAAGCATACTGAACTTGAGGATTTATGTGAACAAATTCAGTTTGTTGTTCAATATGAGATAAAACAAGAATATATTAACACTCCCTTGACAGCATTCCAAAACGCCTGGATCAGGTTGTTCAAAAAAAGGCGATCACATAGATTATTGAATTTTTTAAACTTTCTAATATCTTTAATCATTTGGTAATTGAAAAAAGTGCTTGTAATCCGTATTTTTGTTAATAGTTGTTTTTATAAATCATGTTAATCATTTTACTCCATTTTCGATTTTGTACCAGTTTTACTTACAATATATATGTATATATAACCATAGTTTTTTCAATTATTATATAGTATTGAATATTTTATAATTGAAGTGACGTTTCTCTTGTATGCTATGTAGTTGCTAGAGAGGTTTTAGTTTAATAATCACTTTTTTGCAGTAATTGTTGTGAGGGTTGTAATAAGTTCAAATTTATTATATAAATGGTGTAAACGTCTATGGAATTGCAAAAACATCTATAAATAAATGTCTCGTGTATAGTAATAGCTTGTGAATGAAACATTTCCCAAATCATGTAAAAGTGGACTGAATAGATCTACAAGTAAAAAGTAGGATTATTTTATTTTTACGAAATTAGGTAAAACTGAAAAGTAAATTTAAATGTAGTGAACAAAGAAAATGTACAAAGCCTATCATATTGGATTTTTGAAAAAGGAATAAATTTTCTAAATTTAGTTTTAAAGTCTGCCGTGTTCCATTTAACTGTAAACAAAGGTTAAAATTAATGGAGTTTTGAAAAAAATATGAGTTATCCTCTATGATTTTAGAAGATAAATTAAAAAATATGTATGCGGATTTATGAATTTTGGATTTATCATTTCCCAGTTATTTATGACATGGATTTTGCTAGAAATCATAAGTATTTAGCAAAATACGTTGCTCATACACGTCCTGTTTACATAGTCATCGTACTAACAAGTATCGGAAGTCGCAACAATGGATTCACACTAAGCGCAATTTAAGCAGTGAGAAATTTATAATTTTTTAAACAAATTATTTGAGCTGTTAATTTAGCAAAATATTTTACACTTTAGAATCGGTAATGTCTTTTCAATAGGTTTGACTTATTTAGACTGAAAAACCTTGTTAATTAAAAAACGGATCTTCGTACATTTGATTATCTACAACCCTGATTCACGTGTTATTAATTTCATGTTTATTCTCTAAACGGTAAATTGACAGTTTGTAAAATAACGTACTATCCATAGAGAGCCTTATTTATGTTATTAAAAAATCGAGTTTCAAAGGATTATACCGGTACGTTGATAGACTCAGATTCAAAGCGGCTGGCAGAAGTTATAAAAAATGGTGAATGTTATTTAGATTGTCATCGTAAAGTTTGTAACTTTATCTTCATAATTTCATTTATTTCAGTTAATAAAATTCTTTTTTAACATATTACATGTAGATGTGTTTGCTTTTAGGTTTTAGTAAATGGAGGTATTATGCTTTATTGGTAGAACAAATTTAGTTGTATATTATGATTAGAAATCACTTTTTTATAAAAGTATTATCTAATGCATATATTAATAAGTGTTAGATATGTCTAAAATAAATAACAAGTGCTGAATACCCTAAAATATCATAGCGAGTTAAGTTAGGATTCAGATCCGTATCCGTCTGTAATAAAAATTAAAGTTTCACATTCAAAATAAGATGTACCAGGGTGGTTTAGCGGAACAGCATTCGACTTGGACTTGGGTGGGCATGGGTTCGAATCCTATAACCGGCAATAAATGTAGACCCACGTTCGACTTCACTAAAATGTTCATTGCTGAAAGATGTCTCCCGTAAAACATTCAAAATAGTAAAAATAAATAAATAAATAATAGAATAGTAATATTTAAAAAACATACTTGAAGTAAATGAGGAGGAAGCAATGGAGGTTGATTAATTGTACCTACAGCAGGAATAACTAAATTAGAACTGTCCAAATAATTTCTAGAATTCATTAACTCATTTGGGTAGTCCGGAATAAAGTGACCATATTCGCCTGGAGGTGAATGGTTCAGATTATAAAACTAAAAAAACATACGTTAAAATAAAATACTACAATGTAAATTGAAAACCTATTTTTTATTTATATAATTTTTATAAGTACAATTCTCAAAAGATATAATAATACAAGTACATACTTCATCAAGATATATCCACCAAGCCACACAATAATCAGTTCAATTTGAATGATTTAAATGACACTTAGACACCTACCATCTTCAACATTCTATTTCAAAATCGTTCGTATCGATTTGTCGAACGTAGAGTATAAATTTATGAAGTAATACTTTTTGTCTAATGCAGACATATGGTGGGATAAAGCCAGTGTTCTTCGTTTATTATTACTTTTTTGTAACGAGACAAAAAAGTTAACATTTTTCAGATTTTGTCCGTCGAGTCCACAAGTTTCACTCGCATGTTGGACTGTAGCGATAACACTAGCTGCACACAAACATATTTTAGTTTTCGGGTGGAATGTTTTTGTTATGCCTGGGTGTTGGGCGGATTAGTGTTCAACTGAGCTACTTATTGTCTGAATACTTTGACTAGCTAACCCACTACTCCCAGGGTTCAAAACACGTTTAGACCAAAATCAAATATTCCAAATTACATATGACATATATATAGGAGTGGGCTTGAATCCACTCCACTAGCTGTCCGTCCCACACTCGGATTTCATTATGATTGGTCCGATGAGTCACTTATCGATCGTGGTTCGGTGTCGTCCTAACACCTCCCTTTTTTGGAAAATGATGTGATCGTATTTTTTCTTCCAGGGTTTACTTCGATAAATGTAGACAGGTATCATTTTCGCATTGATTTGCGTAGCCTTGAGCTTATCGTTTGCAATTTGTTTGACTTTCCATTTGCTTTCTCATTGTCAACCAAGCTGTCGAAAAATATTGGACTGTCTTCATACCTTCTAGTATAATCCAGACGTACGTGGTTTGCATGTCTTCTCCATAGTCAACTTTTATGTCGTACACCACGCGTCCAACTTTTCTAGCTATAATTCCGGATCGCCATCTTCTGTGTAATGGGTCCCACACGGATACATTCATACCGTTAAACAGTTTCTGTTTGTGTGGGTTTCTCTCCGGTGTCGGTTGAAAAAATTTGGTTTTTCTGTGCATAAGGTCCAATATTGTCCGTAATTTTCTCCTAGAAGTAATTCTGCGGGTGATTTGTTTCGTAATACTTCTGCTGGAGTAATTCTGTAATTGCCTAAAATTCGTTGAAGTTGGTCTTCGCTCCTACCCTCCTTCATTTTTAAGCATATGACACTTAAATGTATCAACCAGTCGTTCGACTTATCCGTTTGATTGAGAATGATATGCAGGAGACTTTATGTGATGTATGCCATTATGAAGGCAATATTGAGCAAAATGAGCAGAAGTAAATTGCGGACCGTTATCAGTTACCAATACTTCAGGCATTCCAAACTGAGAAAATAATTTAATCAATTTCTCTAATACAGCTGTAGTTGTCGTAGTTTTCATAGAGAATACTTCCGGCCATTTGCTGTATTAATCAATTAGTAGCAGGTAATATATTCCGTCAATTGGTCCTGCGAAATCGGCATGTACTCGTTCCCAGGGTTTTGTTGAAGGTGATCACGGAGATGGTTTTATTTTTCGTGGTAATTTTGCTGCTCGTTGACACTGGGTACATTTTTGACACAAATTCTCAAGTTCGCGATCCATATACGGCCAATATACATAGCTGCGCGCTAGAGCTTTCATTCTCTTGATGTCTGGATGACCTGAATAAAACTGATTTAACAAACGACGTCTCAAAGAAACAGGTATGACTATCCTGTCATTAAACAGTAAACAGTTGTCTTTTGATGATAATGAAGTTCTTCTTTAATATAATTCTATGAGAGAACGATCAAAACGTTTGGGCCAGTACGTTGATGAATAGTGAACTGCTTTGGTTAGTAAATGATCGTTCTTTGTTTCTTTACGAATTTCCGAGAATGTAATTGGAAGAACTGCTATTGAATTTATTACTGGCGTTACATTTGGACGCAGTTGCAAATGTGCTTTGGCTTTTGTACAACAACCAAGGGAATGTTCAAAAATAACACGGTATTTTGAACGGATATTATTGATAATAATTTTGGAATGTTTTTCGTTCTCTTGAACGGTTCCGATTTAGCTGATTTGACACGGGTGCGAATATTAGCATCATATTGCAACTGTAATACGGAGATGAATATCAAACATTTAAACTGATCAACTGACATTTGATTTAGTTTAAAACGCTCACATTCTTTGTTAACTAGCCCGGCGAACGTGACGAAATCGTCTGATTCAATTTTTCTTAATTGAAGACAACGATAACGTATACTGAACTGACGATTGATCGCCGAATATTTTTGATAAGCATTTTATTATCTCATCAAATGACAAGTCTGTGGATGTTTTGGGAAGAATGTAATGAATAAACTTGTTATGTTTATTTGTGCCCAGTTTTCTTAACAAGGTTCTGGTCTTCCACTGATCATCCTTATCTTTAAAATCCTGATTGAATATATTGTCGAAACGTTTGAACCACGCTTCAAAAGTTGAGCCTTTTACTGGATCAAAATTGAATTCAGTAAAAGCGTTGACAAGACTATCTATGGTTTGATTTTTTGAAGTTGCATTCTCTGAACACAAAGAAAGCGCAATTTTTGGCGTCGTTGTTTCTATCAAACGTACTTGAGCTGCTTCAAATTGGATTTGCTGTTGTTGAAGAATAAGTTTTAGTTCTTCTGCAGAAATTGACATATTTGATGATCTGAATGAGTACGTGTGGGTAAGTTTCCCATCGCCAATTTGTTATGTCTGGGTGTTGGGCGGATTAGTGTTCAACTGAGCTACTTATTGTCTGAATACTTTGACTAGCTAACCCACTACTCCCAGGGTTCAAAACACGTTTAGACCAAAATCAAATATTCCAAATTACACATGACATATATATAGGAGTGGGCTTGAATCCACTCCACTGGCTGTCCGTCCTACACTCGGACTTCATTATGATTGGTCCGATGAGTCACTTATCGATCGTGGTTCAGTGTCGTCCAAACAGTTTTGACAATAAAAAACGTGTTTTTCATCATGAGAAAACTCAATCGTTCGATCGAACATTGTCAAAAGGTCAAAAATTGCTTTGCAGGGTATCTCATCAAGAACAGATTGTAAGGTTATTTTGTGCAAATTTCTGAAACTTCCTATCTTGGCTTAAATTTTTTTTTGAATTCAATCATCATAAACTTGTTCATCATGGCACATTAAAAATATCAAATAAATAAATAAGACTGTGTTTTAACAGCTCTATGGTCACTTTGTCAAACTGTTGTTTTTACTTTTAACGCTCAAAGAGCGATATAGAAATGTTCGCAGGAGATACTTCCGGTTCTCTCAACACATTCACTTTTCGATCATAATCTACAGGTATTAGGAATATGCTGGCTAAGTACTTTTCAAAAATATTATGCCAATCTAAATAATTTTGCATCATTTGTCAAAAGAGCTCTGCTGTTTAATCATTTAATCAGGACGATACTACATTTCCAAACAGCTTTCACAATTTCATACTAGATTCTTAAAATTATTATTTACAACCACTGCATCTGCTTTCTTACTGTTGCTTTGTACCCATCTTTTCTGTCTTTACAACAATAATTTTCATTTTTCTGCTAAATTTCATGTAGTTTTTACTTGTTATTTTTAAGCCATCAGAATCAGTAGATTGATCTCTTTAATGTTACGTTTTATGAATTCAAGTAATTTCCATCTTTTGGTAGTGTGCTTGTCCACCTATCACGTCTACTATAAAATTGCAACTGCTTTCTAAATCAATTTTCATTATTTAGCAGTATCTTTCCACCGTTATAGATTTTTGAATCTACTCTTAAATAGTTGATGTAATTGACGGTTTAATTTTTTCAAACATATATAAAAGTACTTTGATTAATTTCCACTCATTTTAATGAGAAAATTTTTTTACAACAAAATTGTAATTTAGACAAAGATCAGTGAAATGCCGTACAAAGTATAACTGCAGTTAAACATTATTCTTTATTTACTTATAAATTTAAATTTAAAAATAAACTGTTACCGAGATCATGAAGTAATAATAATTTAAAAATAATTGCGCGAATAGAAGTACATTTTAACTATATCCTATACACACAAGTCACTTACTTTGCAAACACCACAATAAGGACAAACAGATATTATTATGCAAATTATTAAAAACAAATTCAAATTTACTTCGTTGCTTAAATCAGAACCTTTTGAACATTGTTTGCTATGAGCTTGATCATATCTTAAAGCATCAAAAACATCCACATCCGAAGATCGCACATTAACGTAATTATTTTTTGTTCCATATTCATTATCTACTGTTGGCTGAAACAAAATATAAAAAGTAATAAAAACACAATATGCTTGCACTCACTCTACGTAATATACAACCCCTGAAAATTATTGTAACAGTCGAACTAGTTTTACAGCCAAACCAATCTTCATTTCTCGATCACATTATATTAACAAACAATAATATAAAGTACTTCATAATTAATTTTAAATTTATTTCTAAAAATGTTTTTAAACAAAAACTACAATTTAAACATTTTTCAAAATAAAAAAACAATTGAATTATTTATTATATTTTTGAAATTAATGCATTTTAGTCCCATAAATTACAAAATTCTTGACTAAAATAAACGTTGCACTTATACAATTGCCTCCAGACAAAACAATGCCGGGATGATCTAGCGGTACAGCGCTCGAATTCAGACTTAGCATCAAAACTTAGACAAAATAAAAATGCATTGTGAAACTTTGTACTAATTTCACTATGTATTTAAATATTGATTAAAAACGTAAAACTTACACAAGTTGGATCATGATACCAAGCACCATCTATAAAATATTTGTATTGATGAACCCCAGGTGTGCAGTCAACAATAACGAAAATGCCAGAATCTCTAAACATACATATAACATAAAAATCACATAAATAATGTAAATGCGATTACACTTTTAATAATTAGGTAACAAATGTACATTTTAAAAGTTGTGACAGATATTCGTCCCAAATCAACTATGTTTTGGTTAGCAAACGCTGGTTCAGTGCAATCAAGAATTCCCGCGCATACAGAGGTTGCCGAACAGGAAGTGATAATGATACCGATCAGTCACTTGTTTCATGTTAGCTTCGTCTACGTCCCAGAGTGACAAAGGCTAGCTCCGATATTCCTGCTCCGGATTATTCTCTACTTACACACAGTGACTATGCCGACAAGTTCTCCAAAGCCTACTAATCAGCTCCAGTTGTTTTCCAAGTTGTAGTATGGGAATAAATCGACACTGGAACATTCTAAAACGGAAGATCGACACAGGCCAGTTTGGTGCTCCCCTCGTTTAACCAACTTAAAGGGACCAAACTGGATACCGGACAATTCTCGATATCTTTATACATAAGCAAGTGTATCCACGAAAAAAGGAAGCAAGATCACTGCTCGCTATAATGACAGGCAGAGTACAAGAAATTGCAACAACTCTGCCGTGGTATCAAAGTTAAAATTGATCGTCTGGCATCTCAAATGAAACTGGTTATTCACTTTAACCAAACGTTAAACAATCCTGAAATCACAACGACTGGCTGCAAGATCAATCCAATCTAATACAGTTCTTTCAAGTACTGATCCAATCTCTGTAGAACCTCCAACTGTCGATGATATTATGCACATATGCAGTAAACTCATAGCTAGGAAAGCCACCGGATTTGACGGAATTCTCCATATGTCTTCAACTACGGTCACTCGCGACTTACTGTAGACCTCTATGGCATCATAACGGATTCTTGGACAACTGAGCAGTTCCCCGAAAACTGGCATCGTGCTGCTATTGTTTGTGTTCATAAGAAGGGTGATCGGCAAATACTTGCCAACTACAGGGGCATCAGTTTACTTTGCATAGCTGCAAAAATTGCCACATCAGCGGTAGTTAATAGGATTCGCCCGGAGAGGGAGAAGACCACACGTCCCAACCAAACTGGTTTTCATCCTGGTTTGGGATGCGTTGATCAGATTCACACGCTCCGGCGCATCCTGGAATTATGAACAAAGTTTCAGCGCCCTACGTACGTAGTGTTCATAGACTACTCTTCAGCCTTCGACTCGCTCAACAGAAAACGACTCTGGATAGCTATGTTACGTGATGAAACTTGTGAATCTCCTACGTGCTCTGTACAAGAACTCAACTGCTGTAATCCGCAACTGCAACAGATCAGCCACAAAGCCGTTCGAAAATTGCTAATAAAGGTGGCTTTGCAACCAACTTTTATTATTATTATATTTTTAAAAGCATCTTACCGATTTTGATTGTTTAAACTGTATAATTAAATATTTTTATAAATATTACAATTCTTTTGCTTGAATTATAAAAACTAATAAAATGTAATAAAAATTGTTAATCAAACTAAGTAGAAATGTTGAAAACGAAAATTTGAAATGAGTAAATAACCACAAACATGTGAAGATACATATACATTTACTGTATAAAAAAATAAATAACAAAATAGCTTCAGGTTTTTTACTATACGATTTAAAAAATGAATTTGGTTATTTGGCATTGTAGCATATAAAAAGTTAACAAAGTTACTAACCAATTATATATATATATATATATATATATATATATATATGTTTTTCTAATTTTATGTTTATTACTTTGAATGTTTTACGAGAAACATCTTTCAGCAGTAAATATTTTAGCGAAGCCAAACGTGGGCCCGCATTTTAGTGCCGGTGATGGGATTCGAACGCTGTACCGCTAGACCACCCCGGCACGTTAATAAAAATTGATATTATACAAAATTTTTTAGCAACAATTTTCTGTGTATATGTAAAAAAATAAAAACTCATTCCAATCAGATACAAAGAAAGTGGTTTTGTGAGCTATATTACATTGTACATAATGCATTTTTACCCACCGTTTAACCATTGGAATACGTTTTTTCCAATTATTAAATGTTCCACTAATATAAATATCTTCTCCACCTCCATTCCATCGAAAAACTGTTGGCAACTTCCATTCTTCAATAGAGTCTGGAAGCTGTTGCATAGTTATTGGTCCAGAATTAACACAATGATAAAACGGGCTTTTTGAAACAACCTTGATATCGATTGGTTCACTTGGAGCGTATAAATAACCAATAGATTCATTGTTATTTTCGTCGTTAATGTCCATGCTTTGGTAACCATCAACACAGTCGATACTACCGCCAAGACTTGTGGCCCTAAGCATAGATGCAGTTTCTTCGACATCTTTTAAATTTTCACTTAAAACTTTGTTTAAATAACCAGCTGGTGCAGACTTTGACATATCCTATATATAAAAACTCTAAAAAATGGAAACCTACCACAAAGCCTTGCAAATTGCGACGTTTTGTTGGAGGAATAGTTAAATTAATGTAAGCAATTGCGCTAGATAAATTATCTTCATCCCTTGATATAGGTCGTTTATGAGTAGAAGTGTTACCCATTTCTTATAAAACCACCAAAATCAGTCAAACGATTTCAAAATAAACTATTAATTCTAATATACTTTCAAAAAATTCATCAAAATTAGCTGAAAACCTAAATAAAAAACAGCTCAAATTACTCATTGAAAAAAATGTTTATGTAGTAATCAATGTGCCAATCCATTAATGAGTTTGTGATGTATACACCTCTGCACTAATGATTATGAAGAAGTGGATAATGCTTACAAAGTCTAAATTTCCAACAATTGTATTATTTCTAATTGCGTATCTCCATATTGGTGCATCCTGGATTTAAAATAACACAGCTGTATAACTGAGTCTCCATCTTAGCAATTGAATTCAAGCACACATTCAGAGTATTGAAAAGGTACATGTACACCATATGCAACCGTTGGGTTAAGGAAAACAACTAAAAAATTAGGCGACTTTGTCAATCTTTACTAGCAGTGGCGCTATATATCATCCAGGAAAACTCGTTATCCTCCTAAATTGTTACTCCTATAAAATCATTAAAGATAATCGTTTTATGTGCTGTACAAATATAGAAATAATAAAGAGATGATCACGTTACCAACCATATTATCATTATTTCCCGTTGCTCATAACATTTCAAACGATTGCTTCCTATATTTTATAAGAAAATAAAACCTCAGTCATAACAACAAAAGTTAATGATAGAGTCACTTCTTCATTAATTCCGTGTTTGTATGGCATCCAGAATAATCGCCTTCCACTATTCACGGTTTCTGGAGGCGTATAAATTTATGTTAGTCCATCGACTTAGCCATTGTTTACAAGATAAAATCCCGGCCAAAATAGCTTAAGGATCGTCCCGAACAACATCCGTCGAAGTACATTTCTGACCCTATTTCATTTTCTTCCAATCACAATTTAGACGTGCCCAAGTTACGATACATGAAATTGCAACAAGATTTCTACGATAAATGTGCCCAAACCAGCCTAGTCTTCGTTGTCGCAATACCAATGATGGAAGATTGTGAAATTGCAGATCATCTTCAATTTTGTTAGATGCTGATCTTTTTCATCCAATCCCTTAATACAAAAAATGTAAAATGGATGTTTTTCTAAATGTATCGGAGATATCTTGCTCCAAATTTGTAAAGAGTCAATGTTTCAGTTGCGTATAGAAGTACTGTGCAAACAATTGAAGAGAAAATGATCATCTTTCTGTTTTTCGTCTCTAAAATGGATTGGCAGGTTTTCCAAACACAGAAGCAGCCAAACAACTTCACCAATTCACTTCATTAGATGAACCACCGTCATAAATAATTGAAGAGCCCAGATACGTAAATTCCTTTACTTTGGGAAGCACATCATTTATTACCATCCTCGCATCAGAAGCTTGAAACGACATGATAGATTTTTTGGGATTGATCTTTCGATAATATTCACTGCAAACATGCACAAGGAAATCCAATGCACTGTGTAGCTAACCTTAATTCTCTGCCAGAGCAGCATAGTCAGCATATTCCAAGTCGGTGATGGGCGTCGTACCAACATATACAGAAATCTTGGCAAATATAGTATCAATTGTATGGTTGAACAGAAGCGGACCAGCTACAGTCTTTGAGGACACCACTGCAAATTTCGAATGACGTTGTAATATGCACAACGTAGAAAGTGATTAACTTTCTTGGTTAATAAACGATATCCTTATAACGACGCTACTATTACCAAAAACTGACAAAGTTGTCTGATTTTTTGATTGTTGCTATTTGAATGTTTTATGGAAAACATTTTGAATCAAGTTGACATTTATTGAAGCCAAACGAGGACCCACATTTAGTGCCGGTAATGAAACTTCATAAGCATTACTCAAACCATCAAAAGCATTAGCATCCCAAACGTACCAACGTATAATAAAATATGAAATAGCAAATAACTGCAAGTGAGCTGCGTTAATTCAACATTTATATAGATACAGTAATAGCTTTTTCAAGCAAAATCTCCATAAATTGTATAAAAATAAATTACGTAAAGTAATTTGCATCACTAGACTGTTATACAAAATAAGAAATTTAATCTTTCATTCGATCAAAAATCTAATAGTTTAAATCTAAATTAAAAGCAGTTTTTAATTATTCTATTACATAGAAAAAGGTTTTATTAGTAATTAATTCTTAAAATAGTGATTTGATAATATATAAAATACGCTACATTTATTAACAACTGAAAAACTTGCAGAACCGATTTTAGTAAAAGTAATATTCAGCAAAATTATCATTGATAATTAAAACCTAAATAAATTGTTTCTTTGTTGAAAAAAATTAGCAACCTGTAAACCAAAATATATTTTAGGTTAAAAAGAGTTGTTTGAAAAAATGATTTTTTTCTTATAACTTTAATCCAAATTAATCGCTAACCCTAATTCTATTCTTCGTCGAACCAGTAACTGAAATTGCTAAAATATGTGTCAGATATACAAATGGAATTTGCAAAACATATTCAATCCACTTGTAAAAAGTTTGTTAACTAACTTAGACATATTATAAGGTGATCCTTAAGGCGTATAAGACCTGTTGATGTGACATTTTAAATTATGAAAATGCTCATCTTACAATTTCATAAATAAACAAAAGCAAATTAATCTAAAACTCTTCTTTTAAAAAAGATTGTTTTACAAGTATTTAATGCAATAGAAAAATATGTATTTCAAGGTTATAAAAAACTAAACAGTAAAAATTAATGTAATCTTTACTTTTATTGTCAAAATGATTTAACGCAATTCTATACAAACTTTTAAAACATTTTGCTTTTTAATACTAAAATGAAAGTTACACTTAGGATACTTAAATACTTTCTAAAATGTTTCATCTGTGCGAAAATCTGTCGTCAACATATCGTGGTTATCTTACATTCGTTATGAGTTACCAAACCTTGAAATAATTATACTACTTTATCAATAATAGTAATCAACAAAAACAGTAAGTGTAAAAATTATGATAGCTTAATACGTCTCCGAGTTTAAGCAAAACTCGGTAATGTAAGTACGTACAAGAAATATATATATATATTCAAAAAAAAATTCATTAAAAAATGTTATCTGAAATATTTTATAAACATATAAATTTATATTTTTAAAAATGCTATAAAGTACGTATAAACACAACGAAAACCAAATCTACCAAATAAGCACTTAACTCAAAAGTTTACAATAAAGTAATTTCACTTTAACAAATTTTATACAAAAAATTTTGCATATGTAATATTATAAAATAATATTTTACAAACTATATTTAAACATTTTTTTAATTTAACGTAATTAAAACATGTACATTTTTACATTGTTTTAATAATTTATAATTCAAATAAATAATTTTTTATTATTTTAATTTATTAAAAAACAAAGTAAAAAATTTTTTTTAGAAACTTTTTAATAGGAGAAAGTATTCCCGAATGTCTGTAAAGACCGGTTTTTCAGAATCCCATTACATAGAGTTAACCAAAAGCAACGTCGACTTACATTGTATCAACTGTCTCTGGTCAAAGGACCATACATGTGCTAGTCGAAAGAATAATTCTACATCTGAACTAATTAAGCTTGTTAATAAGATCAAGACCAGCAATTTAAACTTAAAGAATTCGCTTGTGACCTTGCACGAATCTTACACGTCTTCTATTATCAAACAAGCTCAAAGACTCGGTAGCGAATCTTTCTTTGCTAGCCAAGGATTCCCCATCCTTGACAACCAATGTCGTTTTCCAATTTTCACAGGACAAAATTCTTTCCGCAGTTAAACAATTCGTCGCTGACAGACGTAAAAAGCATCAATCAATAGTTAGAGGGATTCCTAAAACTGCAACCAGTTACAACGATATAGTCTCAGAGATTATCAAATCTTGTCTCTTACCGACCCCTGACGTCAAGATCTCCCGTATAACTTGCAAGCGTCCCTACACCTTTCCTCCGATCATCGTCAGTAGTGCTCCCAATGTTATAGCTAATATCTTAAGCGTCTGACCCTCTATTCACAAACTTTCCCGGGATCCGTTTATATAAGGACCACCCTACGTCCGACAGGATAGGCAAGTCTCCTGTCTTAGCCCATATTATCTGCCCTAAGCTTTTGATCATCCCAGTAGTTAAGCTTACCCCTCTCAAGCTCAAGGACACTTGTATTTTTATCTCCAACACAGGATTTTCCCTTTCTTCCCCGGAGTCGCGTCCCTTTCCACCATCGCCTAAAAGAATCAGGAGTGTTTCTCCCCTTACCAACCCTGTTCCATTAAGTATTTTTTATACCAACGCGTTTAGCCTTTTGAATAAGCTTACTGAGTTAGCCAGTCTAGTCGAGGTCTCTAAGCCTCACATTATTAAGATAATTGAAATTTGGCTTTCGGATGATATATAGGATTACGAATCGCTAATCCGTGGCTATAATATCATCCGTCTAGACTCTAGAGTCACCAGATGTGAGGGATGTTTCTTCTACATCAAGGAAGACGTCAGTTTCTCTCCTCTTCCTTCTTTGGAATTTCCTAATCAAGGATATAATTTTCTCTCTATCGCTATCACTCTATCCTCAGGAGGGAGTGCCCTCTTCTCAGTTCTTTACCGTCCCCCGTCTCCCCTAAAGCTTTCAATCGCTCCTTATTTTAGGAGCTTTACTCTATCTTAGCGTCTAAGCACAAGTATCATATTCTAATGGGGGACTTTAACGCTCTCTCTATTAATTGGAATTCGCTTAGCTGCTCCTCTAAGTATTTTGACTCCACTCTTCTTCAATTTAGTATTAAATATGCACTCACCCAACATATTCGCTCCCTCACTAGGCTTAGGATTGGTAGCTCCTCTTCTTGCCTTGATTTAGTTTTCACCAACAAAGCCTCGTTGGTTGATGACATTAACCATCCTTAGGGAAGAGTAATCATGCTCTACTTACACTCAAAGTTTACTTCCCCTCACCTACAATAGGCCTCAAGCACTGGTCCTTGCCTATTCTTAATTTCCGTAGTGCCAACTTCGTTGGTCTCAGGAACTACCTGAGGAATGTCAACTGGGACCTATTCGAATGGAATGAGAAAAATGGTCAACCCGTTCTAAGCCCAAAATTCCACGTTTTATTATTCGAATTATTAAGTCGCACAATATTGCTTTTCATAAATGGAAACTATCAGGTCTTCCCACCTTCTTCTATCGTTACCTAGATCTCCGCAGCAAATCTGTAGCTTGTCTCAGATGGCTCAAAAGCCTAAGACTCCATTCAATCTTGAGTAATGCTAGATTTGACAATAGTCTTCTCTCCAAATTCATCAAGAATAAGCAGGGTTATAATCTCTTCTTCCTTAAGCTCAAAAGTAATATTGATTCCTTTTTATCGTTGCCAGAGGTGTGCAACACCTTTGGTGACTACTTTAAGTCTGTATTCAATCCTGATTGTTCAATCGGTCCCCTTCCTGAGCCTGCCCTTGATTCAAGCTGTCCGACTATAACGTCCTCTTTAGTCTCTAAGTATCTATCTCAATTTAAATCAACATCCAGAGGTGCCGATAAACTTTACCACGATTGACACGGTTAAAGATCTTGGTGTGACTTTTAACCCCTCCCTTAACTTTTCGTCTCATTATAACAGAGCAACTTTAACCTGCTATCGTCTAAGTTTTTCAGGCGTAATTTAGAAAAGATCCCTGCCGGCTGTACCCGACTTTTGTATCAACTTTACATTAGGCCGCACCTCAAATACTGTATTGAAGTAATAATAATAGTAATACTGTATTCAAGTAACCCTATCCTAAGGGCAGACATAGTTAAACTCGATAAGGTGAAAAGAAGCTTCATTAGGTTGCTGCGTGCCCCCAAAAGCGTTCCCTACCCAAAGTGCCTGAAAGCTCTCTGTCTCTTCCCACTGAAAGATAGGAGGCTCCGGGGCGACCTCATTTTAGCTTTCAAACTTATCAATTCTAACCAGTTTAAGCATTTATTCGCCCTTTCCAACGATCCTGTAGAAAACACCCGCTCAAACTCACCAAGCCCCGAGTTCATTCCCCGACTAATTTTTCATCATTTTTCCTACAGGGTTATCTCTGCATGGAATAGTCTGCTCCCACATGTAGTGTTAGCCCCATCCCTCCAGGCGTTCAACTCGGTGTACGATAAATATTACTTTTTTAATTTTAATTAATACTGATACCTGATACCTGGAGCAGAGTATTAAAAAGAGTTTCCTCCTTTTTAACTCGTGTACAAACCTGAAACCTAAATGTCTGTTCCTTCCACAGTTTTACCGGTAAGCAAATTAAACGCTCCATTGTCCGACTTACACCCTTAGAAATAAATGATCAGCAGGATTTTCAGGTTGCACCTTGGAAGATACAAGCTAAGATAAAACAAGCCCCTGTTAGGTGACCCTCCCTCTATACAAACGTTTTGAGTATTCAGAATAAATTGTCCGAATTGAAATGAGTAGCTGTTGCCGGTAATCCCAATATCGTTGGGATCACAGAATCTTGGCTATCAGATGATATCCTTGACAGTAAAATACGCATCCCATGTTACAGTGTAGTACGTAAGGATTCTATAAAGGGTAAGTCAGGGGGTTGTTTTTCTATATGTTAAGAAGGATCTTAATTTTATGATTTGTACAATGTCAATCTCGGATTCAACTAATGGATCTTTTAAATGCCAAAACTTTCAAGATATTCATTTCCGCGTTGGTTATCTCAATTGATAAGCAAAAGAAATTCAACTTTTTATAAGTGAAAACTGACACAATTTCCTTACTTCTTTTACAAGTACATTAATATTCGAAATCAAGTTGTATCAGCTATTAAAATGTTAAAAAAGGCTAAGTTGTATAAGTTACTCGACATTGCGAAAAATAATAAAAAAGCTCTATTTAAATTTATAAAATATAAGCAATAATCTGATGTCTCTTGTCCTCGAATAAAAGGTGTAGAGGGTAAATTTCTTTCTATGCCGGAGACATGTAATTCATTTAAGAACTTTAGCTCGGTTTTTAGTCTGATAGACTCTGCTAATTCCAGTATCGCCGAGAGTCATACGGTGTGTGGTCAAATTAGTATTAGTACTGACATAGTCTGCAAACACTTGATAAAGCTAAATGCCACTTCTTGTGGATCTAATGGCGTGTATCCCATGGTATTCAAAAACTGTGTGCACAGACTAGCACCAGTTATTACTTTTTTTAAATATTCTTTGACAAATAGAAGAGTACCCTCTGGCGGGAAGTTAGCATTCATAAGACCTATTTATAAGTCTGGTGCTAGAGATAGTCCATAAAGTTATAGACCAATTAGTATTCTTCTCGTCCTTAACAAAATATTAGAGGATTATTAAAGAACATCTAAACCAATACCTACTATCTAGTAATATCATCAATCCTCTTCACATAGATTTTTGCCGCAGAGATTCTACTTCTCTAATTTACTAGATTTCACTGATAGTCTCACTAAATCTCTTGAGTTTTACCCATCTGTTGAGGCAATTTATTTCAATTTTTCAAAAGTCTTTGATAGAGTCGCACTCATTACTTTTGACCAAACTTAGGTCATATGGTATTGCCGACCCAATTTTTAGCTAGATCAAGGATTTTTTATTAAATCGTACTTTTAGTGTCAGATTAAGTAGTACACTCTCACCCCCTAACGGAATAACATCAAGTAAACCACAAGGTTCATTACTAGGACCATTATTATTTTTAATAACCTATCTTCAGTAGTTCACTCTAACATCCTTCTTTATGCGGATGATCTTAAGATATGGGGATCTGATCCTGAACTACTACAACAGGATATTAATAATATATACATATGATTGGTCAGTCAGAAATATGCTTCCGCTAAAGTTTAATAAGTGCAAGCACATCACATTCGGAAGACCCTCAGGTATGGTCTTTTCCATATCTGATTTGCACTTAATACAGTGTAATCGATTAGATTTAGGAGTGCTTTCTACTCCCTTCCTCACATTTTGCCTTCAACACAAGAGCTGCTCAGATAGCTTTTAAACTAGCTAAATTTTTGGTAGGTAATCTGGGACCTATCTCTAATAAATGTTTACGTTTAATTTTTGTTGTGTGTTAGACCTCACCTTGAATATTGTATACAGGTCACTGCTTCTATTCTAAAGAGTGACATACGTCTAGAGAATGTACAAAGGTTTTTAACAAATCTCCTTAGTAGGATAAACCCTATAATGACAAGCTAAAGATTTTTAACTGCTTCACGTTGAGTGACAGAATCTAAAGCGATTTAATTTTAGTTTACCAGTTATTAAAATCTAATCGTAACTAATTATTTTAAAATTGCGCTTTGTGTTCTAAAGGGTCATGAGCATAAACTCAATAAACCTAAAGCTTTTGCCCGTCTTAGATCGCACCATTTCACCCATAGGGTAGTCTCTGCTTGGAACAAACTTCCAAAGTATGTCGTGTCATTCAAATCACATTATGATAAATCTATTCTCCTGATTTTTATTTAATTTATTTACAAGTTTCTGGTCTTCTTTCCGGATTTATTTATATCTGTATTATGTTTCTAAGACATATATTAATACTTTTAGATATACTGAGAACCGAGGATCAAAAAGACTATTTCATTTCCTACATACCTCGCCTACTGTCCTGTTCCTATTGAAGAAAATAAAAAGCATGTAGTATTTTACTATCCAAATAAAAAAATTTTCAATAGAGCCTTATATCTTGGGTATTAAATGATAATTGCATAAATTTTTTTATTTAAATTAAAATATTTAATTACTTTGTTTTACTGAAAACATCTTTTAGGAATAAACATTTTAGCGAAGGCGAACGTGGGCTCGCATTTTATGACGGATAAAACCCTTAAATTTGACGCTACATTTTTAGAAGTATAATACGCAACAGTCTTAAAAAATAGGCGACTCTTATACAAGTCCATTTTGCATTTAATTATAAAAACTTAATTATTAAAACAAAATTTTACTTTTGTAAGATGAGGTGTTAACTTAAACTCTCTTTTTATATTTTGAACATCATTATAGTACTTTTATATTGCAATACAAAATTTTTATTATTACGTATTGTTTTATATTATTATTATTTATTTACTTACTCTGTAAATTTTGATTTAATCTATTCTAATGTTTATAACTTCCACTTATTTTCTCTATTATTATAAAATCTCCATTCCCAAAAAACCTTGACATTACAAAACGGCTTACCAAAAGGTCCCTAACCTAATTAAATCATTAAAAACTTGTAAACCTAAAAAGGTTTTATGGCTACATAATATCTTTAGGTTTCTTTTAAGTATCTCCTTTCTATACTTGCACCCATCAGGAAAGACGGAATCTTAGTTATACCGCTATGTAGTTAGTCCTTGACTTATGCTTATCCAAGTTCAAGATGAATTACGCGAAGGTATAGAATTACCATTATAAGAAATTGAAATTTAATAAATTTAGAAGTACAAAATACTACCAACACTAGATCGTTTATTGTATTTTTAGAGGATTCGATATATAAAGGAATAATCTATTTTCGTGTTTATCTGAAAAAGTGGGTTAGTATATTTGCAGTCAAAATATTATTTAATAAGCTATAAAATAGAATGATAGTGATTTTGAGCTTGTGTCACATACTTTAAAGCTTTGGGATAAAATTATTGATGGAAGAATCCGCAAAGAAACAGACATTGGATAAGAACAATTTGCAGTTATGCCTGGACGTAGTACAAAAAATGCAATCTTCTCTCCAAGAACAACAATGGAAAAACACAGAAAGAAACAGAAGGGACTTCATACGATAGGATTCCGAGACAGGAAGTGTGGAGGAGGATGAGAGAAAAAGATGCTCCTGAAACGTACGTAAATATTGTTCAAGATATGTACAATGACGCAAAAACGTTGGTAAAAACCAGTGTGGGGCTGACTGATGAGTTTTCACTAAAAGTTGGTCTACATCAAGGTTCAGCACTAAGCCCGCATATGTTTGATCTAGTTATGGACATACTAACAAGAAATGTTAAGATGGATTCTCCATAGTGTATGCTATTTGCAGATGACATTGTCTTATGCAATAGAACACAAGAGGATTTGGAAATACGGTTAGAGCAATGAAGGAGGATCAAGGATTAAGAGTTAACAAGAAAAACAAAAAACGCAGTCAAAAATGCTTTACGTCATCAATCAATTATCAATCGTATGAGTGCAACAAAAAAATGGTAGGGAAATCAAAATACAACACCAAGAATTATTGAGAGTGAGAAGGTTTAAATACCTTGGTTCATTGCCAGAGGAGAATGGAGATTTAAATGCAGAGATTGCACAAAGAATAAAAGCAGGATGGTATAACTGGAGGAAACTTACAGGGATTATGTGCGACAGAAATATAGCAGCAATGACAAAAGGTAAAATTTTTAAGACCGCAGTGAGACCGACCCTAATGTACGGATCGGAAACGTGGAGTATTAAGAAAGCCCAAGAAAGAAAACTGAATTCAGTAGAAATGAAAATGCTTTGATGGTCGTTGGGAGTATCCAAATTAGATAATAGAAAATGAAATGGTTAGAAGAAAACTGAAAGTCATCGAAGCTCATAAGAAAGTTCAAGAAAAAAGGTTAAGGTGGTACGGCCATATTCTACGTAGAGAAGAAAACTACGTTACGAGAATAATGGCATTGGAACTGGAAGGTAAAAGAAATCGTGGCAGACCAAAGAGGGGATGGTTGGATTGTGTGGAAGCCGATATAAAGGAAAAGGGACTAATAAAAATTGACTCTACGGACAGAGCCAAATGGAGAATGGCTGACCAGAAACAGCGACCCCTCATAAAAGAGGGAATAGTTGTAAATAAAGAAGAATGATTTTGAATACTGCACATGAAGTCTCAATTTCCAATAATGGTAATATTCCATACTGTTCCTCCACGTGAAACTAACATAGTAGACTGAGTGCACAATGCTATAGCTGACTTTCCGTTTCGGCAGGTGAGTGCAAGAATACACCTAGGGTACTTAAAAAGTATCTTAAGATATACGTAGTCCTCTGGCTAAAGAAAATAACCATGACAAAAAAATCAATCTTCAATCCTTGCAAACAGTAACGTCGTCACAAGGATACTGTCTACTAGTCAAAAAACTTCGTTATTCTTCTTACCAAGCCATCAAAGTTGATCGTTTAATATGCTTTACAAACAGAAATAATAAAGACGTAACTACGTCACCAACCAAATGAATAAATGAAAATCTATTAAATACTCTCTTGAGAAATAAATGCTATGTAATTTTTTTAAGTAAAAAATTGTAAGCTATTTAGTGTAAAATAACAATTCTATAAAGATTAGAAAATTGATCAAGTGTTAAATTTGTTGTTATTTATTTAAGTGTAAAGTTATAGTTGTTACCAATAAAAACAGTTAGAAATATTATTTATGAAGTAGAACATCCACCAACCGATTTTTTCGAAACTTTATCACTACCGAATATAGGCTGTTCTGCCATAGGTTGAATTGGAGCATTACGATCTGTCTTCTATAAATAAAAAATGTCATAAAATAAATATAATTATTGATTATATATATATATATATATATATATATATATATATATAAAGTAGGGATGTTAAATGATCCCGAAGATTTGAGTAATGCTTATAAAATCTCAAACTCCAATGATGATGACTGTCATTCCTCCGTGGTGCATCCTGGACTAGGTGCCTATAGGCATTCTAGACTAATAACGGCAGGAACCGAGTCCACAGCGGTATGACTGGTTTTCACTTAACTCCCCCTCAATAAATGGGTGCTAGTATACACCCTAAATGCTTAAATGGTTTCTGAAGGTAGCCATTTACCATATGTAGCCGGTTAGGCTAAGGAAGTTCACCCTGACAGAAAATCAGGCCTCAGATCTCCTAAACTCGTCTGCGGAAGGACCGAAGATGACGGGTTTGCATGGGAGAGTTAACAAGATTTTACCCTTGTTAACTAATAATAACGAGCCTGACTTAGAGTCACCAAGGTGTGAACGGTCATCCTCTGATGGCTCCCATGGATCTGTCAACCGGCGTCACCCCTCTCGTCCCCCGAAGATTGCCTTGTCAACTCCTGTAAACACTAGCGCCGTCACAAGGAAGCAATCTTCTAACCAAGAAACTTTATTTATCCCCCCAAGTCCAATTAGCATCCAAAATAAACTCCGCATAGAAACATGGATCGTACGGTCACTGTCGTCTGTTTCGACTTAAGCATTTACTGTCACAGAGCTAAGTTGTTACAAGATTGACATTTCTTGTCTTCCGGAAACAAGACTAAATTGTTCAGAGCCGTTTCGTCTTCCTACAGCTTTCCAGTCTGTTGCATTATTCCTCCCATCATCTTGTGCATCAAACCCAGCACACTACGGGGTAGTATTTTGTCTATCTTCAACAGCTTTCTGTTCGTTAATTGACTAGAAGGGCATATTTTCACGATTAGCGTTTGAGCGTTTTAAAGTATCCAAATACTCAATGGCCGTCATCAATGCATATGCTCTAACCAATAATTATAGCGAAAAAAAATAGATGAATTTTACAAGAAACTAGATTTATAATCCCGAACCAAAACCTCATCGCAAATCGTTGTTAATAGATGAGATTTTATTAACTGAGCTTGCAGGGACGATGTTAACCGACTTTGGATTAGCCTTTGGACAAAATCGCGCGAACAATGCGAGAACGGAAGAACATTAAGTGAATTCGCTGCTAGGTGCAATATGGTTTTCACGAACACATTTTTCCAACAAATCCGCGAAACATTTGACAACACTTCGTTCAGGCTGTGACAAATATTCGTCCCAAATCAACTATGTTTTGGTTAGCAAACGCTGGTTCAGTGCAATCAAGAATTCCCGCGCATACAGAGGTTGCCGAACAGGAAGTGATAATGATACCGATCAGTCACTTGTTTCATGTTAGCTTCGTCTACGTCCCAGAGTGACAAAGGCTAGCTCCGATATTCCTGCTCCGGATTATTCTCTACTTACACACAGTGACTATGCCGACAAGTTCTCCAAAGCCTACTAATCAGCTCCAGTTGTTTTCCAAGTTGTAGTATGGGAATAAATCGACACTGGAACATTCTAAAACGGAAGATCGACACAGCCAGTTTGGTGCTCCCCGTTTAACCAACTTAAAAGGGACCAAACTGGTTGTCTGTCAATTCTCGATATCTTTATACATAAGCAAAGGTATCCACGAGAAAAAGCGAAGCAAGATCACTGCTCGCTATAATGACAGTGCGAAAGTATACAAGAAATTGCAACAACTCTGCCGTGGTATCAAAGTTAAAATTGGATCGTCTGGCATCTCAAATGAAAACTGGTTATTCCACTTTAACCAAACGTTAAACAATCCTGAAATCACAACAGACTGGCTGCAAGATCAATCCAATCTTAATACAGTTCTTCCGGCAATTTATCCAATCTCTGTAGAACCTCCAACTGTCGATGATATTATGCACATATGCAGTAAACTCATAGCTAGGAAAGCCACCGGATTTGACGGAATTCCTCCATATGTCTTCAACTACGGTCACTCGCGACTTACTGTAGACCTCTATGGCATCATAACGGATTCTTGGACAACTGAGCAGTTCCCCGAAAACTGACATCGTGCTGCTATTGTTTGTGTTCATAAGAAGGGTAATCGGCAAATACTTGCCAACTACAGGGGCATCAGTTTACTTTGCATAGCTGCAAAAATTGCCACATCAGCGGTAGTTAATAGGATTCGCCCGGAGAGGGAGAAGACCACACGTCCCAACCAAACTGGTTTTCATCCTGGTTTGGGATGCGTTGATCAGATTCACACGCTCCGGCGCATCCTGGAATTATGAACAAAGTTTCAGCGCCCTACGTACGTAGTGTCATAGACTACTCTTCAGCCTTCGACTCGCTCAACAGAAAACGACTCTGGATAACTATGTTACGTGATGAAACTCCGATGAAACTTGTGAATCTCCTACGTGCTCTGTACAAGAACTCAACTGCTGTAATCCGCAACTGCAATAGATCAACTACAAAACAGTTCAAAATTTGCAGTAGTGTCCGTCAAGGCTATGTGGCTGCTCCACTTTTGTTCAACTATGCAATTGATGCAATATTTGCTAAGGTTTCTGGACAAATGAAAGACGTGTATGTTGGTTCGCACAGTGCTTCTGTACGCAGCTGAAACTTGGACTCTTACAGAGTCAGAGATCATAAAGCTCAACAAATTTGAGGCAAGATGTCCTAGATATATTTGGCACAACACCCATTTTGCGTCATCCGTATTAAGGGATTGGACAAAAAAGATCAGTAATCGCCAAATTCGAACTTCTTTCTTTGGTATCGCGACAGCGTAGATTGTGTTGGTTTGGACACGTTCTTTGTAAAAATCCTGATGTAATCTCATGTCATGTAACTTTGACTTGTCCAAATGCCGATTGGAAGAAAGGGAAAGGTGTTCAGATACGTACTTGGATAGATGCTTTTCGGGGATGCTAATGATCCTGAGGATTTGAGTAATGCTTATAAAGTCTCAATTTCCAATGATGGTGATATTCCTGACTGTTTGTCCTCCACGTGGTGCATCCTGGACTAGGTGCCAACAGGCATCTAGACTAATAACAGCAGGGTCCGAGTGCACAGCGGTATAACTGGGCTTCCGCTACGGCGGGTGGGTGCGAACATACACCCAGGATACCTAAAAGGTATCTAAAGGTATACGCATACCATATGTAGCCCTTGGGCTAAGGGAGATAACCCTGACAAAAAATCAGGCGGCCTCGTCAATCTTTGCGAACAGTGGCGACGTCACAAGGATGCCGTCTACCAGCCAAGAAACTTTGTTATTCTTCCACGTTTTTCTACGCTTGTCAAGCCATCGAAATCGATCGTTCTACATGTCGTATAAATATGGGAAATAATGAAGAGGTGACCACGTCACCAACCAAAATGATGAATGAATGAGATGCTTTTCGGGACGAGCTTCACCCTGTTTTGGCAGGGAATTTATCTTGGAAAGAATGGTAAAGTCGTTGGACTGACATATCTGTGCACGCCTCTGAAAACCGTAAACAGTGGAGAGGAATCATTGGAGATGCTTTGAGAAGTTGGAACTAATAAAAAGGTGGCTTTGCTACCAACTATTATTATTATTATTTTATATATAGTGAATAACGTAGTTAAGAGAGTTACACAGCTCTAGAAACCACATAACATGAAAACTGAATTCATTACACCATAAATAATAATACATTATATATAAAATACAAATATGATTTCATCATTGTATTATCAATACTAAAATAAATACAACCCCGACAAAAGATAGTTGAAGTTAGTATAAAATCTTGATTAATATATTTAGACTCCGGTTGGTTTCATTTAAAATTTATTTAAGCAAAATATTAAAATCAAATAGTAATAAGCAATATAAAATACACTGAATTTTAATTCACATGTACATCCAGTGGACAAATCCAAGTCAATAAACGTTAATTTATCATTTTTTTGTTTTAACTTGAGAAATGTTTCTTTCAAAATAGTAATTATACTAAAATAATATGGGTTGTCAATAATTAAAGCCTCCAATATGTTAGAAACACTTAAATCTGTTTACATTCACACATAAAAACCCATTTTGTGTGTACAAAAACAATTTGTAAATTAATTAAATTTAGCTTGTTTTGTGTATGTCTGTGTAGTTATTAATGTCAAATTAATTACATCATATTTTGTATATATATATATATATATATATATATATATATATATGCGACTGAAATGAATATACGAAATGAATTCATCTCATAGTTTACGTCTTCCATTATTTTTATTTTAAATTATAAAGGGAACCCAACAATTTAAATATAAAATATATTTTGAAGACAATAATTTACATCGTGTGAACTGTTTGCGTCAGAAGGAGAAACCCCAACAAAACCCGAATACGCATCGTTCCATCGTGGATCCAATGAAAAATCTAAGTTAGGAGTATCTGCTTTTACCAGTCCGAATTCCGCCTTGATATCCATAAATGGAGCAGATGATGGAATTTTTTGATGATGACTACAAACATAAATAAACGAGTATTATAAAATAATGCTGACAAAAGTTAAAAAACCCCAATAATCGTAGTGTTAATCATAATATAACGCAAATTGTAAAAAAACATATACCCTCAAATGATCCCAAACAATTGTAGTGTCATTAGTATTCGAAAGAAGCACTTAAATTCATTTGCATATTTTAATGTACATTCTGGTAAATCAAACTTAATTGTAGTGTTCAATACAAACGAAAAATCCAGTCAAAATAAATGCATCATAGCACAATTTTTCATACGGATCAAACCACATTTACAATTGTTAATGTATGAAAATTCAAACATACATTATAAACAGTTTCTTTTAAATGTATATCGAATCTCTTTTTTTATGTCAAAGTGAAACTGTTAAAGTAACTACTTTAATTTAGTAATCAGTAAGTACAAAACTACAAGAATATTAAAAAATTCCAGAAATGTAGTATATAAAAAATATATGTAATTTGTTTAAATGATCCGAACAATGTGTTGCTGCAGTAAAATTACATAATAACGTTATGGTTAAATAACGACTACTCAAATTATCAAACATCTCAAAAAAGTAAACATTGATATTTTTGAATTCTTAAGAAGTAGTGAACTCCAACATAGCCGGTCCCAATTCCGATTGAGAAAGAATGAGGGTTAGAGTGCAAGGTTCGAAACAAGGCTTCTTTAAAAAAATAATGGTAAAGAAACAATAAGAGGACGCCATTTGACCAAACTACGGCGAAGAAATGATACAAGGAAAAAATACATAGAGTGACGCGTGAAATTCTGCAGAAAAATAGAATACATGCATACAACGAATAAAAATGTTAGTAAAATCAAAATGCAAGACCAATAATTGTCAAGAGTGAAAAGGTTTGAGCGTCTGGTTTATTGCTGACAGGATAGATATTTGGAGGCAAAACAGAATTAAAAACCGCGAGTGGGAGAACATAACCAGCGGAAACTTGCGGGAATACTGTTTGACAGAAAGGTAACAACAAATTCAAAAAGCAAAACTTTTCAGATTCCAGTGATACAATCCATAATTTATGAATATAAAACTCAGGGTATTTAAAAAGCCCCGAAGAAGAGACAAAATTTAATAAAGAGTATCTAGATTAGATGGAATAAAAAACATTAGTAGAGTATCGAGAGTCATCGTAATTCACTAAATAATATAGGAAAAGAGATTAAAGTACTGTGGCCTAATTTTACAGAGAAAAAACCATGTAGCGATGTGAATATTTACAAGGGGTAGAAGGAGAGGAGGACTTGAAACAAAGGGACTAACAAGATTAGTTGAAAAAAAACTGACCAAAAACCATGACCCTAAATAAGAAAAAAAATTATTTCACATAAAACAAATGCTTTCAAAAATGTTTATAATATAATTGAAAGCTATAGTTAGATGGACTTGCTCGGAAAGGGCGAAAATTACACGTTCTGGTTAAACTCATTTTCGACTTCATATCAAGTACATTAATCACATTCACACGCTTCAGTGCATTCCGGAATTTCAAAACGTTTCGCGGGTATGTAGGGTTTATTTGGTACTTTTCAGATTTCAATTTACTGAACAGAGAACAACTATGGATCGCTATGTAGTGAGGTGCAAATAAACTGGAACTTGTAAATTTTCTACGTTCAATGTGCTAAAACTCAGCAGCTGCAATTTGTGTATGCAACATATCAACCATAAAACCATTTGAAATTAGCAGTAAAATCTATCAAAAGTGCGTGAGGAAACAGATATTGTTCAATTATGCATTTGATCTGCAACAATTGGTGTGTTTGTTGGTACAACATTCATAACCGATTTAGAATACGCTAACGGTGTTGTTTTTCTAATTGAAAACAAAGTTGAAGTTTCCTTGTAAAAGTTTGCGGTAAATGCTGTTTGAAGATCAATCCTTTAAAACATTCCATAATGACGTCTCGATTACTTGACACGACTTTCCCGCTAAATACATCTGAACTCTCTATTTATTAATAATGGTGGTTTACCTAATAAAGTAAATCGTGGAATTTGTTTATAAAGTTTGAAAAACTCGCAAATCCATTTTAGGGACGAAAAAATCAATTTAAACATCGAAATAAAGACATTCTTTTAATGGTTTGCACAGTACATCTGTATTCTGCTAAAAACTAGACTCTTGTCGGTTCAATTAGTATAAATGTCAATAAATGTAAAAGATATTTCAAACACATAACACAACAATCATTACTTATTATCTATATCAAATGATTGTATAAACTAAATCAGTCAATATCCGATTTGTAATAACCTCTGATTTCATGTGTTCCCGTCATTTGTGACGTGATAACAAAGATTGTGCTGATTTGAACACGTCCTTTGTAGAAATACTGATGCAATCTCATGTTTTGTAATTTTGAATTGTTCAAATGTTGATTGGAACAGAAGAAAACGTGGTCAGAAACATACTTGGAGGATGCTATTCGGGATAATCTTTACGTTATTTTGATAGAAACAATGGATAAGTCGTTAGACTGAAATATCTCTGTACGTCTACAAAAACTGTGAATAGATGGAAATTACTAGAAATGATATGAGCTCGGAACTAATAAAGTTATGAGCCTGCCACCAACTATCATTATTATACGATTATAATTAACGTTACAAAACAAAATGAAAATATTAGAACTGGTAAATTGTAAGTTAAATTCAATTCGTAAAGTGGTTTTTGACCAGGACAAGATGCGTCCTATTCCATATTAAATATTCACCAACTTTGGGTAAACAGTATAGATAAATCCTCCCAAAAACACTATCATCAATCAATTATCGATTATTTGTTAGATGAAATTTATTCTGTTTCCAAAGTTTATTGTTAAAAAACTAATTGTAATGCTAAAAAGTAATTAATGATCAATGTACTGCACACTTGTTTTAACGTTTTATGTACAAATGCCAATTAAATGGCTGTTTGTAAAATAATGGAAGCGATAATCATCACTCTAGTCTGAAAACGGAGGTTTTATGGTAAACTACTCGGTCACACTTAACAGTAACAATGTTTTGTAAATTTGTAACCTGTTTATAAAGTACATATTTTTACTGAATAATTATTAACATGAATCTGATAAGCTGGAGTAGCTGATTTGGTAAAGTGTCAAACTCGAAGTTGGATGAGCATGGGTTTGAGTCCCACTGGCGACACTAAATGTGGACCCTAATTTGGCTTTGCTAAATGTCCACTTGCTGAAAAATGTTTTCCAATAAATATTCTACCAATAACCAAACTATAAACCAATCAATCAAATGCGTACTTACATAATTGTGTTTTCACGTTCACATTTACTACGAAATCGTTCAATCAATTGTGGAAGACGTTCGAAAAATACATGATTAGGAGCTTTAGTTGATAAGCTCATACCATCAGCTTTTGTATAAGCTTGAGCAGCTTTAACTGCTTTATCATGATCTAAAATGTCGTAATTGAAAAATAAAAATGTGCACACAAGCTGAAAAATAAATACGAATTTAAACAAAATATTTAGGAACTTTGCCGTTTTTATATATATATATATATAATGGTTGGTGGAGGGAAATGGACATACTGTGTGATACTTTGCAGCATTCTACTCTAGTTACTTATCTTAGATATATCTAACACTTAGTAACAGATACCTTAGATAATGCTTTAGCAATACAAATCAAGTAACATTATTCACAAAAATAATTTCTAACTACAATATAAAAGAACATTCGTTCTAGCAATAAAGCAAAATACCACCATTTCTTAAAACTTAAAACAAACACATAATTTGTTTAAAAAAATAATTTTATTGACTAAAATACATATATATATATATATATAATAAAGGTTACAAACTTTGTGATGTCAACAATTCAAGTCACATTCATTCTATTTAACTTCTGTGAGCCGCTTAGATCATGAGTATATTAACGTATCAATAAAATCCTGTAAAATTAAATTTTTTATAACATAATTGATGTTCTCTATAAGTAGTACGTTATTTTATAAATTGTTAACCTACCCTTAAAAAACCCAGAACAAAATTAATGACTTTTAAATCCGGCTTGTATAGGACCGAATGTATGAAAGTACGTCTTACTTAAATATTTTGCAGTCTAAATAGGTCAGACATAGCAAATTGTAAGCTATACTGAAAAGCACATTAAGAAATTGAAAGTTTCTGTAACTCCAGACAATTATTAGCACAATAACTATGTATATGAGATACGTAAATAACTTATTTTGCAAAAATTGTAATCTCTCCCAAAATCCACGTTACACATAACTCTAGAATATTGAGAACAAAATTTGTAAATAACAGCACACACATTTTAAGATTCATCTAAAATCATAAAGGACAAATTTCATACTTTTTGGTAAACTCCAGTAATCGGAATCTTTGTGTACAGCTAGATGGAACATGAATTATTGCAAATTTTATAAACAATTATAGTAATTTTATGCATTTTTCTGAATAAATGTTGCTCTTATTTGGTTTGCTGTTGGAAATAACTGAAGACTAAGTATTGCTAATTAACGAGTATTAGATTTAATCATCATACAACTATCATGTACTCGTTATATTGTTATGACAGTTAATCAATTAGCTGCCTGTGCACACACGATACATATAGTTAATAGATCGTTATATTATATTAGGTTTAAATTTACTTTGTTGCAACAGCGCTTTTTTAAACAAACTTTTCATTTATATAATACAACTAAAATTAAGTATTCCTAAAAACAGATATTTTCAGACTTAAAAATCAATATTTTGGTAAATAATTACATAAACAATAATGAATAATTTTATATTTTAAGGTGTAAAAAGGACAAAATAATAATAATTTTGATTAAAAATCTAAAAATGTTTTTTTCTTTATTAGAAAAATATTAAAAAATAAAACAAACGAAATCTTGAGATTGTAAAATATTATTTACAAAAATTCAGTGATTTACAAATAAAGTGTAAAGTGAAAGATAAATATGATCTTTCCAGTAACCAAAAATGAAGCCGCTTTTGCATTATAAAAAGAAAATAACTAGTTATTTTATAACAATAAAGTTGGATAATTGTTAAGATATTAAGTTTTCGGTTTATAGCAAAAAATTTTAATTAAAAAGTTAACATTTTAGAAACCAAAATAGAGTATTATGTAGATCCAACTTCGTGAAAAGCATTTACTACAAGCAGTTAAAAAAATATTTATATTCAATAAACAATTATTTGTTTTGGACGTCCAATGTGTAAAAATGCAATACATTCATGCAAAAATCACATATGTTTCAATAAACATGTTCCATTTGTCACATTTCAATAAAATTAACCGTACCTTTAACTTCTTAAAATTTATTTTGTTTACTTAACATTTTAAATACATGTCAAATTAAAAATAGCTATTTTTAAAGTGTCACCTAACATCGTTATTAAACTTCTGTATAATAAAACAAAGCATCTAACGGTATATCTAAAGTAAACAATTATCTGTATAAACCTATTTTTTATATAATAATTTAATATAAAACTACACTAACCTAACCAAAAGCATACAGATATATCCTAGTCAAGTAATTACAAAAAAGGTGGTCACAGTTATTATTATGTATTTGGTTACGAAAAATGTGTGCTTTGTATTTTCTTTAATATTTGACGTTATATTTTGTCAATACATTAATTCAACCATTAATTTTACGACAGTTGACATTTTATCTAATATATATTGACAAAATCATAATATAGTAATGTATGGGTTGGAAGTATAAATCTTCTAGTTGCTCATAAAACACATCTATTTCTTTTTCACTATAATTATTGGTTTGGAGCGTAGGTATTGATAACGGCCATTATGTATTTGAATACTTTAAAGTGCGCAAACGCTAATCGTGACGATCAATCAATTAACGCACCGGAAGCTATTGGTAATAAAAAGGTACCCTATGGTGTTCTGGATTTGAGGTACAAAATGGTAGGAAAAATAATGCAACAGATTGAGAAGCTGTAGGAAAATGAAACGGTTCTAAACAATCCAGTTTTGTACCCTGGAGACCAGCAATGTCAATCTTGTAACGACTTAGCTCTGTGGCAGTACATGCTTGGGTCGAAACAGACAATAGTGACTGTACATTCCATGTTCCTATGCGGAGAGGTTGTTGAATGCTTCTTGGTGACGGCGTCAATCATCATAGGAATTGGGGAATGAGAAGGTTGACGCATCCGCGACAGCCGTCAAAAAAAGACAGTTCACACCTTGGTGACAAGGGTAAAATATTGTTAACTGTCCCATGCAAACCCATCAACGACCTAGACAGCCTAGCCTCCGCCAGGTCAACCACCTCGACTCCGTGCTTAGCATGGACACCCGATCAACATAAACATCCAAACCACAGTACTCTCGGTCGCGCAAATGTCCCCAAAACCAAACCTCCGAGCAGTCGGTTTACAAGCGCACTGCATTCCAGGAATGCTAATGATCCTAAGGATTTGAGTAATGCTTATAAAGTCTCAATTTCCAATAATGGTGATATTCCTCATTGTTCATCCTCCATGTGATGCATTCTGGACTAGGTACTGAAAGGTATCTAGACTAATAACAGCAGGGACCGAGTACACAGCGGTATAACTGGGCTATCGTTTCAATGGGTGGATGCAAGCATACACTTAGGATACTTAAAAGGTACCTTAAGTTATACGTATACCATATATAGCCGTCGGGCTCAGAGAGACAAGTCTGGCAAAAAATCAGGCTGCCTCGAAAATCTTTGCGAATATTGGCGACGTCCTAAGGATATCTTCTACCAGCCAAGAAACTTCGTTATTCTTCTGCGTTTGCTACGCTTATTAAGCATCGAAATCGACCGTTTTATATGCTGCATAAATATGGAAAATAATGAAAAGGTGATCACGTCACCAACCAAAATGAAATAAAACGTGCTAACTTTGATCCTTCCCCATTTATATATAGATCAGATGCCCTTGAGGTTATCAGCTGCTGATTCCATCACATATTTTTCATTGGATCGAAACTTCATTACTTTTTGAACAGGATAAGAAACTGAGACCTAATTTTCAATCAAAGTGAACTCCCTTAGCCCAACCGGCTACATATAGTACAGGGTATAAATGGTACTTGTCAATAAACTCTTATTTTTCATTTTTTTGTTTTAACTTGAGACATGTTTTTTTTCAACAAAGTAATTATGTTAAAATAATATGGGCTATCAATACTTGAAGTTATTTGTTTTTTAAGTTTTTATAATTATAAATATTTAAGTGTCTTGGAATTTTCAATAAATAGCATTCAAATCGGTCAACGATAGTTACAATAAAAAATTATATACATATTAAGTTAATAACATAAAACGATTACGCAACAATAATTTCAAATTTTTTAAAATTTCTTTACATAATTTTACAATTGCTTACATAACCCAGCACACATTACTGCATACACTTTACTTTAAAAAAATTGATTAGTTTAAAAATTTTGCATGTATATAAAATTTAATATTAACTATGGTGTGAAAAAATCAAATCAAATTTTTAAATACTTGACCCCCATTTTTGTTTTATCAACTTGTCAAATTTTTAATTTCACCCCTAAACCTTAGTACAATTTTGAACACTTATGGCAGTTGATTACAATGAGTTTAAATAGTGGAAGCTTTTCCTTTATTGCTAAAAATTACAAACAAATAAATAAAAGTTATAATTTAGGTTTAACTATTGAATAAATTGCAGATTTATTTGAGGTAAGTACAAGGATTGTATACAGAGTTTTAAAGGATCATACACGTCCAAGAACAGCTGGAACTGGATCTGCACCATCAACTAGTAAACGAAATGATTTGTTTATAATCACCAAATTAAAAAGAAACAAAATGAAACCCATTAAACAAATACAAAACGAAAAATTAGCTAATTTTCATGAAAGCAGTCAATTTGCAGTTAAAGAAAACGTTAAAAAAGTTCTTCCAACAGCACATAGAAAAAGACGTGGAATTTGCAAAAATATATTAAAACCGTTCAGTTTGTTTCTGAAGATCGATTTTTTTACTGACAATTGTAATTTAAATTACGAACCATGGACAGTGCAATTCACGCCTATTTCTGGTCCCGATTTTCCTCAAAACTACAATTGCATTGTTAAAAAGGCTGCGCATCCATAATGTCTTCATGGGTATTATAGAATTAAGTTCGGGCAACTGCCAAAATAGAGTCAAACTAGTAGCCACTTAAACAGCTCATACGTCGAAAAATGTAACGTGCTTTTTATCATAATTTAAAATTTAATGCATTTTTTATTGTTTAAACTACAGATTCTTTAAATACCAAAAAATGAGCTTCATTCAAATGCCTTCACACAGCCGGGACCTTAATGTAATTGAAAATCGTTTTACTTATCTTAATCGAGAGGTACATCGGATAAAAAATTAAGGCACGCTCAAAGAAAAAATTGATTATGTGTTAAAAAATCGAATTCGGCAAGATTATATCAATAACTTGGTTGATTCCTATCCAAAGCGTTTAAAAGATGTTATAAAAAATCATGGTTATTCTTTAAACTACTAAATATATAAAATTGGTGATGTTCATTACCTATATATGTACATATTTTATAATATAATTTTTTAAGCAAATAATGTAGTAGTATTTTTATTTTGTCGAAATGTGTAAATAGTGAGCTTTTAGTTTAAGCGAGAATTTGGTAATACTATTTGTTAAATTTTTTTTAACTTTTTTTAATTATTGGTATTTCTAAAGTGATGTTTAATGGCTATTTTAGTAAAATATTGATGTGACTAATATGCTTAAGTGATGTGAGGAAAGTCAATGAATTTCAATGTGTTAATTTTAACACTGTCCATTGATACCTTGAGACACCTTTTAAACATCGTGGGTGTATGCTAGCACTCATTCATCGAGTTGGAGTCCAGTGAAAGTCAGTTATACTACTGTGCACTTGGTGCCTGTTGTTATTGGTCTAGAATGACTATAGGAACTTAGTCAAGGATGCACCACGTAGAGGAATAACAGTTAGAAATATCACCATCATTGGAGTTTGAGACTTTATAAGCATTATCAAATTCTCAGTTTCATTTGGCATAAAACGTGGTATTTATTTTAGTTAATCATTTATTGTTTTTTATTTCTTAATATATGTATGTATATATATATATATATATATTAACGCAGAAAATTATAAGAGTATTAAATCTAAATTAATTTGTTATGTCCAATTGTTTTTTCGTAAAAATAAATATTGAGAATTCAAAATAATGTCAAGTACTTAATAGTTCATTTATATATACTTAGAAATATTTATTTTAAAATGCTGAGTCGTTCATAATGGCATATTTTAAAAGCTACTTCTATATAAATGTGGATAATAAGTTGAAGTTACATAATTTTTATAATAATTAGCTTATTATTATTTTGTACTTAATTTCATTAAAAATAAACAATAATTGTTAAAATTGATGTTAAACGCATATTCAAATCTGCCCTAATTGTGATATCATAATAATTATCAAAATAAATATTTAATTATTGTAATCTATAAAATAAAAGTAATTAAATTTTTTATTTATATTCATTATCATAAAATGAAATAGCATGGTATCTCATTTTGTTCTCATTCTTTGTACTAATACTTTTTTTGTAAATTTTGTTATTTATTTATTTTTATTGACAGTCAAAATGTATTTTTTACGCTGAATGTATCTCTAGAAATATTAAGGCTTAATGTTATATATATATATATAAACTTTTTGTATCGTGCAATGTTTACCACTTTACTTACATAATTTTGCGTCATTCAGAACTACAATGGCTTGCCCACATTTCTCTTGTACCAATAAATATTCGGCAAAATACAAATAGGTCTATAAAATAAGTAGCGTATATATATATATATATATATATATATATATATATAATTAAAAAATATTTCTCTTTAGAATACATTATTTTGCTGTTATAAAATAAATATTGTAAAAATTATTTACGTGGATTGAAAGATCTACAAACGAGAAATAAAATTAAGAAAATTCCTCACACTTGATTATAAAGAAGTGTACAAAATTGACCAAATTTATTTAAAAAATCTACCACAAAATGTTCCACTTAACCGAACACAAATATTGTAACCACTAGTTTGCTAAAAGTTATTCTGTAATATTAAAAGATAAACTTCAAAATGTGTTCTTGTTCATAAATCCTAGACTAAGTATTACAGTAAAGTTATTTGGATTTTTCTAAAAATCATAAATTTTTTGCAAAAGTTGTTCACCTGTTTTAACTACACAAATTTTATGTATATATGGATTCCTACCAGCAATTCAAATAGTAATAAATCTATCAATGGGGTTTTTAAGAGATTATTTGTTTTTAGAATTGTCAGATTCACTTAAATAAATTTACTAGGTTTTTAAGTCAACCAGGGTAACAGTACAGCTGTTTCATCCTTATTTAGAATCATTAGCAGCGCATACCTTTCAAGTTTTACACACACATGAACTTGAACCTACGCCCTATAAGGTGCCTTAAACCACTGAGCTACATGTGGATGACCTTGGACCTGTAAATTTATTATTTATAGTGAATCTGATTAATTCTAATTGCCCAGTGTCCTCAAATCTGCTATGTTACTACCGGTTTAGCAAGTGAGAGAACCCTTACACATTGTTTTTGTGCACCAAAATGGGTTATGAATGTAAACAAATTCAAGTATTTTTAACGAGTTATCAATACTTCAAAGCAATCATTAAAATTAATACGATGTTTTATTTGAACTAATAAATTTATTAGAAATTTGCACAAATTAATCTATTTATAGCTGCAATAAGCATTAAAGAGTTTAGAATAAAAATTCTGTGTATATCTTAGAATTAGTAATGTGCTTTTTAAGCAATAAATTATAGCTTACTATGCTCGACTTATTCAGGCTACAGAAACCTTGATAAGGAAAAAACGGACCTCTGTACATTTGACTCGGATTTAAATAATACCAAACTTTTGTTGGATTTCTCAAACAGAAGGTTAACCGCTTGAAAAATGATGTATCATTTGTAGATAAAATTATTTGTTATAGAAATTGCATTTTAAAAGATTATATTAATACTTAGTGATATCCTATTCCAAACAACTTGTAGAAATAATTAAAATCTATAAACATGATTTTAAATGTTCAAATTATAAAGTTTCTTATGTTTATCTTATGACCCTATTTTTCTAAATATGGTTTATTTGTTGATAAATTGTGGTATTATACTACAATCGGTAACAAAATTGAATCCTATATTAACCTACTTTAATATTTAAGAATATTTAGCACTTTTTACTTTCTTAGGCATATGTACTACTTACTGATAAATACCTCAGATAAAACTTTATCAATATATATATATATATATAATATCATTTGCAATAAAAGACTATTATAATATACCACACTCGGTCTAGCAGTAAATCATAATACCTCCGTTTATTAAAACTTGAAAACAAACACGTGTAATTTGTTAAAAAAAGAATATTATTGGCCAAAATACATTAACATTTAAAGAAAAAGTTACAAACTTTGTAATGTCAACAATTCAAGTAACATTCACTTCTGTTTATAACTTCTGCCAGCCGTTTTAAATCTGAGACTATCAAGGTACAAATAAAATCCTTTGAAACTCAATTTTTTATAACATAAATGATATTCTTTATAAGTAACACGTTATTTTACAAATTACTTTACAACCCAGCCTTTAAAAAAACCCAAAACAAAATTAATAACGTTTAAATCCGGGCTGTAGATAATCAAATGTACGAAGGTTAGGTTTTTGCTGTTTAAATAAATCAAACCTGTATTAAATGGTAAGTTACACTGAGAAACACTATTAATTCTAAAGTGTATCCTGGACCATGATTTTAATATTTTATATACATCTCGAGAAAGTTTCATCTAAGATATTTATTAGTAAGTAGTACATATGCCTAAGACAAGTAAAAAGTGCGAAATATTCTTAAATATCAAAATAGGTCAATATAGGATTCAATTTCGTTACCGACTATATATTGCTAGAATGAAGGTTGTATATATCACATATACACGTTAAGTACAGAACCAATGTGTACTTAAATTCATGTCTGCGTATTTAGCAAGGTTACTATCCAATCCCAACAAAGTCCAAAGTGACCTTTACATTAGCCTATCTTAAAATCATGAGTATGTTTTTTTGTTTTCTTTGGTCTGACCAATTACCGTTGTTTGTAATTTGCCCATTTTAATTTGTGACCATTTATTATCCTTCATCCAGGGTATTATTTTATTAGTCATGCTCATTCATGAATTATTCGCATTTCATGTATACTGTTATATTTGCACACTATTAACCATAGTGTCCCCTAAATAATACCATGCCTCTTTACGCATATCATATTGAACATGACTTTTAGATATACGTTGATTTTGAGCTTTTTTCTTCTTTTAGCCTATGTATTTTAATCTTACTTTACTTGTTTATTTATTTATTTTTGGACTGATGTTACACACTGCTAATTGTATTGTATTTTTATAATTGTACATATTTTTTGTGTGCTGAAAGCTACTTCTACTGAAGTATCTAAGCCAATGACCATAAATAAAAATAAAAAAATATTATTAATAGAAATTATTTTTGAAAAGTGCTTCTCAATGATACTATGGGAACGTGGAATTAATAAACAGGTAGCTTTGCAACCAACATTTGTTGTTTCTCAATGAATATCGCTAAAGTATTATCTACAACATGTAAGTGGGCTCTCGCCAATACAGCATGTGAACAATGTCCACTCTCGACAAGTGATGTTTGTTTGGTATTAAGTATAATGTATCTATCAAATAGAAAATTACATCTGGTACCTTAAATAGTGAAAGATTTGTTTTAATAATGAAGGAAGTTCTTCATCATGAAATGCAGCAGTCACAAGGGGTCACTACTATTTATCAGGACAATGCTCCAAATAGATAATCTTATATTTATCTAGGTTTACTTTATTTGTTTTATATTTACAATTAGACATTAGAAAAGCTAAAATCCAAAAAAATCTTTTATTCGATCACCACCTAACAGTCGCATTACTGTAATTCTAAATATCAAAAATTACAAACATAAAAAAATGTAATAAATCATCTTTTAAAATAAACATTTAAAATATGTAGGCATTTTTCAGAGTAAATAAACTTAAAACAATTACAATTTTATGTAGACTATCAACCAGCGGATGAAATAGTAGTTTTATTATTACAAAAATTAATTTTTAATTATTGTTTAATGTAGTATTAATATTTAAAGAAATATTTAATTTTAATAATTAGAAAAAGAAGAAATCAGTTAACTTGAAGTTGGTAACAGCGTTTATAAAGGTTTTTACTAACATTATTGGAATGTTAATAATCCTGAGGATTTGAGTAATGCTCATAAAGTTTCAATTTCGAATGATGGTAATATTCTGAGCGTTTATCCTCCAGTGGTGCACCCTCGATTAGGTGCTGAAGTCATCTAGACTAATAAGAGTAGGAACCGAGTGCATAGCGGTATAACTAAGCTATCGCTTCGGCGGGTGGATGCAAACATACACCCAGGATACTTAAAAGGTATCTTAAGGTATGTCTATATCATATGTAGCCCTTGGGCTAAATGAGATAACCCCGGCAAAAAATAGGTGGCCTCGTCAATCTGCGAAAAGTGGTGCCCTCAACCATCCAAAATACTTTGTTACGCTTACCAAGCTATCGAAATTAATCGTTTGCTATGCCGTACAAATACAAAAATAATGAAAAGGTAACTGTGTCACTAACCACAACAAATAACATTATAAAATAAAAAAACTGGAAAGTTTTTGTCATGTACAAAAATTGTCTTACATGTTTCGTTTAAAAAAGTACGTTGCATCTTCAATAACTATTGAACTGTGTATTTTAAGATTATTTCTAATGTAAATATTTTTTATTAACACGTTTAAAACTGTTTTTTCTTAAAGAGTAATATAAATTTAAATACAGAATTTAAATAAAAATATAATGTAACTAGCAATCGTTTGATTGAAACTAAAATTCTCAAAATTTTTAATACATTTTTGATCCCAAAGTACAACGTGATGCTCTAGAGCATGTAGCAATTAATAAAAACAATACAATGTATTTTTAAACAGAATAGCAAAACTTTTTAAATAAATAAAATTTTCATTTGTATAAAGCTCTATGATAAATTTCACATTCTTACAATTACATTCGGACAATACAAGCCTTAAAGTAATCGTATTTTTTTAAAATTATAATAAAAAATAATGTAAATGGTTTTTCAAAATAAATTTATATAACTAAAAGAATTGATTATGTAATGCAAAATCAAATTCTGCATTAAGTTGAAAAAATAGAACAACTCTTAACTTAAACGCTTGGAGGAAATTATGGAAAGCAATAAATATCACCTATATCACAAAAGTACAGTTTTTATTATATATATCATAATATAATTTTAAGAAAGTAATTTGTTTGCTTTTTATTTTTTTTAAAAATGCCTAAAATGGAATTTGGTAGTTTTTTATTTATTTTTCTGTTAAAGTAGTGCTTGGAGAATGTTTCCATAATTACTTAGATGTGCTTAATATAATTAAGTAATATCACAAAAGTTAATCAATATTACCGTATTGCATTTAAAATAAGACCATTTACATGGTGTAATACATGCATCAGTAAGGATTACAAATGCTATAAAATATTATAGTGCCTTCATTTCGTAATCTGCTAGAAAATTTGGATTATCAGTCTCAGTTAATTTTAATCACACACTACTTTTGTAAATTAATATATCGATTGTATTAGATTAGTTATTTGTTGTTTTAAATAATTGAAAAAGTATTATTAAAAATAAATATAAATGGGATTCACTTGGTATAATGGCTGTCGGACCCATTATTATGTTTATAATATATTTGAAAGGATAAAAAGCTGCATACCGGTTTAATTAAATTGTACGTATTGTTATACTTCAAGGCAGACAAAAACTCACATAAGACAAATAACAAAATTCCTTGAATTGGCAATATTTTTGCCATTTTGCAACCAGTTTAGTATCTTGATCCACCAAGCAAAGACCTAAAAATTAAAAATTTTAACATCAAGTTAAAATGGATCCAAAAACTGAACTTAATCCTACTTATACTATATTTCATAAAAAACATTTTCACTAAGTGGACTTTCAATAAAAAGCCAAACGGGGTTTGTATTTAGTACCGGTTGTGAGATTGGAACTCATGCTCGTCCAGTTTTAGGTCTAGCACTTAACCAACGATACCAACCCGGCAATTTAATCATTAATACATATTTTTAATATGTTATGTGCCTTAAGTGGATCACAATATAGTAACTAATGTATCACCTTTTTCTTAGTGCATTAAAATTTCAATATATAGTAATGAAACCCTAATGAAACAGCGTTTTTAATTATCATAATTATGATTTCAAAACAAATACGTTCTACCTAGCCAGTATTTTTCCCCATTCTCATTTGATTTTCTTAATGTGTCTAATAATGCAATTAAAGTAACTGTGACCCTCATAAATCCATATTATTATTATTATTATTAAGTTTTAATATTTCACTAGAGATACATAGAAATACATTTTCACCATCAATATAAAAAAAAACAATTAAAAAAGTAGTAGTACAAATAATGGAAACAAAATGAAATAGAGTTAATGAATATAAAGATAGTCAATACAGTAAATATGTGATTAAAAAAAAACCCATTCAAAGTGAATGAGTCATTATAAGGAACAGTTATATTATGCTGTAAGATGTCCAACTTAGTTCAAATAAATGCGTGGGTGGAATGATTCCTACTTTGATAAGTTTGTTAGAAGTTCAATTTTGTTTCATTTTGGATATGCATGGTAGGCATGAGTTTTTGTATTGATTAGTTTTGGCTTTCATGTGCAGGTAAGTTCTTCCTGTTTTTCCAGAAGCTTTAAATTTGTTTAAAGCAGTGTGTAGTGGGTGATTGTTATTACTTTCAATCCTTGATGCTAATTGTATACAGGATTTAAAATGTTTATTAACAATATCATTCAATAAGACAGAATATTTTATTCCTGCAGATTTTGATTCCAATGATATGTATCTTTTTAAAACAACATAATCCTGTTTTAATAAACCAGGAAAAATTAAAGGTGAGCAATATAATATTAAAGGATAAAAACAAGATGTAGCGAACAATTTAGTAATATAATTATCAACATTTAGTTTTCTTAATCTTCTTATGTAGTAGAATAAGGATTGGGTTTTTATAAATATATGCTCTACATGATCACACCAGGTAAGTATGCTATTTATGTTTACCCCCAAGATACTTAATTTTATGACAGGTATATATGTTTGATTGATTTAATTTAAATTTCATTATTTCTTCTCGACACCTCGTAAATTTAACTAGCTTACATTTCGATAGATTTAAATTGAAATCAAAGTTAGTAGACCACTGTTCAATTTTATTGATAAAATTTTCAACTTCGTTTTGATCATTATTTGAAGAAATATTTGTGCACAAGACCATATCATCGGCAAACTTAAACAAACGTGATGGCTGTGGCACTTGCAGTGGACCTACGTACAGTAAAAATAAAAACGGAGATAGTACTGCATCTTGTGGAACTCCATTATTATTTTCTCTTAACTCTGATTTATTACAACCAATTTGTGCAAACTGTTTTCTTTTTAAGAAATAATTTCGTAGCCAGTTTACGATGTGATCGGCTGTTTCAAGTAGCTGAAGATGTTAAACTAATTTTTCTCTTGAGATACTATTGAAAGCAGACTTATAATCCAGAAACATGCAGTATATTGAACATCTTCCTTTGTCAAGGGATTCAGTAATGTAATGAACAAGACTGACTACACAGTCTAGAGTAGAATAATTATTTTTATCACATAGCAGTTTGTGTTTAATGCAAAGATAATGTTACAAGTAAATTTAGTAATTATTCGGTAAAAATTATTTGCATTTTTAGATTAACTCTCAAATCAATAAGTTTTATTATTAGATTTGAGTAATACTTATAAAGTCTCAATTTCCAGTGATAGTGATATTCTTGACTGTTCCTCCTCAACGTAGTGCAAAATTGAGTACAATGACACAATGACTATAATGATACTTGTCAATAAACTCTTATTTTTCATTTTTTTGCTTTAACTTGAGACATGTTTTTTTTCAACAAAGTAATTATGTTAAAATAATATGGGCTATCAGTACTTAAAGTTATTTGTTTTTTAAGTTTTTATAATTATAAATATTTAAGTGTCTTGGAATTTTTCAATAAATAGCATTCAAATCGGTCAACGATAGTTACAATAAAAAATTATATACATATTAAGTTAATAACATAAAACGATTACGCAACAATAATTTCAAATTTTTAAAATTTCTTTACATAATTTTACAATTGCTTACATAACCCAGCACACATTACTGCATACACTTTACTTTAAAAAAATTGATTAGTTTAAAAATTTTGCATGTATATAAAATTTAATATTAACTATGGTGTGAAAAAATCAAATCAAATTTTTAAATACTTGACCCCCCATTTTTGTTTTATCAACTTGTCAAATTTTTAATTTCACCCCTAAACCTTAGTACAATTTTGAACACTTATGGCAGTTGATTACAATGAGTTTAAATAGTGGAAGCTTTTCCTTTATTGCTAAAAAT